>JBAMHV010000016.1:7722809-7769135 GCA_037177535.1 Pseudomugil gertrudae | reverse complement strand
CACAGTGGCAATAAGATATTTTCTCTTCTCTCCACTGGTGAGAGGTTCTCACTCTCTGGCTCTTTTATGGTTTGTGTTAAAAGCGGTCACTGGGGGAGGCTTGGCATGCGCATGAACTCGGCCCGGTGTCATCGCCAAGTTGTGAGAGGAAGTCACATTCACTGAGCTGGTTGGCAAAAGTACTGCTGGGTGTGCTGATGATCTGCTGGCCCAGCAGATCAAGAGATCGTGTACTGAAAAATAAATAAATAAAATGAAATGAAATGAAATGAAAATCATCAGCATCTCTGGGTTTGATGGAAAGGTCAGAGAGCTGGGCTCTAACAGCCTCCACTGATTATACAGTGGAAGATAGTTCCGGGCGTCCTCTTAATCTGAACAAATGTAAGCTCACAAATCCCCTCACTGTCCCTCCTTTGAGAGATAAAGAGAGAAAGATCCTGATTGCTTTTCCTGTCTGTATTTTTACTCAAAGGAGCACCTCACATCATCTGGAGTCATTGTTTGTGACTGGGTTCCGCTGCTGACATGTCAAGAGTGGCTTTGTTTTATTTTGGATTTAGATTCCTCAAAGGAGGAATCAAGACTTTTTGATATTTTACAAGTGCTTTAAACTCTTGTTTTTAGCAGTTTGATGCCTGACATCCTCATGCCGGATGTTTCAAATCTTACCCAATCTTCATCAAAATAGCACTGCCTTGTTGTTTTCTTTCTAACTCAGAAGCAGCTTTCGCCTAAAGTAGATGTAGCAGAGAAAACCAAGCAAAAGCGGCAGAGAGAGCGATTTGAATTCTAATTCCAGTTCCAGCAGGTAAATCTAAATAAAAATGTTTGCCAGTCGTGGTGCCACCGGAGGCGGGAAAGGAGGCAAATACTCAGTGGAGGACCTTTATGGCATCAGTAAGAAACCCAAGGCGTCCACTTCGTCAGGGAGCATTGTGGCCAAGACTGGCATCCGGAGCAGCAAGACCTCGGAACAGAGGAATGAGTCGGAGGCCTTGGCTTCCCAGATCCTCGAGGCAGCACACAGACTGGTAGAGAGACGTCGCCTGGAGCTGTACCTGAGGGAATGTGGTCTCTCGCTGGCCGAGTGCGTGGCTGAGCGCTCTGCAATGTCATACAGGTGAGAAAGAAGGTACAATTTCTGCGTCATTGCAACTTAAAATCACAACCAATCGGATCTTTGAAAATAAATTTCTGTTACTGATAAAGCATTTATGTAAAACACCTTGAAACAATAGCCTTTCTTGTTTTTGCGTGATAAAACGTGTCACATGCTCCACAAAGGTCAACTATACAACTTCATTTATAAATAGAAGCTCAGAAGCAGATAGATATGAGAGTAAACAACTGTAACATTTAAAAACATTAGTGAGAAAGTGTTGGACTGAGCTTGGAGTCATTTGTATATGATAGATTTAAATAACATGATTAATATTTCTTTAATGTATTAGTAATGCATGGATTTAGTTGAGTGTTTAAAGAGGATATCGACTACAAGCAGTGAGTGGAAGCAACATTCACAGGCAAAAAAGGACCAAATTTGTAGTCTTTTTTTCCCTCCACTGATGACCTAGAAAGAAAAATCAGGCTTTGATGAGATTTCAAAGCAGAGGACCACTGAATGAATATGAATACGATTGTGCCACAAAAGCATCTGGTTCTTCTGGATCACTAATGGGACTTGCATATGAGTCATTGTCTAATTTCAACCTCCCAAAGACAGCCTGATGGGGTCAACATCAGTGGTGCAGAAGAAGAGGGTTAATGATGCATAGATGTGACAGCAGGGAAATGACAGACACTTTCTATGCTCTTCTCTCATTTGAACTGTTTAGATTATCTATCTTGACATTAGAAGTTGCAGTTTTATTTGCATAAATTTAGCTTCTTTAGTACCATCAGATGGTGATAAGGTGTGCTACTAGGTCACCGGCGGCCCGGCAGTACTGAAGAGGTTAAAACAAGACAAAAAAATGGGCACAGTAGATAGGCCTACACAAAAGTTTGTTGCGTTATTACTGCAGCGTTCCATGTCTGTAAGACACCAATCTGGCTGTTAATAAATGTTGTTATTAAATAGGATTTTCAATGTCACTGCTTAACATGGCATCAGCTTTAAACACAGTCATCTGGAACACTGTCAATTGCCTCTAGGTGGCAGCGTCACTCTGGTGTGAAGACAAGTCAGCCACAATTACTCAAAAGAAAAATACAACACCTGCAGCCTGCAGGATATCATTTGTACAATTAAGTACTGTATCTCTGACACTTCCAGCAAACATGCGTCATAAAAGCTCAAATATATCACTTGTTTTTGTGTTGCACTCACTGGCAGCATGCAGACGTGACTGATTTCACTTTGTCTGGCAGAACTGCTCCTATTACTTGATCCAACTCTTAAAATGTGTAAATGGCAGCAGTTTCCACACTTTGGTGCATGCAAAATGTTAACTACTTTCTCTTTACTCAGGTTTTGCTAACAGTCTGCTTATCCCCAGACTGCAGAACAGGTTGGGATGGAGATAATGACTAGATTATGGAGATTAAATATGTCATTTGTTTTTTTTGGGATAAATATTAAATGTTAGATACTTGAATAGATTGAAGTCGGAGTCTAAATTGTGCTAAAAATTTGATAACACCTTCATTACTCAGTTAATTGCTTTGAAAAATAAAAGTACAAGAAACTATTGTAAAGTTATAAATTCCAGTCTATTTCTGTTAAGTAGGTCAAATGCAACAAACAGTCAAAAATCATGTCAATCAGGAAGCTATATGTCCCTGTTTTATCAGAATTTGTTGCCTAAAACATTTATACAGTCAGCTATTTTTATTGTTCTTCTTCTACCACTCAGTATCTAAACTCACTACAGGCCTGTATTTAAATAAAAATGTAACTGAGAGTTGGAAGATCCACTCAGGACATGTTAATCCGTAAATGAGAAACAAAATTATGTAATGTGTTTTAGGGTTTTATCTCAGATGAAGAGTTTGCTGGTTTTAAGAGCATCGGTTTAAAAAGACAGACTTTGTAATGTGCTTTAGTGCTGAGACTGCTTTAAGAGTCTTATCACTTATAAACATTTTCATGGGAATTAATATTACACTGCATAATCTGTCATATGTGATGCCTTTCCATGAAAAAAATACATTCATCCTATAAGATCTCATTTCTTTCAGGCTAAAATTCTTACATGGGTCACAGAAATGTGTAATGCTGTTCTGTTTGGAACAGATTGGGGGAACATCTATAAGTGATAAACATTACTTGGACAGAGGGCTGAGCCAGGGATACAGACAATGTCAAAATGGACATTTGGAACTTATGTCCTTGTCACAAAAATAGAAATCATTTCTCCATTTCCTCTTCTGTGGCCTTTACACCTGCAAATGTTGTGCCACAACTTGCACTGAACAAGTCTGATAAAGGTGCTGATGAAAGATCCTCCTGACAGCCAGATGCTCCACAGCCTGTTAAGGGACTCTGAAAAAAACAGACTTCATCAGATGTGAGAACAAATTGACAGAAGAGATGAATGTGTGTGAGTGTTTTTTATGCACGTGTGAGATATTTTGCAGATTGCTGTGGGGAGTAGACCCAGCAGGGCAAACACCAACACAGACTGAAATCTACTGGAGTGACAGTTTTGTCTAAGGTTAACATTTTAAACATGGCTTTGAAAAGACATCTTTCAGATTTCAAATTCATTTAATGTGATGCAGAACTGAATTCAATGAAAGGCGGTGCCATATAATGACAGAAATCTAACATTAAAAGGGTTTCAGAAAGATTTTGACATCATATAAACAAGTAAAAATGATGGGCACACTATTTTTGCATGGTGGGTGTGGTGGCAGATTTGTGCATATGGGAAAGAGGGAGTTACATGTGGAAAAAACACGGATCAGTTTAGGTAAAAAAAAGTGTAAAATGACATTTAAAACATTGTAGTGGAGTCCAGATATTACAAATATTGCGTGTACAGCTGAGGACCTAGTGGTTACACTAATACAGCTTCATGTGAAGAAATCTGAGTTCGCCAATAGGATGGAAAATGTAGAGATCACACCCGAGAGAGGGGAGAGATAGAAACAGAGTGAGAGCAACACACACATGTACAGAGTTATCTCGCAAACCCCCACACTGCGTGTGTGTCGTGAACATTTTGGCGCCTCTGTAAAAAAAAGATTTTTAAAAAATGAAAACAAGGAAAAGAGGCTGACAAAATGATGCTGAGGAAGAACCGAAAGGCTGCATCGAGCCATCCAAATGTCTGCTGCAGCTGATTTTTGGGCCAGTATGCCGGTGTTTTTTTTTAATCCGTGCAACGTGAGATTGTGCAGAATAACCGGGGACCTCCTCATCCGCAGGAGGAACGACTTCCAGCACTGAAGGTAACACAAGCCGGCTCTGTGAATCTGCTCAATTTGTTGCTCATTTCCCTCCTCTTGCATCAAATCCGATGCTGCGTGAAGCTGCTGGACCATGATGTATCGGTGGGGTTTGAATGGGTGAATTCGCATCATATCAGCCTAAGTCTCTGCACCCTATTCGGACTATCCTCAAACGGCAATGTGAATTCGAGAAACTCTAAAAGAAACATTTTGTTTTGCTCTGTGACTAAGAAATAAATAGATATGCTCTGTTTCGACGCGAGGTGTGAAGATGTCTGTGGCTGTGATTGTGTCTTTGCTGCTGCGGCACACTCCGGAGCTCCTCAGCTCAAGACAGACCCAACTTGTATCAACTGAAGGGAAAACGGCAAGCTGGCAAGTGCTATATCACCAACATAAGCCATACCAGCCTGTGCATGAATGTGAGGAAAGGCCGAGCAAGTGAAGCTCTCAAGGGAGGCATCTATTACACTGAGGCTGATGGGCTTCCCATGAACTGCCACATCCCCAAATTCGTCTGAGGACTGCTGAGAGCTTACAAGCCTCCTGATGATTCTTGGAGAGCAGCCCTGATGTATCTTGTGAGTGTGAAAACTCTAAGAGCCTTTTGCCAGTTTTGTATCACCAGACAGGAGACAGAACAGACGGTAACTCTGCTTGTGTCATGTTAGAGGCTGGACTCTCGCCTGCTCCCACCAACTCTCAGCCAACATCTCTGACCTGCCCTGTCTGAGCCCTTTGTGTGAGCATCTCTGCGTTGCCACAACAGCTCAACGGGGGAAACCGTGTCCACCAACACTGGTAGTTTGTGTAACATTTCTGTTCGAGGGGCTTCCCTTCTTCACCTTTGACTCAGAATCAGACACAGCAGAGAGCGCTGTAAGGATGCAGGTGTCTTTTGCATGCACTGAGCACAACCTGAAGAGTCGGAGCGAGGACAGACTCTGTGGCCTTCGCACTGCTCCACCTCCTGGAGGAAGCAGTGGAGGAGGTGGGGGAAGTAGTGGAGGAGGAGGTGGCGGGGGTGGCAGTGGAGGAGGTGGTGGAGGCAGTGGAGGAGGAGGTAGCGGACAAGGGAATAATGGCAACTACACGTCCCAAGGTTCTGTGAAGACCAGGGAGGGCCCCGGGTCTCGTCAGACCACACAGGGCCATGCACACATGAAGGAAGCCATTGGGCGCTATACCAGTATGAAGTACAGGTGAGTATGGCTGGGGAGGAGGAGGAGGAGAGGAGAAGCTGGAAAGTCATTTACATCAGGGGCATCTGACTCAGATGGGTTTGGTTATCACAGCCTTTGAACTCTGTATGATCCTCTTGCTGTAGATTTTCACAATGAGCACTAGTGCAAATACCTTCCAACAGAAATAACATGGCAGGTGGTAAAATTAGCCCCCCTGTCAGGACAAAACTCTAGCAGCCTGTTCCTCTCATTCATGTTTCCGTCTGTCTATTTTAGGGTGTCTCCTATGACCCGTGCATGCTGTCAACATACCCATGTGTTGATAAAGAAAAAGAGAGAGTGCACATGCAGCAGTAACTGTGACATTAACTACTAAAATGTGCATGCATGTAAAAAATAAAATCCTACAAACAGTCAACACTCTATAACAGACTGTATGAATAGAGGAGCATTTGCCATGGACTTCATATATATTTTGCCCTGGGGTTTTTGCTCCTCAGCACAGATTAATGAAAAGCCTACCTCCAATAACAGCTTTCTAAAAAAAATCATCTCAGGACATCCAATTTTAAAAGCGTTTAATTTGAATTAAAAAAGCACTTCAGACACGCATATGCACAGAAGAACCATTGTTGCACAAACCAGGCCTGAGTCATGAAGTAGGATAGAAAAACAGCAAGAAAATACTTGTTTGTGTTAGATTCACGGATGGATTAGCGCTTCAGCTTGCAGTTCATATAGCTTTGATGCACAGAGGGGTTCTTAAAGCAGTGGAAAGCGTTGCATGTTTATATAAATGTGCATATAAAAACAGAGCATGCACTTTGATATGGCATTATTGAGCACAGCCCACTACTATATGTATCTTATAGTTCGACTGGAAAATTCAATATCTAGAAGGAGAGTTTTAATGACCTGTTTTCTTGGTAATCAGGTTGATTGAAAGCCCGCCATTCTCTTCGGGCTATTTTGTTCTCATTTAATTAGATCCTGAAAAAAAAAGAAGGAGCTTTGGGACAAAACTAGGATATCTCCACTTAAATCTCTTCCTTTAGAGGTAGTGATGTTGCATTATTCTGCTTTTGCTGCTGTCTCTTCAAAAGTGTCACTAATAGGGAGTGCAGCAGCACAATAAGTCTTTACAGCATATGGCCAGCTAGTGTTGCCATTGGCAACTCTCCAGGCATTGCCTTTAGTTTTCGTCTTATTCTCTAATCAGGCAGCACTGCTGTCGCTTATGAGTCCTCCCTGTGACTGAATATGCTCGAAGCTCCAGCATCCGGGTGTAGTCCATATGAGGCGGTGCATTGGTTGCATATCATCCTGCTTGAATGATTAGGCTGGTCTGCACAAACCCTGTTTGCATGTTGCTTGACTGATGCAGTACATATCAGAGTCAATGTGAGAGGTTTCTTAACATGACACCGATTGAAGCCAAATGAATACCACAGGAGAGCAGAAGTGAACAGTTGGGAGTGAATTTGATCTAATCCCATTTTGCAGATGGTACCTATCGTTGCCATTACTGGCCCTGTTTGACTACATCTTCTCTAACCCCCTCCCCTTCTAAATCATTACCCTCAGTACTCATCATGCACTGACAGGTGACAGACAGCCCCTGCTGCCACTTATAACACTCATGAATCTGTGTAGTTTTTATTCAAGTTTGTGTGTGTGTGTGTGTGAAATCCTAATAAGAAAACATGTCTCTTGAGGGGTAGCAATCAGTTGCTTCAGTAAAAAAGCTGATGCTGAACTACTTTATGTTTAATTTGCTGTGTTCAATAGTGAAGTGCATACAGTTCAGTGTGTGACATGCATTCATAGACATGAAAACTGAGTAAAAAGTACATTCATGCATGTATCTGCCACAGCTCCGTACTGATTTCTCACAGATGTTGGGGTTAATGGCCACAAGGCAAATTATGTCAGAGGCAGGCAGCTGGATGCCATAATGTTAATGCAGAGCGAGAGGCAGAGAAGTGGCCAAGCATCCAGTACAATGACACATGAAAAAATGATTTAAACATCACTTTTCGTCTGTGTCTGTCTTTAGCAACATACCGGTTCTATGCAGAGAATGTAGCTCGAAGTTTGTCAAAGGAAAACTTCTTTAGATATTCATTTATCAGCAACAAAGTACATATGCCTAACATGAAATTATAACAGACAGGTTTGCAATTTATCCTAGCAGGTTAGATGGTTGCCTGGCAACTACATAGCAATTGGTTGTGCAGGAGGTGACTGCAATTCGGAAAATCACTCTTCAGGTTTTGAATTGTGCTGGGAGGAGACAGGAGTCTTAACAGAGAACTTCCAAGTCCAGCTGCATGTTTTTGTTACGGAGCTACTTGGACAAAAAGTACAAACAAAGGAGAAGATACGTACTGTATCTTCCTTTAAAGATACAGTATGTATCTTATCATATCATATCCACGTATGGTGGATTTTGTAACAGGTACGGGTCATGCGTGTCCTTAAAACTAGCTCAGTAGCTACTTGATAGAAAACATGAGCCCGGTTGGATGGTTTCTGTCTTGTAATACATTAACAGTGGCTACACAACCCGCATGCTACAAGGAGACTGAACAACTAAAAAGGGTAAAGTGTGCTTCAAAAGCGTCCATCATTTAGGAGGTCGCATTCCAATCTGCTGGGTGCAGACGGATGTCGTCACTAGTAGTAAACAGCCAAAGTGTTCATAAAGAGCCACTACGACTGTTACACTGTGATTGACCAGTGGAAACGGTGACCAGAGGTGCTGTGATGGCTGCACTACAGGTAACTTATTCAAAATTGTTTAGGCTACATGCGTATTGTCTTCTTCACATGCAAAATCCCTAAAATGACACATTTAAAGGTTTACTTGTTACAAACGGTGCTCCCGCACCTGCATTTTGTTGCTGCATCTGTGAAGTCCTTCTCATCAGTAACTGAGTCACTAAAAACTCATCTGTATAATAGCTTATTTTGTAGTTTTTTTCCCCCATGGGATCTATAAAATCAATCATCTGGCCCACCCACATTTACCAGCAGATGACACTGCCTGCCTTGTCTCAGCTATGCAACATATTGGCCAGACGTACCAGATTTATACTCATTGACAAAATAGGACTGTTAATTCTACATTGTATACATAATCTCAGTGTCTTTTTCTGCTTCTTTTTAAAAATGTACTGGTATATATGGATATAAAAATGTGCAAATCTGTAACATTATGGAAAATGTGATGATCTTACTTCCATTTCTGCAATCCTAAACCATTCATTTATTAGAATAATAGATTGCAGTAAAATGTTCCCTGTTCTCAGTAGTTCATTGTTATTCTGCTGTTAAAATCTTAACAGTGCTTTAAACTCTAAATCCTTGATGCTCCTGCTTTCCCTTAAGCAAAGCCTCGACAGAGATGAGCAGAGCAAAAACGCTCATTGAAAGGTTATTTGCATGAGGATTTGAAGTGTTCTGACATTTAACTATGCACAGACCTGCTGTTGTCAAACAAAGTACACTTGAAAAGTGAGTTTTGAAGCCTGTGACCTCAGCAGCTAAGAAAGCCATGTGTACGCTGCATGAGTCCCATTTTTTCAGATACATTGTTATTGTTCAGCTTTCAGGGTCAGCGATTTATCTGTTAGAGTCAAATTATATTACCTGTTTATGTTTTGAGGTCACAAAAGATGTCATGCCTCACTTTAATCATCTTATCCACGGTTACACATTCCATTATTAGCAAACAGATTGCCTGTATGTCTATAAAATCCACTCTCTAGTTGTGATGAATCCCAAGCTGTAAAAAAGATGCATTTCACAGAACGGAGTCATCATCATTATTAATTAAGTGATAATTAAGCCATTTGGCCTCATATTGTTCTGATGATTAATAATCACGGGAAACAAATGCTGCTTTGTGCAGCATGGAGAAAAGCAGTGCAGTTGCAGCACACTTGCCCTTCAGCTCTCCTCTCTCTCTGGATTTTTGTTGCTGAGTTTCCAGTCGGATGAACAGATTAGTGACTCACTATGAGGCCCAACAAGTCTTGGGCAAAGTCACACTGTATCTTAACTTGCCTCATTTCAGCCTGGCTCGCAAGCAAAGTACATTCAAACCCTGAGATGTTTTCCATTTCTAAAACAAGTTTAACTTTATGTCCTTTCCTCCTAAAGCTGATTGTATCATGAACTGGAACGATTCTTTGCACTTGTGCACTTGCATGTTGAAGAGATTTAAAAGCTTGTATGCTTAGAAAACTGAAGCGAGGGGAGAACATCATAATAAACCTAATAATCTCTTCAAAATGTGATGTAACGTGGGGGTCACTGTTGTTTAAAGAGACCTGGAACTTGTTCGATAATGGACTGAGCACAGCAGCAGCTGTCTGTTCTGAAATGCGAGCATCATCGCCAGCGCCAGACAGACCACATCCTGTCCACAAAATATTCTTTCCAAGCCCAATTTGTCTAATCTAACACTTTTTTGGTTCTCCAGCAGTGTTCGAGTCATCATTGAATGCCGTTATTTAAGAGTAGAGTTGTTTCCATAGAATCTGGTAAAGCAGAAAATTATTCTCAGATTATTTTTTTGTTTGTATTTTTAGTTTTTAAATATCACAAAATATGTCATGTTGAGCAACTCAGAGAGGCATTTAGAGCCTCAACGTTTCAGCTGTTTAACAGGAGCAGACAGAGTCAAACGTACGTCTGTGTTTTCATAGAAATAATTCATTACAAAGTGCTTGAGATGTTTTGAAAGATTAAAAGTCAGTTAAAGTGAATCTAAAACACGGGATGACAACCTGCTATTTTTGATCTGTTTGAATTTGTTGACCTGTCATTTATGAGGCGGTAAATCCAGCTATGTAGTATTAAAGATATTTATCCATCTTTCAGATATAAAACAGCAGCACAGAGTAGTGAGAATGAATTTCATCAATATTTGATGCAGCATTTTTTAACTGAATGTGACCTTTCCCTTCCAGTTCCCATCTAAAGAAGACACATCGCCTTTATTCATAAAAGTACACCTGCTGTTGACAAAAGTCCTCTACAAAACCATGATAAAGATATAAAAATAACTAAACTTCTTTGAAGAAATAAGAATTCCAATGCATGAATAAAATATAATAAATTAAATATGTTTTAAGATTAGGGATAGTTGGTTCCATAAGTTCATATCTACTGCAGGAAAGAGTGTAATAAATACTAAAGTGCTGCTCATAAAGTGATGGTGAATATCATCCATAACTATTCCTGTAGCATATCAACTGCGTGTGTCCAATTTTAACACAATGAACATGAGAACCGGTACACATTTTCTTGAGGAGCAGGTTTTTTTTAGGGTTCTATTAGACAGAATCTCTTTCTTTAAAAGGGACCATAAAATACACAAATCAGAGGTTATGTAAAACATCGATACCCATTAAGTATATGGAAGATTTGATTAATATATTGCATCACTTATCTTGCATCACATCTTTTTATTTAAATTGGAAAGAAACTTTATTGACACCCTGTATATCTGAAAGCACAAGGTGCATTTTGGGTATTTCTGGCATCACAGTAAAGGGAACACTTTTGAGATTTGTGTAAATGCATTAAACTTGGCTCTCGTTCCTCACACATACACAGCCATTAAAACCAAACCATCCTGATCTTTTATTTTTCCATACCAGTCCCTGATACGACTCTGCGGCCGCATCTCAGTAAAAAAGTTTCTCTGGACATAAATAGATACATCGTGGGCAAAAATGAGACATTATGATGTGAGATAGTCTGTTTGTTTTCATTTGAGCAAACTGGCTCCTTTAGGTCCAGAAATAGAATACAGTGGTATTAAAAGACAATGAGTGTCCACCATCTTCCCACAGTTTTTGTGCAGAAAATGCATGTATCAACACACACATGAACACTCTGATGCGAGTGTTATTAATATCTAGGTGTACTTCCCTCTAGAAAAGAGCTTGCTCTGCGTGTGTGGCATTTTATGACTGCATCATCTGCTTCTTACCATCTGTATTCAGCGTCTTCCGTCTGTCTCGGGTGAAAACTAACTGTAAATGTCAGCACAGGTTAAAATGCTGACAACACCATGACTACGCACCTGTTCGCTTCCTCTCTCTCCCCTATTAATAATGTATAGATGGAACTGCCGAATACCTATAATCATCTTGTTTGAAGATCATGATTTATGGCAAGAGAAAAAAATAGACAAGAAAACATTGGGAAGCCTGCTTACAGAGGCTACAGAGAAGCATCTGTGGTCCTGTGTGCCTTGCTCACAAGTGCATTCATGCATGTCCCTATGCAGATCTGTGCCTGTGTTCGAGTGTAATACCCATCAAGCGTGAATATTCACGTGAAAGCATCCCGCTTTTAAGATCGTGCCCATTTTTTGCCCAACGTCAGATGAAATATGGGCCAATTGTCTGCATATGTGTGTGACAGTGTGCACGCAAGAGATAGCGGGAAAGACTGTCATAAGGGAGATAGTGAGAGGAAAGGGTGAGCATGTGTCTCTCCAGACTCTCAGATAGTAATTTAGCAGACTGCAGTACTGCAGAGTGGTGGAGTTGAGAGCAGGGTGGGGGCGGCCAGTTGTCACTTAAGAAACAATGACATCCACAATAGCCCAGAACAAATGAAAGAAAACCAAACAATAAAACGCATTTTATTGGACACGACAATCACCAGATTTACCCCTTAATGCATGCTAGGTTTTCTTTTGCTCCAGGCATGAGCAAAAGCACTGATTCACAGTGTCAACCAATCATGTTAATATGAACAAGTCACGCTCTTGTATTCCTTTTTTCAAAAGCATATTAAATCTGAAAGGCATGCGCTTGTGTAAGAGCTGTGGATTCTCCTGGATGCTTGACATTTTCCTTATGCTGACTCATGTTTAGTTGTTGTGTTTTTGTTGCTTTTGCCAATAACCTTGCGGTCTATTGTTGTAATACAGTTTGAAAATGAAAATATGAGAAGAAGCAGTGATGGAGGTGGAGGACACAGGGTTTGTTAATGTAATTAATTTACATGTTTTCTAAAGCCCTAAGCTAATTAACAGGCTGCTCGTGCATAATTCTGAAGATGCAACACATTTCTTCTAAGATTCTCACTGACTTCTCTGAAATGAAATAAATACGCGTTCAGGGCTGCTGTTTTTAGTATGTCTTCTTTTTGTCCTCTCGGTTCTCAAATTCAATTAAGCTGCAGGGAAGGATTAAGGGTTGCTGACATTGGTCCAACCTTATCAAATGTTGTTTAACAAAAGCATTTCCTTTTAACTTCACCAATCTTAGAGGAGCAGAAAATGCACAAGGTAAAAGATGTCACACAGAAAAACACCAATGTAGAATAAAACTGATCAAAATAAATAAAGATTTTAAATCAACATAAAAACATCTTAAAAAATCTTAAATAGGCTGTGAAATGTGTTTTCCACTTGTATATAATTTACAGTATATGTCTCAGTGTTCAAAGTGACTGTTAGGAACAGGCTGAGCTGTCATTGGCTGACACATATGAGCCAGATTACCACACAAGGACTCAACAACAAAACATCTCCACAAACACATTTCCCCTTATTTCTCATCCCTGAACTTTGACCCGTGTGCTATTTTGACAGGCTTTTTGTGTAAAGACACAGCCCATATGTGTTTGACACCCACATGCAGCGCACACATGAACGCTGATGCCCCCACGAAGCACACACAGCGGGGACACAAATGCTTACATATGCAAGAATCTAAAAATAGCATCAGGTTCAGCTTTAAAAATAGACCTGGAAAATAAAAGCAGCACTCATTTGACTGTGTCTAAATGCTTTGACGGTCTGTCTGTCTGCATTTGGCTATTTGTGTTGGAGTCAGGGAGGCAGGCTGGGAAGGGAGAGGCACTAGAGATGAAAAGACAGCAAGCAATGAGTTGCACTGTAATTCGGCTGCCCCTCCAGCTGGCTCCCAGGCTAATTAGAATGGGGGAGAGTACGCTTTGAGGAGGAGGAAGAGGAGGAGAGAATAAAGCCCACATCATTTTTAGATATGGTCAGTGATGCAGCTCTCTGCCAGCCCTTCAAATTTCAGCTGTCTGGATAATCAGATATGGCAGGTTGATAATGGATTCCTCTTTTGCTTATGGAACATTTTGAGCCCTTTACTGTACAGACTCTAACTGTGCTAAGCTCTGTTCCCTACAGCTGTTTGAGCCAGTGTAATACATACAACTGTTAACACATGATGGATAAAAGGTCTGTTATTCAGAAATAATTAGACACAGGGAGCTATCTTTCCCCAAGGCAGTAAAGACTTTCAGTTTGAAGCTGTAGTGGAGGAAGCGTTCACATGCACAAAGGAGACACAAAAAGAGTTTTAAATGTCATGTCATGCTTGGTTTCTGTTGTATGCCACCCGTTCCAAGACATTTATATTGTATGTGACTCCATAAACACTTAACAGATTTTTAATGAATGATCTAAATCTGGCATTTTTTTTTAGTTATTGATAAGAAAATTAGTTAAATTCTTCATACTTAGTGTCCAAAAGCAGAAGAAAAGTACTTAATTTCAAAAGGTGAAATCAAACATGAGTGGTTTTTATGTAAGCTAGTATAACTTTGCCCTGAAGGTGCCTCATAGGGCAGATGCTAATCAAAGCTGGCTTTGAAACCCACAGTTAAGGTTGTATTTAATATAGTTACTGTGTACTTTATTAAAAAAAAACATTATAAATGTTGACACTGCATCTTAAGAGCAGATAAGATAACGTAGCACTGAGTAATTTCCATCACTTTTTAAGGCCTCTTTCTTCAGCGTCATGGTTTCATCACTCATCCCATCTTACGATTAAATGTGGGAACATAACCCGAAAAGAAGCTTTAGAGTCGAATGCCTTCAGTTTCTGATGTCTTTGTGTTCTGTTCCCCTGCAGGAACCTGGGGAAGTCAGGTCTACGAGTGTCTTGCCTTGGATTGGGTGAGTCGGTTTGAAAGCTTGCCAAGGTTTTGCTTCACACCCCTCAAACTAAACAAGCTGTCCATCTTTCCTCTTGTCCAGGCACCTGGGTGACGTTTGGGTCACAGATCTCAGATGAGGTGAGAGCTCCTTCCTCAGTATCTTCTGCAAAACACAGTCTCATCTTCAAACTATTTGTGCCTCGTGAAAGAGGTTTCAAACTTTCACAGGCTTGAGTTGTGGAGATTTTAATTTCATCCTTGCTGTATTATCCTGCATGTTCCCCATTCATCATGCACTTGGACTTCCTCCATGTCACAGTCTCAGTTTTTGTTCCCTCAGATGGCTGAAAATCTGATGACCATAGCTTATGAGAATGGAGTGAACCTGTTTGACACAGCAGAGGTCTATGCTTCTGGAAGGTCGGGCTAGTCTTATACCTACATTTTATAAAAGCTTCTCATCTTGTATAGCAATATTTCTTTGAACCTTTTTTGTTCTCAAAATGAATGCTTAAGTGTTTAAAATATTGTATGTTTGCACATTTCCAAAATGATTTAATGATGCCGTGCAACAATCTCAAATTAGCAGCTCATCACATTTAACGATTTTTTTTTTCACAGAGCGGAAATTACTCTAGGGAACATTATCAAAAAGAAAGGATGGAGGTAATATAACTTTTTTTTCTTCCTTTTTATTGAATGACATGCATGTAAAAAGCCCTCTTAGACATAAATGCTTTATTCACCCCTTTTAACGTTAAATAATCTCTATTAATCCCTCTTTTGATGCATCGTCTACTTTATCCTTATAGTCTCAAGAGAAATTATATATATTTTTAGAAAAAATGTAAAGTTTTGGCTTCCTGAAGACAATGAAAGAATAAAAATGTTATCATATATAAATAAAGATCATATTTCATCATAGTCAAATTTGTGTCATCGCCAGGCGCTCCAGTTTTGTCATCACTACAAAAATCTATTGGGGAGGCCAGTAAGTACATGAAACACTACAGTTTTTCCTTTTAAAAACTTCTTGTTTACTTCTGTAACATAAATAGAATACCAGTAATGTGTATTTTCATCACTCTACAGAGCAGAGACTGAGAGAGGACTCTCCAGAAAACACATTATTGAAGGTAGAATAAGTCATTTGCACCTTAGATTCAAGAGGTTAACCACACAGAAAGAAAGTGTTTTTATTTTCTTAGTTTTGTTTCACAAACAATAAGCAAAACCACAGTAAAACTCCACATTTCAACCTCAATTTCAAAGAAATTTCAGCACAATATTTCATAGACTTGTATGTGCAGATAGGATGTCAACAGAATTGTTTTCCACACACTCAATCAACCCCAGCTTCCAAAAATAATCCTTGTATAAGGTCACCTTAGTTTGTTCTTGGATTAGTAAGGCCAACCATTTACCATGCAACTGATAAGCAGTTTGTCACTGTCATAAAACTTTTGATTTTAGGTCATTACACGATGTAGCACTCAACATGTGACAGGGCTTCACCCTTCACACTCTAATTTGCTTCATTTTAAGTCTAAATCTAACAATAAATAATGACCCCTAACGTTATTTTTTTCTTCTTCACCATCTTACTTTGTTGAGCATCATCATCAGTTCCCTGGGAATCTAATAGGACTGTTCCAAATCCTATTTTGGGAGCTTCATAGCTTTTGTGTAAAGTTTCAGTGCCTATTGAAAGCTGTTGGAGTCTATCTACACAAAAATGGCCAATAGATGTTAGTTTTATGCTGGCATAAAGTTCTGCTTCTGGCATTAAAGCTGTATTGTTGTATAAGCAGTGTGATCTTACCCAGCCTGCCAGCAAATTACTCTACTCTCAGTGAGTGCTTTTCTTTATTAAAGCAAAGTTGCAGTTTATAAAGTAGTAGTGAAGGGTTAGTAGACATGTGAAAATACATTTATATATTAAAACAAGAAAAGAAAAAGAGAAGCAAAAGAAGATTTGAGTATTAATCACCGCAGAGCTACAGTGCTGTTAGACTCTATTTAGTTAGTTATTTTTAATTAGATGTAGTTATATTTAGCTTTTTTTAAGCCTGATATTTCAACAAATCTAATTTTATATGTAATGGAAATTTTAAAATGTGATGTTTTAAGTCAAATCTAATTTTAGATTTGACGCACTTTTCATGCAATAAGTAGCCAAACTTGCTTCACATAAAAACAATTTGGCACATCAAAAAAAGTGTCTTCACACACCAAGCCCTAACCATTTAAACACACACCTGATCATAGTCTTGCTCTTTCCCAAATGTACTAATAGGACTAACAGGCTTGATGCTGCTGTGAGGTAACTATAGCCTATACTGAGGATATGAAATACAGAAGTAATGGCGTTTAGAAACAATGTATGTGGGTAACCCCCCCCCCAAAAAAAAAAAAAAAAAAATTTACAACCTCACAAAGTGTGTAAAAGAACCTGCATTCCCGGTATGAAGGCACTATAGATGCACGGGCTGTAACAAACTCTTCTTTTTAGCAGTGTAAGTATATAAATGAAAACTGGGCTAAAACAGCCTTGACCAAAGCTGGTGAAAAACACTCAACAAAACAATTTAAAACAAATAAAGTGAAGGGGATACAGTAGGATTAACTGTGTTCTCAGGTTATAATGGTTTTGTGCTTTTCAGTACAGAAAGATCTCAATGTTGACTTTAACAGCCTTCACACGATGTGGTAGTGTAGTCCATTTATAACGGCTCAAGTGCTTCGTGGTGATTAGACCTGGTGAACAAATGGATGACAGATCTTTTTTTTTTGTATAATATAAATGTTTCAGACAATGTGAGTGTACTTTCTTAAAAAAAGCTAATGTATAAATGACTAAATTTGGACTAAATGTAACAATATCAGTACAATTTAAAATATAATTAAATAAATTTGAAGCAGTAATTTTAAAATATGTGACGTCCAGAGTTCTTATCAAAAGTTCCACCAGTATTTCCAGATTATTTTCATCTACACGTTTCATTTCTTTGATTTCCGTTCCTCTTCATTCAGCTGCACTTTGTTCAAGCAGCAGCTTGTTAGTAACACTGGATGATATGCTGAATTAAGCACACAGCAAATTGTTGTGGCCTACGTCACACTTGGAGCAGTGTTCATGGGAGCATTTTCAGTATGAAGGCCTTGTTTGCACCACAGCCTTTACATGCAAAAAGTTTTTCTTTGTAAACAAAAGGTCAGAACTAAACATTTTTGTTTTCCTGTCTCAGAATTGTTGTGTACACAAGGCCTAAAACAAAACAACTCTTCTATCTCTATAGTGGTTTTTCAATAACTGGCAATAGGATTATTAATGTTGGCATAATTTGGTAATTGCATATAGTTTGTGAGTTACTGTCAACTTTTTCATTAAATATTTTCCTAAAATCTTTATGTTTATTATTTGTTATGAAAATGTGTTAGTAACATTTATAATTATAATCAGACCTTTCAATAACAATAAGCAATCTAAATAAAAACCAAAATCTGAACACGATTTCACTTTGGATAAACAAATTTAACAATTTCCGTTTCATATCCTCTAATAGCTTTTCATTTTAGCCAAATGCTACGTATTTTCCTGTTTTAACTCATTTCTTTAGTTTTCCTGACAAACATACCATCTGGTTATTTCTGTGGCAACCCTCTGCCTTCTGCTCCTACGTTTACATAAGGACATGATCCAAGTCTTTCTAACGATTGAACTGTGAGGTGTGTCCATCAAATGGAAGTCCTGCTTCCGCCTGCTTAGTAGGAGCAGCTGAAAACTTTGCTTTTGTTGTTTCAAAGTGGCATTACCAAATCATCACCTGTCAAAGTAGCCAATAAGTTGTTAGATTTATACACTAAATGTAATTTTAACCCCCTTTCAGCAGCTTGATGTGTATTAATTGAAAGACCTGTTTGCAGTAATGGAGTCACTGAATATTTTTTATCAGAGTAGAATCAGAGTGAAGCAACTGCTTCAGGACTCATTTGTGGCATCATATATGAATGTGCCCCATTCCACATGCAGCAAAAGTCTTCAGGAGCTTAATTCAATGCTGACCTAAGTAGACGCCGTCATCCAAAAAGCTAAAAGTGCATTGCCTTCTGATTCAATGCAAAATGTCTTGCTGTTTATTTAAAAGTTAGATTGTTTAAAACTTTTCAAGTTAATCCATCCAAGATCCATTTTCACCAATCCAACATGTTGCACAACAATATCTAAACTTTCCATTTGCACAAACACTTGCTGAGCCGTGATGACCATTTCCAAAGGTACGGCAGGTACATTTTTCTGCTTAAAAAAGTAATACATTATCTGAATAAAGGCAGATATCAACATAATACATTTTTGTGGCATGACTCCTAATGGTAAAACTCCCAGTGAACTCTTTGGAATACACTTAGAATAAAAAACAAAAAGAGTTACAGAACATTGACTGTGCATAGAAAATAACATGCATGAATTTCCTGTAATGCAACACAGTGGAAAAAGTAACAGGCTTCCTTACGTGAAATGAATGAACCATCACCGGAGTACAACATTCAAATTCATTTAGGGTGATCCGGGCCTAAGAGGGAACTCAAGTGCTGTAGCACTGACACAGGAGGCAATCACATTAAGCCACAGTTTGAACAGTTAAGACCTCTAACCAGAAAAACAGCTTAGAGTTGGAAAATGGGTGTAAAATAGTGAGTCGAACCACAGCCGCAACACCTCATTTGTCTTCGTCCCTCTACCAACGGAACAATGGCTTTTGTTTAACCTTGTTTGATTTCCCTCTTAGCGCTGATCCCCTGACGAAGAGGGTTATTATTGGGCCTCTCAGAGAGGCATGTTTCACTAACGAGCGATCACTAATGAAGGCTTTGATGTAGGATTAATTACACTCCAAATTGAATGTCTAATTGCTTTTATTCCCTGCCGATGAAATATGTTTCGACTGCCACTTCAATGCCATCTGTTGTAATTAGAAAAAGAGACAGGGAGGGAAGAAGAGGGAGAGGCCAAGGGTGGGAGATGGATTGTTAGGAGCAATAGAAAAGACCTTTCTCAGTCAGTAGAGTTCAGTCTTTTGTCCTGTTTACATATTATGTCTTTTGCATCACAACCCCCCTTCCCCTCTTTTGTCCTCACCTTTTGTCCCCCCTCCTCCATCCTGCTGTGTCTTTGCTTCCATTCCTCTGATATATATGAGGTTATCTGTATTCCCTCACTAATTGCATCCTCTGATGAGTTTAGACAAACACATTAGCTAATTGCATTTGTGCTTCTCAGACACTGCTTGATTGATAAAGTGCATATGTTGCTGAATCATTGCATTGTTTGGTGGTTATTCATCTAACTGGTAGTGCATATAAACACACACACACACAAACATTAGAAGAAGGAGGCTGAATTGTGATTGATGTTGCGTTTTAAGAGATTGTTTCTGATCTTATTAAAGTCATTGATTTCTTTTATCTTTTTTATGCTGTGATGTCTGATTATTGGAAATAATTTGGATGATGATGCTTCCATCTAAATTGTGAACTGGGGCAAAGACTTGAGATTAAATTTAAATTAGCTAACCACGGTTAGCTTGAAATTAATTTATTACAGTCACAAATTCTTGTGGCAACTAAAGTATTACACATTGTTGAATTAGACTTACTGCCTTGTTATGACTAAGAAAATCTAAGCACAAAGAATTATACGGCCACGATTCAAGCAAATATATTACTGTATTTTAGAAGACAAAAAATAGCCAAGTTATGTATTTACTTGTATTTATTTACGTGCAGATATGTGCCTGTGTCATCCAGTAAAGATCAAACCAGGGAAATTGTTAATATGTTTCAAATAACAAGATATAAAGTTTTTACACAAAAACCTGTACCAATGTGACCCAGTTTACTTAATCTTCTAAACAACTTTGATATATCTGGTTTTTGCCAGTTCACTGTATATCCCTGTTAAAAAAAAACCTTTATATTCCATCATTATGACAATGTCGCACACAGAGGGCCCAAAGGTGGAACACCATACCATTATGTTGTATAATGGTATTATGTTCTTGAATTTACATTAGCATCCCTGTGAAAGGATATGTGGCAGGTGTGCTTTGTAGCTGCACACCGCCTCTGTCCGATAAGACAATGACACAATATGACGAGAAACAACGTCTGTTGTCAGCAATTGTACTCACAGAAAAGATGACACAGTTGTCAATACCCATGCTCCGTATATGTGTGTGTGTGTGTGTGTTAGTCAGACTCCCCTAGGAGCAAATGGCTTTAAGCAACACAAGCGCCTGATCAATACATCAATATTCAGCTTAGGAGGTCTGACGACGCTTACATTTTATGCACACACTCACAAACACCGACACATTTTGCCACAGAGGCACACAAACACACAGGCTTCAGGCTCTGCTGCATGTGACCCCTTGACTAATCAATTTTTGCCACATGATAGGGACGCCACGCGTCACCATCACCATCGCTGCATCATGAAACGCTAACACACGCACTATTGTTGCCGTTTTGAGAGATTAAAGTCTGCAAAGATGGATGTGATTAACATCATGACCGTTCTTAGCTAGGAACAAATGTATGCACACATATACACACACATTTGTATCTCTTACTTTACCCCTGCAGCTAGAGCATATTGGATAGATGTCAGCTTATGGAAGTGTATGTATTGTAGTTATTGTTATTCTAATGACTGACTGAAACAACAGTATGGAAACCAGCAGAGGGGAAGCTTGTGTTTTCACATAATCCAACTGTCCACGCTCTACATAGAAGGATTGGTCACAGTTAGGGGCCTGCTAAGTCAGATAGCACACTATGCACATGCACTGTGTTGTGGGTGTGGTTGCAAGAAAGGAGTGGAGGGTAGTGCTTGTAAGATATTGGATCTTGTGCTCTGGTATATTACTTATGTATATCTTCTTCATATGAGCATGACAAAGACATTCTCTCTGTATTGCAATACAGTCAGGATATCGCATATCCTGGCCAAATGAAAACTAAACCATCTTTGTTAGACATCATCAGGGATGAGTGTGAAATTGTGTGTTTTGACTAATTTAGTAGGTGAACTGACCTTTGATCTTCATTTTAGTTTTGGTGCTGTAATGAGGCAGATGCAGAATTTGGTTTTATTCAACCATTTCTTTCTCTCCCTCGCCATTTTTTCCAACAACAGTTACATAAACACTTATGGGCACATGCAACTCACACAGAGTGCACTCTGATCACAGGCCCATCCAGTGAAGTAAACATAATTTAATTGCATATCTGGCTAACATGATTCAATTACACAGAGGCATTTAAACCAATCACTCCCATGGTCTTCATTCATATCAGTGACATCATTCTGACCATTTGTGGCACCACTTAGACAATAATGAGGCAAATGAAAACTGAAATGTGGCACTGAGAATGACACAACAGGCTGTGGAGGCTTAACGAGTTAAGAGGGGTTCTGTTTTATCGTTTCAATTAATTGACTGATGCATCTCTGGCAAACAAACAAAAGCAGGAGGCTTGTATTCGCTGTTATTTTTAATCAGCTGTTAGTAAAAAACTAATTCTGATCTTAATAAAAAAAAACAATGTAAGATGTATTAATTATACACAGAAGGAAAAAGTCAATCATTGTTTTAAGTCCAATAAAACCACAAGCTGTTTAGTAAATAGACTTATCTATGATCCTTGTTTCTTTCCTTCCTCTACACTAGTATTGATGCAATAGTGCTACAGATTTCTGCTCATAATGCAGGTCTCTGAACATCCCATGTTGTCAAGACAGTTTATGGTTTTGTGGTTAACGTACGTTATTTATCATACAGATAAATAGAGAGCAAAAGAGTGGAACAAACATATTAGCTTTCCACTAACTATGAAATGGAAGTAGTGAGCAGTTTTTATATGTTAAAATAACACAAAGTTGTTCAAAACTAAGAGGTTTTATCACTTAAGTGAAAGTTATTTGTGCCGTGCACAGATTACATGCATGTGGCTTGTAGATACAAAGCACTGATTCATCTCTCCATGTGAGTAAATGAAATAATTAACACATTAAAACAAAAAGTACCCCGTGTTACTTGAGCAATAAGAAAAACAAAACTTACATCCTCACAACTACTAAGAAGAGATTAATCTACATTTTAAAAGGTTTATTAAAAATGCTAAACAAACTTTGTGTAATTCTGAACCTTTTGAGTGACTTACCACCGTTCCAACATGTTGTACACATATCAAAGAAATTATGGTATGGAAACTTGTTCAAGAATAAAACAGCGCTCACTAATAACAGTGGGTCTCAATTTAGGGGTTGAAAGCTCTATTTGGAGGTCACAAGATAATGGTAAAAAAACATCTAGCCTACTTTTCTAAAACAATATAAGATTTTAATCAGTGTTGTCAAAGTTAAACTGTGGATGCATCAAATAAATCTTAAATAAGCATCTTGATTTTCTAAAGACATTGTGTAACAAGGTTAGTACACATGCCATATTAAAACTGAGTTTGGCATTACCTCAACACTAATTTGAGCATTTTGGTGCTCGTCACAGCAGATACCCAAAACCACCAAAAACCCCTTTAACCTCTTTATTTATGAAGATGTGCAGTTTTCCAGCCTTACATTTAGAGGTCGGCTTCAACATTACCCATTTGACCCAGACATGTTTAGGCTGAATCCAGGCTACTTTTGGCACTTCAGACACAACACTGGCGAGTGCGTGTGCTAAAAGTGGACTAGATGTCAGGTGCCAACCCAGACTGAATTACTGCAAGTCTCCTGTGAGCCACACAAGGTCCACATGCCAGTTGTTGTCCTGAATGTGGTCAGAAATGATTGCCATGGCCAGGTAAAATTTTGGCCAAACAAAAAGAAACATTTGGGCCAAACATTTATTGCTCTGTGGGTTCCAGTGTCAGTTTGGACACCGCTCATATGTCCTCCCTCTTGTTTATATGATTAAGCCTGACTTAATGCTGGCTCTAACATTTATGCACTTGCATGTAAATGTTAGGCTACAAGTCAATTATATTAATTATTTGAGTCAGGCATGTTATATGATGTACATATTCACATATTATATAGGATTTTACAGAAAAATTAGCATATTGCAATCTGTTTTACCCATAAATTAGACTGTTACATCACCTACCAGCCAGGTTAAAACTGTTGCATGCAGCTTTTTTCAAGTTCATTGAGATTGCTGTACGTATGATACTGCAGGGACACAAGCTAGTGCACATATATCCTTTTAAACATGTTTGTACTTAAAGATTAGTTTGCATTTTTTCTCTGAGACAAATTAATCAAGTGCCTCTTTAAAAGGTGCAAATTTGACAAAATCTGAACTCAGAAAAATAAAATTGGTAGTGTATTGCTGACCTAATAGCTTATTAATGACACTGGAAGACTATTTAGAGACCTTTTAAATTCTTGTTAGTTGTTAAATCTTAAACAAAAACCTCCTTGAAGTTAAAATAATAAAGTTGGATGAAAATGTATATATGGAGGATTTTAAACTAATTTCAGATGTGATCATTATTGAAGAGTGAGCATAAAATGACTCACACCCACTCTCTCGACTGGAGAGAAATAACTGACCAGGCTAGGTTATATTCAAAATATCAGTTGGAATATACATGCCTTAAAAAACTGTTTCACATGAACTTCTTTTTTTTTACCAGTGGAGTTTACTGAGAAATAAACAAGTTTTAATTTAATGCAATTCTGCTGAAGAAGTCAATATGTTCCACTGGAGCAACAAGAAATGATTTTTTTTTACTTCTGCCTCTGCATTTCTGTGTCTCTGAATTGCCATTTTGTAAAGCTAAACCTCCAACCTCATAGTGCTACAGAAAAGATGCAGACAAAGAACATAATACACAGAAATCTCAGCTTTTAATTGGGTTTATATAAGCCATGGTTAAATGCTTTCCTACAGGCTTTAGTAGATAAAAGTCAAAGGCAATAAAATGACATGAACCGTATTTTTTTTAAGTTTCAGCACATCAGTTGCCCAATCACATGGCTCCATTCACTTTAAAGTTCCATCAAAAGAGTTTCTTTGATAAGTCTTGATGTATGGGTCAGCATGTACTCTGCCTTTCAAGGTGGAAAAGAGAGGTGTATGTTTTTCAAACCTCACAGATGAAACCGCTGCTCCATTCATGCACATTAGCTTGAATGCCTGTAAAGAACTAGCTGTATCAAACTAAGAATAAGATTTTCCTTTGGTTACCAAAATTATAACGTAGTTTTGAGCACACCACTGTTTAATCTTAATAGATTCTGACTGAAAGATATCTGTGCACTTTTCAGGGAAACTTTAGTCAAGTTGTAAAGAATGAATCACAAAGAAATTCAGAACACAAACTCAAGTGGAAAAGGGGACAAAGAGGAAACAGGGAAGCAGCAAAAGAGCATACCAGAAAAGACAAATGAGACTATCACAGGCTTCTAAGTGAGTGTAAAGATGTAGTCTGGAAGATGAACAAAATATTGTGTAGAAACATGTGATGTACAGATGACTGACTTATGGGTCCTTTTAATTTATTGTTATATAGAAAAACAGTTCATTTACTTCATGACGTTAGTGTGTTGCTGGTTTTGCTACTTTATGGTTATGTACTGCTGCACAAATCTGCAGCAAGTGCATAATAAACTGATCACAAGCAACAAAAACACACAATCAATATATTTTTAAAAGAATGACACTAAACTGAATGTTGTCTTTCATGTATCCATCAACTCATCCACATTATCAGACATTTCATCAATATTTAAAAACTTTCATATGAATATCACAGGGCATGTGGCGAGTTGAAAATATGGATTGCAGTGTCCATAATGTTTTCTCCTTACGTGTATTAATCAACTCTATTGACCTCACTTTCTGTCCACACACTGCTCCACTGTTTGTTTACCATTAGGGGAGAGTGTCTTGTTTGTTCAATAGCCCACCTCCATCTGCATTTAAACAATGAAACTATC
Source organism: Pseudomugil gertrudae (assembly GCA_037177535.1). Lineage (NCBI taxonomy): Eukaryota > Metazoa > Chordata > Actinopteri > Atheriniformes > Pseudomugilidae > Pseudomugil > Pseudomugil gertrudae. Next base: position 7,743,599 of record JBAMHV010000016.1, on the reverse strand, counting down.
AGCTAGGTAACAAGAGTGGGGACAGCAGCTCAATACAGCTATGAGAGGTCTCCAATAATCAGCTGGGTTGGAAGCAGGCGGGACACAGGCAAATACAAGCATGCAGTATTGACAGTCGCTCGTTGCTTTCAATCAGGTTATATGTACTGACAGGGAAATGAGCTGAACTCTGCACGGGCTCTGAATGATCACTGATGAAGATATCAGTTGGAGAAATACAAGTGTGGGGGCATGCAGGGGAGAGTGTGTGTGGCAGATTTACCTTCAAAATAAGGCCAAGATGGAAGCATTAACTATTAACTGACTTTACTTCTTTTCATTGCTTTTGACCAAAATGTTGCAAATGTTTAATCACATCTTCCAGTGAACAAAGTCATATGTTAACTAAAAGTATTTCTAATTCAAACATCTAGACATTTTTTGCCCAGTTGCCCTCAGTATTACCTTCACAGAAAAAATGGAAAGAGCAGCAAAGTGCAGTTGAGGAGAATGGCAAAATAACAGAAGCTCAAACCTGCTTGTATCCTCCTGACTTCAGGAAAAATACTTCTGGATGATAAAATATTAAAGGGGCGACTTGGCAGATTTGTTTCTAAATGTTAGAATGAAGCAGGAAGTTGGGTGACACTGCTACACAGAATTCAAGCTGATGTAAGCATTTTTATAATAGCATGAAGACGAATGGGGGGGAAAAAAAGTGTCTGCATAAAGTCAGGCTGCTCATGTCAAACATACAATGTGGAATTTAGTTAGTGAAGAGTGCAGTTTTGTATCATTTCAAAGAATCTCCCAGTTCTAGTTGAAGGGTTCTGTGGTAAATGTTGGGAGGTATTAGGTATTTTTACAGGTCTGATGACGTAGATTTGCTGTAAACATGGTATAGTAAATAAAACAACTCATGTATTTGTGGGTCTCACAAGTATGTCCGAAGCACCAAAGATTATCTAATTGTATTAACATGTAATGTTAGTCCCTCCAGCATGTTCTGAGTCTTCCTCTGGGTCTCTCTACTCTGATGCCCTCCCAGATGACTGAGATTGTCACCCTTCTCTCTAGAGGAAAACCCAGATGCCCAGCGGACAAAACTCACTTTGGCCCGTTGTATTCAGTATCGTTCTATTGGTCATCGTCCACAGCTTGTGACATTAGGTGAGGACAGGAACATAAATTGATAAGTACATTGAGAGCGTCACCTTTTGGATTAGCTCCTTCAGCACTAGAACCAGATTAAGACTCTGCATCACTCCACACACCACACCGTTCTTCCTGTGTACCTCCCAGAGCTCAAACCCTCAACTGAAATTAATCTAACTTACTACTGGCAATGTGGACCAAGCTCTGGCGCTGGTCGTACAGGGACTGGGCAGCTTATACAAGGTCTGTTTCTCCATTCTGTAAGACGGCATGTCGTCATGATGGCGTATTGCCATGGCAACCAAAGGCACCATCTTAAACTAGGGGAAAACAGCCCATCGGTCTCATTCAGTTATATGCGGTTGGTTCACTGTAGGTGATTAATATAAACAAATAAGAGCAAATTTTACGGCTACTATAACTGCAAAAACACTTAAGTATACCTGGGCCTGTTTCTAAACTAACGTTAGAAGGTATGTGACACAAAAGGGATAGGCTATAGACTGCCAAGAATGTTATGTTTTCACCAGAGTTTGTCTATTAGCAACATAACTCAAAAAGTTATTGATGGATTTTGATTAAATTTTCAGGATATGTTGGGAGTGTCACTGGGAACAAATTATTAACTTTTGGTGGAGATTTGGAAAAGATCCTGGATTCTAAATCACTTTGAATTTTTCAGTAACATTATGATGCTGCTTGGTGGAGGTCTGCATTTTCAGAGTGCTTTTCTAGTTTACACTGTGCTGCTGAGGGCGCTTGGATAACGGTATCCTAATATGCTACAACTTATTCTGAGCTCATCCAAGATGCAGAATCAGATTTTTTTTAAACAATTCCACAAACAAAAAGGAAGCGAGGTTAAAAGATACTGTTGTTCATCGTTCATGGTGCACTGAATGCTATCCGCTAACAGTTAGCTAACAGCTACCCTAAATACACCCGGTCTGACTCATTATAATTAAGAGGTCTTCATTGAAATGGGTACTTTGCAGTCCTAATGTTATTATTAAGTGCATATATAATTATGTATAGAATATCACTGAATGTGCACGTAGCACTTGTAAAATGAAGGCCACAGATGTACGTATAGTTGAACTTTGGTTCCCACAACTTTCCAACATTTATTATTCTGTCCGCTCGTACTTGGCATCTGTTGATGGCCCTCAGCCACTTGTCTCTCCTGACTCCACTTACGGGTATAAGGTGGAACTTCAACTCCTATTGTTGTTTGTTTTTTATAAATTGGCTGTGCAGCCAACCACACAACATCTCGGCATGTCTCCTCCGTATTGTAGCGGGTCGTTTCCCCCACGCTAAGATGGCACAGGCTTCGTTGCTATGGGTGACGTCAAAATGTCTTGGATGTGCGTCTAACAGAATGTTCTCGAGGCACTCATAACAGGAGTCCCACGGGAACACAATGTTATGACTTCTACAAGTCCACACGTAGCTGGTTATGCAAACTCCCATGCTCCATCCAAGACCCCAAAGACGCCGTAGAACAAGTTCACTGTTCTGTTAAAGCCTCAAAGCTTCTTATAAAGCATATTTTTTATTCTACAGGACATTCAATAAGATTATACACTAAATAAAAATAGCTTTACAGACTAAACTAAAAGTTTGCACATTTATTTTGGAATTTGCTAGTTTAATTTTACAAATTGGTAAAATTATATAACATGACTGCCAAGACTTTTGGTGTCTCCGTATTTCAAAAGCTCCTTTCTAAAAATTGGCATCAAAAATTATCAAAACCATTTAATCAGTCTTGTTAATGTGTTTTGTGGCTGAAAAATGGAATTAAGAGGAATGTTTGTTACATGTTCTGGTTGTTAGTGAAAGGTGGTGTCTGAAAAAAGAGGGGGCTGCTTTTAAAAATTGGTAATATGAGATCAGTTCAAGCTTGACCATAACTCACTCTCTCTCTCTCTCTCACACACACACACACACACACACACACACAGGCAGACTTCAAACCCCACCGGCATTGGAACTGCCAACACATCATTTACATAATCAGTTCTTGTTAGTTGCTGGGCTTCCTTGTGTTGGTAAAATATGCTTAACCTCTTCTCTTTCTCACACACACACACACACACACACACACACACACATGCACTGTAGAACCAAGCCACGTAGCGCTGTGTTTGGGTCACACTAGGTCAGAAGAAAATTGACTGAGGGCAAGAGGCCTCACAGCTCCAAGTTTGTAGAGGGAAATTAATTAGTGGGCCATGCAGCACTGTGAAGTCAACACATTATGGGTGCAGCTCACACTTATGGCAATAGGATGTCTAAACATTACTAAATATAATATTACTACTCATTTCTCTGCCTCGGAGCAAAGGTCACTGATGGGAAGCACAATCCAGTCTTAAGGGTAAAAGTCTGAAGTACAATGAAAAATGGTACAACCAGTTATAATGAGCATATTTCCAAACCAATAAGTTCAATGAGATATTCATATTTGAGTTCACTGCAACATGAGGCTCGAATACACATCACTTGGTTTCACTTCCAAAAGTTAGTAATTAATAATAAATTCAACACATTTTTAGATTAAACACAATGGTTACTGATATTTACAGATAATTACTGACATTTTCTAAACAGCATTAAAATTATTTTATTAATAAGATCAATTAAAATGATAAGTGCTGCCTATATGCTACATTCTAGTTCACAGTTTCTTTCACCTCAAGTTTCATGTCAGTATTAACAAGTTGACCTGGGCACTCAGCCGACAAAATGCATATACAGCATGTAATCCTGTACTTTATTCTCCTCGCTGCTATGTTGAGTTACTGAATAGTCAACAGGAGAGAAACTCATGGTAGTCATCGTCAGCGCTGCACCATTCAGACCTTGACAGGGGAACAGTTGGCAGCTTGGGGGCCTCAGGCCAACCGCGACCATATGGCAGACGCTGTCGTACTGCTGTGTCATACTCTGGCAAGTTTTAACGACCAATTAGGCTCATTAGGGCTTGATTAGTGATGGTAAAGCCTGGGGGAGTCAGAGGGAGTGTGTGTGAGTGGGGGGTTGGGGGTGATGACTGAGAGGATGGTAGAATGAATCAGTAATGATGTGCATGGAACAGTAGGAACAGGTGTCGCCTGCCCTTAAACAGATTGGCTGGTTAGATTCTGGTAAGAGCCTTGCTCTTTTATTGATTTTGCATATTGAATCACTTACAAACAAGAGATGCAAATGAAGGGAATGAGACATGTTTCCAGATGGGGTTAAGTGTGGGGGCCTCCTGGTGAAAGTTTGCTCTTTCTCATAGTCAACAGTTTGAACTTACTACCTCAATGATAAGCGCCAGGCTTTGTAGTGCAGTGTCTACTAGTAGGTACTAAGAACAAAAAGATTTTATGGTTCAAGAATGATTGTGCTTCAGTGAATGGCTAAGAAAAAACCTGTAAATGATCTCTCTAAGCGTATGTGCTAGTGTAATCTAAATATAAATCATAAATGGCTCTGACTGCAAACATTGCCAACCTTCCAATGATTGCCAGCAGCAAAGACATTGAGGGATTTTTTTTAAATAAATTGTTGTAACAAACAAAATGTTTTCCATCCAGCCCCGGTGACTGAAACCAATTTAAGTCACTGTATATAGGTGGTGTTTAACATGACTGCCCATTTCTACAGTTGCTCCACTCTATTGTTTCTAATCTGCCCCTAGTACGTATACCCACTCGTACAACCAGAGCAACCCTATTTCAAGCTAACAGGCAGTGCGGTGAACAGAATGAGTGGGTACCGAGAAATTTGGCCATTCCTAGAGGGCTGCAAACCACTTGCGCTTCAATACAGACATTATAGATCTTATATATGAACTTTCAGGATGGGTAGGAACTACTGCACCCGCTGGAGCAGCTCTCTGTCCAGTCTGCCACGCAGTGATGGAGATATTTTAACACCATACACAGCAAAGACAAGTGTGTGAAAACAACAGACCTTTTTAAACATCAGAGATCTAATCTGCAGGAGCGGAGGTGATGATGTTATGATGACAGGTGCTGCGTCCTCCAGAGCTGCTGGACCAGAGGCAGAAAATGTGGAGCTGCTGGTGATGTGTAACGTAGCCACTGGATTTTGGGAAGCAATTAATGTTAATCTGTCTTTCCTGTCCTCTCCACCCCAGTCAGTCGAAACAGATGGCTGCCCTCCCTGAACCTGGTTCTGCGGGAGGTTTTGCCTTCCTGTTAAAAGGGAGTTTTCCTTCCCACCATCACCTCATGCTTGCTGAGACTAGAAGGTTTAGATCGAAGTCAAGTTTTGATGCAATCTTTTGGTTTCTTTTTTGGCTTAATATGATGTCTGTGATGCGCCGTCACATGACATTACCATGAAGTGGCATTATAAAGTTATTTTTTATGTTTGTTTAAACAACAGAAGTTCCCTGGAGTCTAAAAACTGCAGCTTCTTGTTTTATTTAAATGCTCAGCAGGCCTAATACCTCAAATGTAGTTATGAAAAAAGTAACGAAATAAGATAATTTCACAATATACAACTGCTTTTATCTGGTAGTAATTCGTCCGAGATCAATACTTAACCGGGTGTCATTGTAGGCTGCTTGACTAAAACAGAACAGAAAAAGCTGAAAAATATTTAATATACACTACCAGTCAAAAGTTTGGACACACACAATTTGATCCGATGTTAAAAGTTATGCTGATTGACCCATTAGGTGTTAATGTTTTACAAATAATTAAGCATGTTGGTGATCATGACTCGGAAGTTGAAAATCTTCCATAAATGTACCAGCCCATTGCTGAAAGGCTGATACTAACCCTAACTTTTACTTTTAGGTCACCATAAAATTAAAATGGTCTTTGAGTAATAAAAATATGTAAGAGTTGGTAATGAATGTGGTAAAACCTGAGGGCATAAATGAATCATGGATGAATAACTTGGGTGAGCAAATCATGTCCAAGTAAAATTAGCAGAAAAATGTAGCAGAATTTGTGAGGGAAGAAAATAAAAAATAAAAATACCCATCTTTCATTTGTAAAATAGCCTCTAAACATTTTTCTATCCTTTTTTATCTCATTGTTTGTGTTTCAAATAACAATCACTGGAGTGTTTGGCACAAACACATTTAACTGTATTGCATGTTTATCAAAACATGTTTCAGACATCAAGAGAGTCACTAAATGCCAATCACCATCTCTTTGCATTTAAGTGCAGTGTGTGTGTGTGTGTATGAGTTGTGCTGCAAGGGATTATAGCTCTAATGATAATTCTACATATGGTGCCTGCAAAAACCTGCCTAAGCACCGAGATCATAAATCCAATCTGGGGATGATAATCCTGTTGCTAGTTGAAGAATTAATGCCAAATGTTATGCAGTGGTCAGAAGGACATGTTTGTGGTGTGATAGTGAGAACGGGAATGTTTACTATCCAAGAGAAAAACAAGAGCTCTGGATATAAAGTTCATTGTTCTCTGTTGAACTCTCTTTTTTCCACTTTCTACATTTAACACATCAAATTCTCTTCATACACTTTGTATTATTGCCATTGAAACAGTTGTTTTCTGTATTTATACAAAAATTAAATCTGTATTCCAGTTGCTTATATTGTTTGCATCCATGAGTGGCATGTTTTTCTTCTTTTTTTTTTATTGTGTGAAGTCACCCTGCACTAATCCTACAGTGTTATTAAGCTCAGGGCCATGGAAATGGACAGGGTGTAAGACATGCAGAGTGCTTATAAACCAGATTAGCACTGTAACACCCCCACAAACATTGTCCCCATATTCAAATTCATATTTATATTTATGCTCTACTGAATAAGCCTTTCTGCTGTTGTGAAGTTATTGTAAAATGTAAAAAATGCTGGTGAAATTTTTTATACTGGGAGACCAAATATAAACTTGTTTGAGAAAGCTAAATAAAAAAATGGTGTTTAGAGAAAATCTTGAAACGCCATAAATGATAAAACCAAATAGATATGCTGAAATTAAAAACAACTAATGAAGATTGTTTAAAACATTCAATCTGCTGCCAGAGGAAACGAGAATGACAAAGAAACTAATTCAGTCATGTGAAAAAAGAAGAGCTAGGAAATAAACTCATGAGATCTAGAGAAAGGAGTTCACAAAGCCGATCAAAATCTATGTGAGAAATTGAGAGAAGCTCGGTATCTTTCAGAAAAAAGCCAGAGACGGAGAGATTTGCAGAAAGAGCAGGAGGGGAGCTCCAGATCCACTGTTTGACATTTCACCTTGCTCAGTTGATAAGGGGTGTCACCCTCTGGTCCTCAGGGCTTTGACTGCTGTCTGCAGTCATCACCCCTCCCCAGCACAGGAAACTATTGATCAATCAGACAGCACTACCTTAGCCTTTGTATGTGTGAGTGTTTACATGTGTGTCAGCTTTGCTGTTAGGAGGGTAAAGATGTGTGAATATGATTTTTTTTATATTTATTTGTTTTGAAACATAAATAACAGAATCAGCAGAAAGCTAAACACAATCAAGCTCCTCTCTTTTGTCTTCAGACTGTCCATAACATCTTAACTTGTGGAGGAGAAAGTTAATTAGGGTTGGCTGAGTGAAATGATATTTAAGGCAAAGAGATAGACATGCCATTAGAAAGCCTGAATACTTACTAAGTGAGAATTCAAGCTTACTTGCAACAATTTAGGTTACCTTTTCTCTGTCATATCCATTAATATTAAAATTTTAGTATTTTTACAGATGCATGAAATCAAACCACAAATCATTGAATCACAAGTTTCTGTGGTTGTTTCTGCACAGTTGTAGAAAAGCTGGGGGGCGCTGCAACTCAACACAATTCCCTTTGAGCATCAATATGAGAAACACCACCTGTGCATCAATACAGAAAAAAGAATTAAGTTGTGTTGTCCCTCGCTCAGAAAGTTAAAGCTAGGCCTGGCGAGTTTATCTGTATAGCACATTTCATAGATAAGACAATTCAAATAGTTTTACTAAAACCATGAAAGCAGATTTTTAACCTTAGAAACCAACTTTAAAAAGATTTAAAAATTTAATTCCATATTCTGAATAAAATAAAACTCAGACAGTGAAGCTGTTTGAAGTATAAACAATTAAAACCTAGTTGTGTCTAAACTCAATGGTAACAGGAGGAAAAACTTGGTTATTTGCTGGTATAGTTGCAAAAATTACTAGCAAACATTAGAGTCAACGCCCCCCCGGGAGGGCCGGGGCCGGGAGCCCTGGTGGTCTGATTTTTGGCTGCAGAAACTGGCTTTAGGGACATGGAATGTCACCTCTCTGGCGGGAAAGGAGCCTGAGCTGGTGCGTGAGGTTGAGCGGATTGAGGTAGATATAGTTGGACTCACCTCAATTGTCCCCTCAATTGTCACAGATTGTCCATAATGAACACCATGTTACAGTATGAGAGTGTCCATATCTACACTTGGCACCTGGGCACATGCAGCCTGATCGGGCCCCATGGGCAAAGACACGGACGCCAGACGCCCCACCCCGAGGCCTGGCTTGAGAGAGAGGCACCACTGACCCACGTCCAGGCAAGAGAGCCTTTTTTTCCACAGATCATCTGCATCGTGCTTGTTAATATAAAATTCCAATTTTTATATAAGTTTCTAAATTTGTACTAATAAAAAAGTGAAATAAGCGTAACCTTCAGTTATAACTTGGAAAGATTGAACATTTTTACTTTAACTAGCACAAGGCAAAGCTATGAGTGATTACAGCTCACTACAACCACAACATAAAACTTCTGCTGTAACAAACTGTATTAGTGCACACAGGCAAAATTCTCATAGCAAACGTCAGCAGCAAAGTTAAATCTAACTAAAGGAACTACCTCAGCCTTTTACCATTACCTCAGTATCGTCACAATTAACCAAAAGAAAATGGTAGTGAAGCTCTTTCCCTCTAATCTTATTACATGATGTCACTTTGTCCTCACAAAGGTAGAGATTTAGGAGCACACACATATAAACACCAGCATTGGGGGAAATAAATGATACACCTGCATGCTACATTGAAAATTCCTCTGGAGTTGGATGGATGTAAAGGCCTGCTACACTCTGCATTCATTGTGTGGCTCAGGGGAGAAGGAGAGGAAAGGGAGTGAATAAAATGTGGGCAAGCACAGATTCATGTTAAAAATGACACAATTAGTTCAACTCTGAAGTGCGTGTTAGTTGCGCATGGCTTCCCTTCTCAGACTCACATGAGGTGATCAGACAGGCAAATACTCCTAGGGCCTGATGTATAGTCAAATGAAACACACTCACATGCACATGTGCACACTCACACAAACAAAGTGCACAAACCCACTTAATAGAGCGACACAGACAGCACACAAATGTATAATCACACTTTGCCTTCTCCATCTCATGTAGACTTGCATAAATAGGACTAAAAGCGCTACAGTCTGTTATTTGTGATACAAAATTGTATTGGCGTCGGGTTGGGGAGGGAGGGGGGGTGCAAAAAAAAATAAAAACCTCCAGATACACACAACACAGCCCATGAAAATAATGGAGTAACTATAGTAAATGATCCTGCTAGAGTGGAATACACTGCTCTGATTCCAAAGCCTCTTGCACTGAAAAATTGATCTTTATTTTTGGGGCAATGCACTTTGAAACAAAAGGGGAATGGGAACTTAATATGCAGGAAATGAAGAAATGAAAACTACAGAATAAGGAACACTTTGAGTTTGCACTTTCAAAGCCGGGAGAAACGAGCGTTTGAATCCCCCCACCCCCACCCCAGAGATAGCAAGGGAGAGGCAGAGCCTGATTTTATTAATTTCATCTGTAGTTATGTTTCTCCTGAATAAAACATTAATACTCCCAGGAACAAGGGAATAACAGAAACAGAAAGAAAGACAGCTTCTTCTCTTTTAATTAGCAGGCACAACTCACTCTCGCTATCTCCAGCCATCCCAGCTAGCTATCTTTGTATCACCCTTCAAGTGTTTCTCTGTCAATCAAGCCATCGTTCCTCTAACTAGAATGAAAGGGAACTCTTTGTTAACTTTAAAATCACAGCCTCTTACTTTGTGATGAAATCTTAAAGCTGAAATCCATAAATAGTGCTAAAGACTCTAATGTGCTATGCAGGGAGGAATTGTGAAAGTGAGGTCGCTGCATTTGCAAAGTTTTAGTTTCTACAATACTGTTCTGGATGTGTTCACAACAACTGTGTTCCCCACCTGTCTAATTCCATTTTAGCAGATTATTTAAGAGTCCAGATCATCTAGATGTAGTCTTTTATAAGTTCCTAGAGCCAGAACCAGACATGGAGAGGCTGCATTCAGCTTCAATGCTCCACAGCCATGAAACAAACAAATGTTCATCTTAAAGAATTTATTTTAGACTTATCTGTTCTCAGCTGTATTTAATAGTTTATCTTAAAGTCCAACTGCACTTGACTTTTATTTAATCATGTTTTAATAGTTTTATCTAATGTTTTATCTCGCTTTTTAATTATAAATTATGCTTATTTTCTAAATGTTTTAAGCACTTTGAATCAACTTGCTGTTGAATTGTGCTATGCAAGTAAACTTATATTGCCTAAAATGACATGTGCAGATGATTAAGACCAACACCAAAAGGTAAAAATAGCTGAAGGGCTGATGAATCCATCCCCCAAAGCAAAAAGGTCAGTAAGGTTTTAAAAAAACATGTTATTTATAGTTATTTATGTGCCTATTTGCTGTAAGACTGAACGTGTTCAACAATTTTATAGTCTTTTCACATTGGAAATAGTAGCCAACATCCAAGCTAACAAATCTTCTCCAGATGCCAGAAAACAATGTATGGAAATAGAAAGCTAATAGCGCTGCAAGGCGAATGCCCAAAATCCATAAGTTCCATCGTGGTATAAGAAAGATCTCAGAGATCATAATATTGAGCTATGGAATCAGGGGTCTTGAGAGTGTTTCAGGGGTGGTTGTGCCAGCTTTTACACACTGTACAAACACACACATACCATATTCGCTCATACACATGTATAGTCTCCTCTGCCTTGCCCTGGGGTGCAGCCAGTTTGAGATCACACTGGCAGGTTCACTTGTAAAGCTGCAGCTTTAGGCTCTGAGACAGAAAACTACAGACGGCAGCTGTTGCAGGTAGAAACACCGAGCTTGAAGAGTTACATCCCCAAACAAGAGATTTCTGTTTGAGAAACGGCGACAAAATGATAACATGAAAGCAAAACTTGTATTTCAATCTTACTGATGTTATCAAAAAGTCTCCTAAAACAAGCACAAACATATACATACACCGTATGTTAACTATAAGATGCTCAATGAGAGTTGCTCCGAGTATGTCTGGTTTTTTACATTGAATACAAATTTTCATTTAAATTCACCAATTATCAATTTGTCAAAAGGTGTTAAAATAATCTTTAGAAAAAGGGACAATTTTAGCTCTTCAAAAATAAGTTTGAAGAGTTGTTTATTTTAAAACGTAACACTTAAAAATGTTGGGTCTGAAAAAGGAAATGGAAGGAAGTCTGAAGCAGAAGAGCAGAAAGTTCTGTGATGAATGAAGAGCCTCTAATGATTGAGAGGGATTACACAGAAGTCAGTGGGCTGGGAAATGGAGAAAAGCAGGATAAAGAGGTAAAAAAAAGAAAGAAAGGCATTTATGAAGGACAGGAAGATGAGTAAGTTGGGTGGAGGACTGTCTGTAAAGAGGATTTTGGTGGGCAAGATCAGAAATACAGATTAAAATTAAATAAGTCCTGCACTATTATTCTGAAGACATACACTTGTTTATTTTTTATGTTTAGTTTTTTCTTCAGCAGTCATCTCGGATCATAGCAAGTCCAAAAGGTTTATGGTGGATTTATGACTGAGCCCATCATTATATAATGTTGTCAATTTGGATTTTTTTTATTTGTTTTACAAACACTGAGAAAAAAATATCAAAGCTGAATTCTAAAGAATTACTTCAGCAACAAAACAAACAAACACAAAAATACTCTTTAATATAATGCACTTAACTGCAAAATTAACTATTATTAAATTCAGAAAATAATCATATTCAAATCTTTTTAAAAAAATCATTGATGTGAACTTTGTCTATACAAAATGACCACAATGAACAACAAAAAAAAAACAAGCTGCCCTCAGATAAGGGCACAAGTCTTATTTTAACTCATTTGTTCAGTTAATAAAAATTAGAAAGACATTTTCTAAATATTCATATAGTTTTTTCCTGCACTATTTAATGTAATAACCACTACATAAAATGTTTTTAAAACTATATCTTTGTTTTTTTTTACAATTTAGTTAATATTGCAGTTTAATGAGGTTTTTTTTATTTCACTTGTTTATGAATGAATTTAATTTCTTATAATCTTTACAAGCTCTATGATAATCAGTAAGTATTGTAATAATGGTGTGCTTGAGTATATTTCACAAGCTTTACATACTATCGCTTTTGACGTTTACACATAATTATCCTCATTAAATCAGTCTTATTTTTCATTAATGTTTACATAAAAACATTTTTCTGTTACACAGAATTGAATTTCCAGCAGCTTTGTCCAACATCAGAAAAAAACCCACTAAATTCTGCATAAAGGCATCATTACTTCCTCTCCCCGTCTGTGCTGTGGTCGGTGCTGTTCTGTGGTCTACCTATGCCTCCTATTGGTCTGACTGATGCAGTCCACAACAGCCTTAGTCCTTTCATAGGACATGGGAGGAGGGAGGGAATCAGGAAAGACAGATGAGAGACAACAAAAAACAGAGAAAAGAGGAATGATGGTGAGTGACAGAGTGGGAGAGAATGTGGGGGAGTAGAAGAAAGGAGAAAGCCTGTGGGGGGAGATTGGGTGTGATAAGAAGAAATGGGGTGGGAGTAGGCGGGGGCTGAGAGGCTGGGAGGGAGAAAGAAAGATCTTATGAATGTTGACCACTGTCCCTCTACATAAATCTGCACATTAACTGCATTAAATGAAGCTCCCCGTGTTTTTCTCATCTTCTCCTCCCTCGCTATCCTTTTCCTCTCTTTTCCTGCCATACGCACCCGACACCCCGACGCCACCACCCCCGGTCGCCATCTCGCATTCGATTGGACTATGTCATTTATAATGTCTGTCCACATCAGGGGACATTGTAGGGACCTCGGTCCTAACACCACCTCCCCCCTTGTCACACCCGAATGCCTGATGGGAAGAAATAAACCAACTGCCATGCAGCAGAGAAGCAAAGTGTCACACAGCTAATATCGACAATGAATAATGGCACTTTGCTATTACAACTATTCTGCTTCTCATCTGCCTGATAAACATTTGGGAATTGAAAAACGCAGAGAAGAGATGTCAGTTCTCCACCGCAAACACAATAAATGCAATGTGAAAAGAAGTGAGGCAAAAAGACAAGTGTGCAGTGCTAAAGTGTTTCCTTTTACTTTTAGAAAAAGCCCACAGGTAAAAAAAAATTCAGGGTAAAAAGGATGCAAAATTCATTCTTAGTGCAGCAATGAACAGCTTAAAAAAACACATTTATAGAGATTTAAAAAAACTAATGCATGTAAATGAAGAATACAGAGAAGCCAATTTTATTTCACTTTAATATATGTATACATTTTTATTTATGGACACAATATACTGCACATAATTTGTGTAGTTAAATACCTGGCTCTATGACATATAGATGTGGCAGCTTGACTGAAGCAGAATCTATTCATTGTCATTAAACATATCATAAACATGTTTAATTATGATCAAATGGATCAGTCTCAGAATGATTATTTGATCAACACTGTCCACATATAGATGGAAGGAATTATCTGTTTTTTTTAAGTAACTACTAAAGTAATTACTTAAATTTAGCTTTGGTAATTTTTAAAAATCTTTATCTTTAAAAAAACATGTTCAGCAGAATTTACATTTCTTATTTAAAAAGGTCTTATATTCTTGTTTTTTCTTTCATTTATAGTCTTCACAGAAACAACAGAAACATTTTTAATAAAAAAAAAGCTGAAAATTCAGTAAAAATAAGTTTCCCCAACAAGCTTAAAGCGGTTACATGTGAATCTAAAATTTCATTCTACTCTTCTGTATATTTCCATCACTTCATATGAAACACATGAAAGATGAAGTGAAGCCTTTGAAGCAAACACCAGGGCCACTGACCCCCCCTCCTCCCCATAACCACTGCCGCCACCTCAAAGACAGCTTGACTCCCATATCCATCTAAAGAAGATTAAACAGGTCCAACAAAATACTAATGACCACATTTCTGACCACACAATAAGAGGGTAGACACCAATTTGCATGGCCATTCAGATGTTCAGTGAGGAAGCAATCTTCATGTGTAATGAGTGTGTTGTTTGCCACTCAATAATAACCATCTTTAAAGCCTGGAGAGTATTTTAGAATAGAAACCCCAAAAAGCTTAACTTTGCCTCACACATGCCAACTTCTATTCAGTTTCCTCTTTAACTTGGTCTCTTTCTGTCTTTCTGGGTAATCCCACTTTTGTTGATTGTGTAGAGAAAGGTGAGAACAAGGGGGGAGAAAGCTGGATCCAAAGCAAAGAGAAAAGTTTACGCCATCAAAAGATCAGAACGATCACGTCTCTCCTCTTGTCAAGTCATGTGTCTTCAGCCAACGGGTGTTGCTTATCTCACACGAGTTAAAATCTCACACACTAAAACCCAAGTGTTTAATTCTTATGGTCTCAAGGCAGATTGACCAGAAACAGTTGAGCTGATTGTTGAGCAATCCCCAGGAGCTGCTTCATGCAAATGTCTGCATCGATGCCTACAAAGCCACTGCTGCTGTCCAAAGGCACATCAAGGAAATGAGAGAGCAGGCCATGCCTTTGTGTGCGCCATGTACAATAAAGGGAGGATTTAGAGGCCTTGCTGGCCGACCGCAGGGGACGAACAAAATGAATGAAGTGAAGCAGAGTAGGGGTTCGGGACTTTGCCATGGTGGCTGGGGTGTGGGGAGAGACTTGCTAATGTACATCCTCTATAACCCCTCCACCCCTTCATTGCTGGACAGCCCATATATAACACAGACACGTTTGGTCTCTTCAAAAGGTCACAAAAGGGTAAAACTTAAGAGGAAAGATGAGAGCACTGCTGTCATAAAAAAAAAGAAGAATCTGTGTAACGGGAGAATAAGTGGCTATTCCTCTCAAGACCCAGATAAAATATTTCAAATTCAATGATGCAGTGTCCTGGCCACCAGGGTTCAGGATTTATTGTTGGGGGGGTCAAGTCTCAGTGCCAATCAATAGTCAATCGCCGCTATCAAACATTAATTATTTCAAGACAAAGTCCAGATATTCAGTCAATTTTCTGCCTTCCTCAACAAAACGCTCTTAATGGTTCAATGTCTCAGATTACAGTAATTAACACATTTTAAGGAATGATTGCTTCCAATGTTTGAGTTTAGGGAATAATTTTTATATAAACCTTGTTATAAAATTAGTCTAGATTTGTGTAGATTAAATATTAAACAAGTATAATGTATTCAACATTTTTTAACCTTGCTAAGCTAATTACATGCATCATTCATCACGTATTTATATTATTCTAAAAATAAAGTAAAAACTTTTCAACACAACCATACAAACTTTTTTTCAATAGATCTGTTCAAGAAAAAATATCCATGGTTTGGTGAAAACATGGTGTAATAGAAGCACTTAATAAACATGAGGTTAATACTTGAAAGCCCCATCATCCTCCTTAATGCATATCCATTTGTTTATTGAAAGGATCTTCATTAAAAAAAACAAGTTGAAAGGGGGGAAGAAAAATGAAAAATAATTATGTTGATGGCTTAAAAATCGCATCAAAATTAAGACATTTATCAGAGGCAAGTGCACTGTAATCCCCTAAGTGCACAGTGGAGTCATTTTATAATGCAACAGACATCAGAAGCATAAAACAAAAGCAACTCAAACAATTTCGCCTCTTTGCTTTGTTTCACCGTCTCTTTCCTCAACACAGCTCTTTTTTCTGCCCTTTCCTCTTTTTTTTTCAGCACAGAAAGGCGGCGAATTGCACCTGAGAGGAAAGAAAGGAACAAAAACAACCTAAATAGCAAATCTATTTGAGGATGAATTTTAAATCTACTGTTTTACCACTTTCTCTTTTAAATTTCAAGGACATTTGAACACTGCATCTATATGTCAGGCAACAAGGCTCTTGTTCTGGACGGCTTACCCCAGCACAGATATGCATCCCTGACCTGTATGTTAAATTCATAGTTTCAGCAGTGACATCAGCAATGCCCGGACAACTGAAGGAAAAGAGGGGGGGTGTCTGTATATGTGTACATGTGTGTGTCAAGGGGGGTGGGGTGGGCCATGGGGCGATTTTTTTTCTGGCCCCGTAACCATGACAACCCTCATCTTGAGACCGTTGGAAGAGAAAAGGGATGGCGACTCACATTCTGGGAGATTCTGACGTCTGAGGTCCCCCGATTTCTTTTGTTATGCATTTGTGTTGCATGCATGTCGGTGAATATGTACATCTGCAAATAATTTAGATAAAATCTGTTAAATTACAAATCTTCCTAAATACACTCAGACCACATACAACCTAAATTATATTAATTTCCCAGTTGAAAGGCTATATGCATTAAATATGAAATGGCCATTAATGATTAACATTTTATATAATTTACTGCATTATTTCAGCTATAAATTTCAAAATGGTTGGCTGTAGAATTTTTTATTCATATTTATGATCAGAATTATTGCTTTAAGGCCAGTGGTTTACAATAGTTAAGAATTTAACAAATCTTTCCATTTATATTGCAAACACTGTCATTAAGTGCAACAAACCCAAACAGCAGCTTCAGCCATAAACATTTCTTACACCAGATTCTATACGGTCATCTCTCAATTCATATTCAATGCAGCTCAACGTACGTAGGCAGGAATCCAGATAGGGGAATATGAATGTCAGAGGGAACATTTTAATCATTTGGCAGGGTTGGAAGCCCAATCTCCAAACATCCACATTTTTGACACACAATCTCCCCCTTTCTTCCAACCCCCCCTTCTCTCCATCCTCTGGTTTCATCATCTCATCTCACACCCTTCGTGTCTCAGGGACCTATTAAATCCCCCCTCCCAGTCTCACTGGTGTACCCCCACCTCTCTTTCAAATGTCACCTTCATTTCTCTGTTCATATTCTTGGACTGGAACTCCTTGTAGATGGTTTAATTTTTGGGGGCTCTTGTAGCCTCCGCCCACTGTGGTCCCTC
Organism: Pseudomugil gertrudae; assembly: GCA_037177535.1. Taxonomy (NCBI): domain Eukaryota; kingdom Metazoa; phylum Chordata; class Actinopteri; order Atheriniformes; family Pseudomugilidae; genus Pseudomugil; species Pseudomugil gertrudae. Next base: position 7,726,248 of record JBAMHV010000016.1, on the reverse strand, counting down.
CTCTACAAGTTCACAACAGGCTGATGATTAGGCCGGAACAAGGAAGTGTTTAAGCATAAATGTGCATAAGATTATGTCTTTTATACTCTTGTATTTTCTTTAAACTCAAAACTGTCAAGTGGGGATCATTTAAACACAAAAAATGTACTTTCAGTCTAAAGCTCAGAGATTAATTGGGATCCTTATTTGCCACAACTGGTTCAGAGTTTCTTTCATCTCCTGTTGTAATGGATTAACTGGTAAAGAAACAGCAATACAGCCTTGTTTTGGCTGAGCAGACTTCTTTGTTTGCCAGGCCTTGCAGATTTGATCACAGTCGGGGATTGGCCTCGACCTTTTTACAGAAAAAAAACAATTAGCACAAAAATTTAAAATTTTTACTTCTTAAAGTTCTCGTTTCACTGATGCACTAAAATTTCTACACACTCATTTACAGTATGGATGAGAAGATACTGGATGTTTTTTACATCCAATTGTGAGTCAAGTGTGTAACAAAAACTAAAGCTAAAGTAAAATGGTGCAGTTGATTACATAATGCAGCTCTAATGTTTTTGCTGCTCCTCTTTCTGTGGGACGCCATCACAACTGAGCTTTGTGTTACTGAATAGAAACATATATTGGTGTATGAAGGCAGTGATACACCTTCCCACTAATGCCCCTTGATAATGTCACTTCACTGCTATAGAGTATTGCAGCTTACCTTTACTCTCTTCCACCTATTCTCTCTCACACACAAAAAGACACACGTGCACACACTCACCGCAGGCTTTGCAGACTCCAGCTGCTGCCAAGCACTGCATGAGGGCATAAATTGTTAGGTGTTGGCCAGTAATTCTAAAATGCAATCTTCTCTGCTGCTTCCCTGCTATCTCTCTCTCTCAGTTTTCTCTCTCTTCAGTGTCCCTTCAATCTCTCTAAGGCTCCCTCCTTCAGTGTTTCTTTACTTGACCTTTCTTTCTGCATCCCTAAATGTATGCTTTTTTGATTTTGGGTTTGTCTTTCTGTCTGTCTGTCCATCTTCCAATCTTTCTCTCTCTGTATTAATGATAGTAAGGAAAGGTCACATTATAAATTAGCAGCAAACAAAGCAGAGTGTGTAAAGCCACTGCATTGTGAAGATGATGCTGAGTGGCAGCACAAACCATAATTCTGCTATGCATTCTCATCTCAGTGAGGGACACTGGCTGTGTTTCCACTACCGTTTTCACAAAATAAAAGTGATGCGTGTATAGCTTTGACAAACAATTCTGATTTTTAGGTGTTTCCACTGAACATTTAGCGCACAAAATCATAAAATCTCATCTGGCTGATGTGATTTTTATGAGAAATGCAAGATAGATGCACTTATTTTGAAGCCATTCTCCTTAATTTTCTTTTCCAATTCATTTTTAAATACTCCAAAACTCCTGTAAATAAATATTAGATGTTACAGTTACTATTTAGCTCCAGTCCAGCTGAAATCATTCACAGTAAAAGATCAGAATTAACTATTGACATTGAAAACAAAATTTAAATGGCTACAATAATTGCTACAGCCATGTTTTACCTGCTAACCTGCTAATAAAAAGAGCAGAAGACAACTTGGTTTTACTGGGAGTTGGTGGATAAATGTTTGAATCAAAAATTGGTGGAAGAAAGTGGTTTATACTAACAGCACATCAGGAATATAAGGTGAAAAAATGTAACAGTCTATCATGAATTTGTCAATATTGAAAAATAGAAAGTGAACTTGTTTTTATTCTTCTTAAAACTAGTCATTTACGTGTTATCTCAACATGAGCCAAACGTACACAGAAAGCACATATGAAAGCCACTCAGAAAGCAATGATCAGATTAGGCTTTTACATGGTTATTGTGAGCCAAATAACTCATATTGGAAGGATTAACAGTTCAGTTACAGCAAATGAAAAACAGAAAGCAAGCATAAAAAAAAAAAGACAGTGGAAAAAGAATAAACTCTCTCCCACCACCACACACCTCTGAAGAGATGGAGTCCGGAAGTGTATAAAAGAGAGAATAAGAATGAGACAGAGATAGCAGGCAGGGAGAAAGACTATTTGTCTCTTCTCTTGACACAGTGGGATGATAATGCATTTTAATGACAAGACCCAAGACTGATTTTATAAGGAGACTGACACTCTTACACACACACACACACACACACGGGTGCAGGAGCCTTCACCCCTCACACCCTCCCCTATTGCTCTCTTAGCACATTCTTCGGTCAAACCCAAGGAAGCAGCTCACCGAGCTCGACATCATTCCCTGCTCAGAGAGGCAGGCAGGGAGGGAAGGAGTTCACGGTGAGAAATCAGCAGGAAACTTTGGAAGAAGGCAATTTAGAAGCAATCAGTGGGAAATTTGAGGTGGATTAGGTTGAGGGTTTATAGGAGCGAGGAACCAACGCTGTATCCATCTGTCTATGAGAGGCCTTCATCAGCAGTCATCTCCTAGCTGGCCAAATCATTCTCCTCCTCACTCCTTTCCTCTTTTCTTTCCTCCCTCTTTGCCATCTACTCTGCTACAGTTCCCCTCTCTTCCACTTATCTCCCACTCCCCTCTTGTCCCACTCCCAAACATTTTACACTCAGGTTCAGTCAAATGGGCTTATCAAGAGCAACCTGAAGAGACAGAACACTAAGCAGCCAATGTGTTGCTCAAGAGTACATCAACAGCTATGTGCCCAGTTGACGAGCTCTTTACCACATCAAAAACCAGACGGTTAGCCTATGATGTGTAGGTCGATTTCCACTGGGCCACTTCGCTATAGCCACTCCTCTTCTTCCTTTTCCTTACTAAGAAAAAAAGACTGTGCATGTGTATGCATGTCTGACCATATGGGCTATATGTGTGGAAAAGGCAGTGTTATAGTATGTGTGAAATCAGCAGCAAAGCACAGACTGTACCTTCAGAAAGAAAAAAAAAGTAGGACTCACAGTAGATCCCTGCTTCGAAATGAATTGATTTGGTCTCCAGACACCGTTCGCCCAATTTCCTACATTATCTTCTCTCTATCATTTACTATACATCAGTTATCATTGAGACTCATTTATGAGGTCCATTTCATCTTAAGAAGAATTCTTAGATGATAGAAAACTGATCTCTTCTGCTCTGGTATTACTCTTTACTGTAGCCCAATCTCAAAGCGAGCAGAGTTGAAATTGCTTTAATATTCTTTCAGTTTTAACGTGTTACTGCCATAATACTTTGTATTTCAGTAGCACACTCATATAGTTGACTAAGAAGAAGAAAAACTGACTTAACTTTAAATGTTTCAAACTTGTGAAGCAGACCCAGTGACCTCTTAAGAGAAAACTGGGCAACATCTCAGGCAGCTCAACAGCCAATGAGATAGTTCAGTGAATGATTACATTTTATCAACTTCTAACTGCAGTTTTTATCTCTGCTGTATGAAACACCCAAACCACGCCGCATAACA
>JBAMHV010000016.1:7703586-7722709 GCA_037177535.1 Pseudomugil gertrudae | reverse complement strand
AGCCTATACTGAGGAGATGAAATACAGAAGTAATGGCGTTGAGAAACAAGGTGGGTGGGGAACCCCCCCCCCCAAAAAAAAAAAAAACAAAAAACAAAAACAAAAGCCACATGGATGATTGTTAGTTAAAGTATATTTAAAAAGTAGCTAGAATATTTTCTTATTAAGCTTAATAGCATTCTGTCTTATAGGTAATAATATCAGGAAGTCCGTTTGCCAGTGTACCATTTATATAAAATATCTTGCTTCTACTTGTCAATATGATATATGTTGAAATAGTGAATTCGAAAAAGATTTTTCAAGCTTTTTAATTAATGTTATGAATTTCTAAATTAGTGGGTAACTAATTGAAAGAACATGGTAGCCTATATTTAACTTGTTCAAACATTCAGATAAATAGTTTTATCTTTAGACTTTCAATGTCATTCACTATTAATGCTATTTTTATTTAGTAATATGTTTATTTGTTAGCAAATTACTTATGAAGATATAGGCAAGGGGTTCAACCTGCTAAGCATTACCATGTTAGCATGTTAGCATAGGTGCAGTGCAAATGTCATCTCTAGCTTAAAAGCTTTTGAGTAAGAGTGTCTGTAAAAATAGCTCATTGTTCCACATTAGAGCCTAATCATCAATGGATATTTATAGATCTCATTTAAAAACCCATTCTTACTCCGTGCTTTAACTCCACTTCTTCACATTTAGGCCTTTTTGTCTATTTTGTGTTGTTTTCTTGTTGTGTCTTAAATTGCACAGCACTTTGGTCAGCATATTTGGTTTTAAATGCGCTCATAAATAAATTCAACTTGATTGTTCATCACAGGTTTACGAGGATCTTTATCAAGACTCCAGCTAGATTACGTTGATATAGTGTTTGCTAACAGAAATGACGTTAACAGCCCAATGGAAGGTCAGTTTGAGATGTTTTAATATATCTGCATGTATTCTCATCTAAGCATATGTTTTGATGAATTTATTTCAATTATGCTTCATGTTATGGTGCGTTTTGCAATTTTGCAGAGATTGTTCGGGCCATGACGTTTGTAATAAACCAGGGTATGGCCATGTACTGGGGGACCTCGCGCTGGAGTGCCATGGAGATTATGGTGAATGCAGAGCTTCCATTTTAATAATCAGGAAACTAAAAATGTCAGCTTCTCACAAAAATGCTGACCTGTCACAATGTCATTTTGTTTCCTTATTCGGCACTAGGAGGCATACTCAGTTGCACGACAGTTCAATCTGATACCACCTGTGTGTGAGCAGGCAGAATATCACTATTTCCAGAGGGATAAAGTTGAAGTGCAACTTCCAGAACTTTACCATAAAATCGGTCAGACATCCACAAACCCGCAATTTTCTCCTCTCAGGTCTTTGCCATTAAAAGTTAATTAAGTTTAAAGTTGTTTTTCTTTGTCAGGTGTGGGGGCAGTGACCTGGTCTCCACTTGCTTGTGGATTAATCACAGGGAAGTACAGTGATGGTGTACCTGAGTGCTCCAGAGCAGCAATGAAGGTCAATTTGATTTAAGTGACACTCTTCAGGGATTTCTATCACTCTAAATCAGTCAAAAAAATCAATGTAGTTTTAAATTTAATAGATATGAAAACATTAAATCAGTACTGCATCAATGATTTTCTCCATTTTGTTTGTAGGGATACCAGTGGCTGAAGGAGCGAGTGAACAGTGAGGAGGGCCGCAGGCAGCTCGCTAAAATCAAGGAGCTCCATCTACTGGCAGACAGACTTGGTTGCACTGCTGCACAGTTAGCCATAGGTATGACTGTCAAATGGTCTTAATTTACATATGAACATTGTGCATTCGACTTGCAGTACTGCAGAACTTTGTTCATAATGTGCCTGTGTTACTGCTCAAGTTAAAATCTACTGATCCACAAGATTTACTCTGGCTGCACATGAAGGTGCAGAGTACAAGTATCAGTTATGTAATTATGGGAAATTTAAGCAAATTATTATGTTGTGGGTGACAGAAATGCTTCTTACAAATTTACATTTCACATCAACAGATCTCACCAGTATTGCTTACTAGCTAAAGGGCTAGTTTAGTCTAGTATAGCCACTTAACTTTGCCTTCCATCCATAAAATGCATAGATGTGGTATCAATGTCATTTGGCCAGGAGGATATGATGCACATTCCCTCTCAAATAAAAGTCTAATAAAAGGATATTTTAATAGGCATTCATTTGCAAATTAGTTAAACTCTGTATTTGATTAAATACATGAAACAATAAAACTGATATAATGTAATGTTTATACATTACTATAAATGTACAAGTGGAACAAGTAGCATTGGCTTTCTTTAAAAACATAGCTGCCTGGATAACAGGATGTTTTGCTTTAAAACTTGTATCAATAAGCCATTTTGCATTGATGGTGCCTTTACAGATTACCAATGAGGGATATCACATATTGATGTCTACTATGTTTCATTTGTGTGCTGATAAAAAATCTAAGAGGCTCCTCTTGTCTTTATGCTGTAGCATGCAATGCCTGTGATTTCCAAAAGAAAAGTAAAATGCATGTGGTCTGACCTCTGGACAGTTAGACAGTGATCAGGAGGTTGTCATTGTTTGTTTTTCCTAAATGAGCTCCAGTCCAGAGAGGACAGAAGAGATGTTTTTACTGATGTGTTTTGTTTCTAGTTTGAGTTTGTGTTTCTATGTGCAGTAGAGAGTAAAGTTGACTAACTGGTTTGTGGAAGTGCTTGTGAATCCATGCAGTGCAGTGTGGAAAACACTATGGTCTGTTGTTAATGTAGTTCTGCCTGCAGCTATGAACGTCACATCCATTCAATACCATGTTCTGTTAGGCATACTGTGTTTCCCCTGCATCATGTGATGATGGTGATACTGTAGATGATTAAATTCTCTTCATTTTTATATAAAGAACTGCATTCACTTACTCTTCAGCCTTACTTTTAATCTGCTTTTCTGAGATGCTCTTGTTAAAACTAATCATCTCATTGGCCTATTGCAGTTTAACCTGATTACGTTTTTTTCTTTTTATCTTGCTTTTTATCCTTGTTCCCATTTTTCCTAATAGACTTTTTAGTCCATTCTCTGATATATAATTTAAGTAAAGGAAATTGTACAACCACACAAGTTCTCAGGGTTTCTTGGACTTGTCTTTTCTTGCAGCCTGGTGTCTGCGCAGTGAGGGAGTCAGCTCAGTACTTCTGGGTGTTTCTAACGCAGACCAGCTCATTGAGAACCTCGGTGCCCTCCGGGTAAATCCGTGTTCCTTGTTTTCTGCCACTGTTTTATTGTAACATGCTGAGCCACAGTTGTTCAAACCAGATGATATGTTGCGCTCTGTGCATGACAAAATGACGACTGACACACAGAACTGACTACCATCATCTTTCACTTTAGATTTTATCCCAAATGACCCCTCAAACCGTTACGGAGATCGATGCCCTGCTGGGAAATAAGCCACACGCGAAGAAAGAGTCACGCGCTTGAAGATGCAAATCAGAGTGACAGATGATGTTTCAAGAGGAAGAAGAGGAAGACATTGGGAAACATGGCTTTTTTGCTCTGCTGTATACTCAACTTGCATGTTCTCAGCAACATTATGCTTCCAGTACGTGCGCATATCCATTTTGCGCAGTAAATTGTATCATGTCTAAAAAAATAAGAGGGAAACCTCTCAACTGTAATGAAAAAAAAGCAGACCACATATTGCTCACTGTTGATTGTTTACAGACTTAATCCTGTGTACGTAGAGAGAGGCTAAAACTGGTCAGTGACAGGTCTTAACAGAAACATTCATCTGCAGTCAAAGCCGATCAGACTGCTGTTAATCTATTGTTCTGAAGCGGGAAAAAACCCACCTCTGTGCTACAATGCAACTTTACTGCGTGAATGGTGCTTTCACTGGACATGAGCCTCCTCCCTTTGCAGCTGCTTGTTATTCTGTATGATGTTTAGTAACTAGCAGCCAGAAGCCAAAGGTTAGTACTTATGTGTCTAGCCTAACATTTCCCATAACGTGCATGTGACTGGTTTGCCACGCTCACTGCTTTACGGGGTTGGGAACAATGGATTACTTGTAACACTCGCAGCCAGTCAGGCATCACATGGTTGGGAAGAAATGATAAAAAAACTGGTTTAAATCAGCAGATATGCTAAAATAATATTGGAGTCCAGCACAAATTATTTTTACTGATGTTAAAAAAATGATTAGAATAATATTTTCAGGAATGAGTTGTAGTAGAGACTTTTTAAATTGGCTTCCCCAACCCTGCTGCTTTCCCAGCAGTCCTTTTGCCTCCTCTGTTTGTAAACTGTGCGCATGTCCCTTTAAGAGAGAATAGCCCTAACAGGGTGTAAATGTGGCATGGCTTTTATGGCTTATGTAGACTTGCAGTGCCCTTGTAAGCCTTGTTTTTTTTGTTTGTTTGTTTGTTATGTTTTTTTATTACATTAATTGGTCTGGCAGTTTAATCCAGCACTTGTCCAGCTGGGTCCTTGTTTTGAAGACTCTCCATAGTCTCCAGACACAGCTGTGTGCATCTCACATATAATGTCTATGTTGTCCTAAACTGTATAGGAAGATGCTGATAATCTCTTTTAATGGCACTGTTCTTATGAAGGCCGTAGCTCTTCTCAAAGAGGACATTTGGGACAGTGTGAGGTACATACGGGAAGGTCACTGGTCATCTGGCACAAGCATTTGGACACACTGTGGTTAAAAACTGTGGTTTTCAGATCCTAGGAAATAAATGATAAGTCTGAGTTTATTAAATGTGAGAAAAAGGGTCAAGATTTAGCAAATGTATTTTCTTCTTTTTCTGTTGAAATTGAAAAATATAGCTTCTCTGCTCATTTCTCTGGGAGTACTCTCTGTATCATACATTCCCTAGTCTCTTACACACATGCACGATTAATTTTATACCATGCCATCTCATGTCCTTTTTTCTCAGTTTTGCTGATCTATTACTTTGTAATGTGAAAGGAAATTGATTCATCTTTGTGATTCATGTTGAAAACTACCCAATATTTTTAAATACACTCTGTTTAAGAGTTAGACAAGACAAAAGTTGAACTCGTGGCTCATGAAAGCCGATGAGGCATCGCTTTCCTCTCTGATAATGTACAGGTATGTCACCTCTAGTGTACATAGATACTTCAAACATTGACTATGTACATTAACATAGCTGATATTTTACTGTCTTGTAACAACAGAAGCCAAAAAGAAGACAACTCGTACTGAATGTATCATTTCTGCTATGAAAAAGTGATTTTCAGGGACAAAGCACAGAAGATATTCCAACAATTATTTTTTTGTGGTGTTTCACAAAACTCTGCAAAGCAGATAAGCAAATATTTATACAGGGAATTGGAGAAGACAGTCAGCAGAAGCTTCATGGACACACATTTGATTGTTGACATTCAGATAAAAACTTTGTACTTTATGATCTGAACTTGAAAACCTTGAGTAGACTAAGCATTCCTGTTACATCCAACCTTACTGTTAGGCAACCATGTTAATATTCAGAATAAAGTGTTTATTTATTTAAGCATGAGATATTAATTTATGAGTTGCATATATTCCCAAAAAGCCATACCTCATATGTGGGAGTGTAGAATAAGAACTATAACACCTTTAATACACCTTTCATGAGGACACTGATATCACTAAAAAACCAGAATAGTTAAATTAGCAATACTTAAAATTTTTCAGACAACATTTTTATGGAGATAGCGAGCAAATCAAACACCAGAAATTCTTTTAGCTGCAGTTTTTCCTCACTGAAAAACACGCACTGCTTTGCAAACACTGCAGCCCACAACGTTCATACCTTTAGCCAACAGATAACATTCAGAGAACAATGCGTTCCTCTGCAGCTAATCAGGTTCGGTTGCTTCATTTATGTACTCAGATGGAAGTTTCAATTTTGCTGCAGAGCTCCTTAACAGCAACTGGAACGGAAGGGGAAAGAATAAGGATATAGCACCTTTTCTTTGTCTTTATAGTATGTCTCCTGTTTAACAAGCCCAAAGAATCTGTCTTATTATTTATCTAACTTACATTTCTAACTGTATTTATATTTTAACTCAGTTGTAGCTTCTTTTCCCTGCATATTTAGAGCATACCTTACAAAACAAAGTTATACATAAAACTTTGGAGCACGATGGTCAGTATGTATAAAAACACTGAACAGAATGTAATGATTTGTTAATCATTCAAAGACAAAAATTGAATTGAAAACAATACAAAAACATATCAAAGTTTGCAGATTATTATAAATCATGTTTACAACTGTACTGCATAACTTTCTTATTTTAAAACAATGCACATTTGATGAGCGAGTAAGCCAGTGTAGCACCCAGCACTTTTATGACAAAGCCATGCTGCATGTGCATCATTTGGCTTTATGTTGCTGTAGTGAGATTTACCTGCTCTGAAAAAAGAGAAAGAAAATGCGATATGGATGGTAGCAAAAAAAAATTACTGTTAAAAATGACATTACTGTTGCCTCCAGACGACCCGTGTCATACGTGCTAATGCACGACCATGTCGGTTAGGTCAGGAGCAACATGGGCCAATTTCACTCTGATGTTATTCCTAAATAGTTGATTTGTTACCAGTGTTTCCCAGTGTTGCCACTTGATACAGAACACAAAAGAGTTTCTTTTTAACTACATCCCAACATTTTGGGAACATGTTGAAGGCGTCGGGTTCAAAATGAGCATTTTTATTTCTAAAGGGAATAAAATGTCTGAGCTGCAACATTTGATTCATTTCTTTGTTTTCGACTGAATGATTTTCAGATCACTACTTGAGATCTGATTTTTAAATATTAAACTGTTACGTACTTGTAGTTACAAAATGAGGATGTCAAAATAGCTAATTACATGCAAACAGGAACTATTTAACTTCTTTCCCTAGTGTTCCCAATGGGCGGTGAGGATGAATAACCAAATAAAGAGCAAAGGTTAAATTCAACATGGAGATGTGTTTGTAAAAAATCCAGCAAGCAAGGTCAGCACCAGGATCGCCTCAGGCCTCCTGTCATCTTCACATCTTCCAAAATACCAGAGGTTCTTCACCTGGGTGCACAGAGGTCATTCAAATGTATAGTGCAACAATAATACGGCAGCAGAGTGTCTGGCATCTGCGCTGCCAGAAAACGGACGCCCACTGGGACAACACACATGCTTACCGCAAACAGTAAACATCTGTGACGCCAACATTTGCAGCCTTTCTGTTGCCGGACTCCCAAGTGTCATCAGAGCGACAGATGAAGCATATGTGCAGAAAAATGTTGACTGCCTCACTGCCCAACAATGTCAAAGAGAAACAGGTTTTGCAACATGATTCATCTTTTTCATGATGAAGCAATTTGTAGGTGATGAAAAACAGAGAACGAGGGAGCAGACAAGCAGCTGATAAGAACATCTGAGATCTACAAGCTCCCATATCTAATAATATCAGACTTTATATATACACCAAATGTTGTATTTCAACCTGGTAAGCGATTATTTTGGTTATGAGACCCGGTAATGAAATTTCAAGAAGACTGCAGCTGCTGATGTGACCCTGACAGATGCTTATTCAGAAATGTGCTACCAATTCATCCATGTCTGTATGAGCACTTATGCATTATACTGTACACCCAACAAGTATGATTAAAGATGTACATGAGAGAAGCTCATATTCCCAGACATCAGCAGGGTGCTGAGAACACAAGCAAGTCTCAGTTTTGTTTTAGACTGCAGAGCTTAGAAGGATCTTATGTTACCTCCAGACTGGAGAACTCCTCTGCTGTCTAAAAATGATCAAAAACAAATGCAATCATACCCAGTGACAAGTTACCACAAACATGCTCACTGTGTTAAATTTCTCTCACATTATTCTGCTATTGTTAACAGCGTCAACTGTGCGTCAACCCACAGCTTGAAATAGTATCCAATAATGAATATTTCCTTCTGTTATAAGCGTTTGTAAAAAGCATAGAGGCCTGCAGCTTTAGATGATAATGCCGCCCTTATAAAAAGAAAGCTGAGGCATACTGTATCATGACCCATTTTTAAACTTTGATGTTTTTTTTTACAGGAACTGCACAGAATACAAAGTTAACATCCATCCATTATCTGTACCGCATATTCCAGTGAAGGGTTGCGGGCAGTTGCAGCCTATCCCAGGAATCAACTTTGCATCAGTAATGTTGTTAAGGTTCATTTCTGTGTTAAACCCATCAGCAGATTAGTGATGTTCTTTCTTCACTGTCAGGCCCATAACATATTATATAGTACAAGTATTTTTTGTCATTACAGTTTGTTTAGACTTACAGGTGGAATACTGATCGTGCTGAAAAAAAACAACTTTCCATCCATTGACTAAATAGCTCCTGCTTGCCCTTAATTTGTCCTCATTGCCTGCACATCTGCTGAATCACATTCAACTCCCCACAGGCTGCTTTGTAACTATATTTCCACACACTCCAGCTCTAAATGGCTGTTGTCTGTTAAAGGAATGAAACAGTCACTTTATAGTCGAGGTGTTTTCAAAGCTGCTAACACAACAGTGTCCAGACTATTATGTCTTAGAATTATTGATCATTGCTTCACTTATGCAGACTAATCATTACCATAATTACTTCACTGTGTAATCAGGAAATAAATAAGAAAACATGAACCTGAGTCAGAGGATTACAGATTCCTTTTATTTTGTTCTTTTCTACTAAAATACACATTTCATGCAGGTTTTATAACTTTACACAACAGTCAACAGAAACACAATGAAAGTAGTGTAGGACCATCGTTAAGGCATGTTGCATCACAACAATAGGCAAATAGGGAAAGTAAAGTACTCAGCATAATATTTTGTATGTGCAAATTCTTACTAACATTAAGAGTTCATCTGTTGTGTTCATTCCGTCATAGCACACTTACTGTATCAGGAGACAACCCCACGAGTATTAAGAAAATCTGGAGGGGAAAAAGGCCATCCATAAAACCATACTAAATGGGAATAAGCAAGAAAATATAAAATCAGGTCAATTTGAGCTTTGATAAATATAGCATATATATGTGCACAGTAGGATAAAAAAACATAGCTGGCTGATATTGTCAGATGGTAGTTTATTAGAGATATCTGTTAAACAGGAGTCAATATGGACATTTTCTCTCTTCGTTGTTTCTAATCCTGCAGTTCATAAAATACACATCATAGCGATGCAAACAGTTGTGTTAGTCAGCAATATACATGGCAACTGAAATACATTTCTCTTTATCAGCTTATTGTACAAATACAGTAAATGTAAATACCATAGTAAAAATATTAGCCAGCACATCAGTAACAGATATTCATAAATCTTCATTTAATATATATAGGAATAAATATCTTTATAAATAAACAGACTAGAGTGAATTGAGTCATATCTGTTTGTTTGTTCAGGTGAACAATCACTCTCATACCTACCAGTTAGTCATGGAGCTACACAAGGATCTATACTATGCTGGAAACAATCCTCCCAATACGTGCTGCTTTCTAGTAGTCAGCTGTACAGATTTTTCACAACTTTTCAGATTACGTCTATATCAGTAAAGCCAGATGAAATCACTCAAGCACAAACTTTGCAGGAAAACCTGGAAAAAAAATGTTGCAGAATTTTTCTGCAGTTGCTGTTCATACTTGTACTTCTCTGCAGGAGTTTGTTCTGCAAGAGATGCCTTCTCATAGAGGCTGGCCAACATCCATGATGCTTTCAGAGTGGAGGGTGAATTTCCACACAATATCTACACATGCATCCAAATATTTCTACAACATTAGGAATTACTCTTGAAGATATGCCCTAAACTTACATAAACCAAGTCTCTCACCTGTGCTGTATTGTCACATTTGTGATGCTTACAAACAGACTGATGTACTTGTTATGTGCAGGCTTTAATTATTTCTCATCATGAAATCCTTGGAACTGTCTGAAAAGCACCCAGCTGTTCTAAAAAAGCTTGCAGCAAGAGATAATATGGATCTGATTTTAGTGTCTCAGCACTGACCCTGTATAATCTAAAATAGAATTTAAAATTCTTTCCCTTACATGGAAAGTCCTTAATGACCCAGCTCCTTCATATCCTTTATAGCTTGTATAACTGGACCTCATTCTCAGAGTGAAGGCTATAAAAACTCAAAGATGTGGATCCAATCAGTTGGTCTTATCATTGACACACTCCTAGTTAGAGGTAAACACCATGTTTCCCTCCCTGTTTTGACAGCATTATGGCATCCACTGCAACATGCAGGCTGTGCATCGACACACTGCTGCAATGTCTAGGTGTAGATAATAGTGTAAAAGGCATATGTGACTTAAAGCATTTCATATGTAAAGAGGGTCGAGTATGGATGAAACTCTAAAAGGCCTGCCATGAACATCACAGGAAAAATAAAAAAGGAGGTAGGCTTATCTTTTCACTGCTCAGAGAAAGCTGTTCAGTAAGATGCAAAAAACAGATATGATGTGCTCATCAAACACGCTACACACAAAGCTGGATTTAAAAATAGTCCAGCACAGCATGCTATAAATGACCCCATCTAGTCTGATAAAAATAGTTTCCTTTCTAATATTGCCACTTACATATCAATAATATTGACTTTTATTATTTTTTTTTATTAAGGAGACAAGAACACATGACGAATGCATGCATCATCATCCCCGAGATGTTGGAGAATAGTTAACACAGACAAATGTTACTACACCGCATGTTACGTAGTTCTTCTCAACTTTTCTTTTTTTTTGGAGGGGGATGCAGGATAATATTAATAAAACTTTGTTAACACAGCAAACGACCGCAGTTCAATGCATCTTTTTATCTTTCTTACTGCCGGTCTGCATGACATCATTTAGGGAAAACGACACAAACGCGATCTGCTCTAGTTCGCTGTCTCTCCCACACTCCATTAAGCAGAAAAACTGATCCTTGTCAACATTGTAAGCCAGGTCGGAATAACCACTAGGTCCACTGTGAATGATCCTGGGTCTGTCCCAGCCAGATGAGTGCAAGGGGGATCGGTTCAAATACACACCCATGTCCCTTCGACTGGACTTGCTGGTTGGGTGCATGAAGAGGAGCCAGGTTTGTGTGTCTGGTGACAAAAGAGATGTGCCGCAGGCTTTGCTTTCTGTATCGTCGTTTGGGACAAATTCAGGCGCGGGGAAGCCAATGACGCTGCCCTGACAGCCAGAAGGCTGTTCGACGAGCTCTGGAGCCATGTGGGGCTTGTCAAAATAGACACCACTGTTTTCACTCAGAGCCTCACATCTGTGGCCCCTAGTTTGACGAGCATTGCAGTAAAGGTGACTTCTGCCCTCGTGATCTATAATTTCAGCCATTTCACATTCACATGACTTCTTTTGAAGCATCTTGCCTATATGCCATGTCTGTCCAGAGTCCTCACTGTAAACTGACAGTGCTCTTGGGTAGACTGTAAAAGGAATGGGCAAGCAACAGCATCTGTAAGGGACATAATAGGCATAAGCAGGTATGATCAATCTGCCGTTTTCCAGCTGAACTCCATGGCCTGGACCCACACCAAAAGTGGCCCACTTGAGGACAGCTTCTCCAATCACACTGTCTGTTAAGTCCGTCGTTTGACTCCAAGTCTGCCCGTCATCATTGCTACTAACATAGCAAAGACGTGTCTTGTTTTTACCTGTGATGATCTGCTTCCTCTCAGTGGTGTCCCCCCAAACACAAATGAAAAACAGAAACAGAGTTTTGCTGTTCTTTTCATAGACTGGGCAGGGGTTCATGGTGCGGTGGTTTGGTAGGCATGCAGTCGAAACCTCCTGACTGGATGACCACTGATGAAACAGAAAAAAGAAAACATTAAAAAAGAGCATGTGATGTTAATGTGTATCAGCATTAAAACAAAGCCTGATTGGTAATACTGAACAGACTGATAACCTGAACAGAGCCATCATCTTTCAGCAATCCTCTTCTCATAACAAGGACTTTGGCATCGTGGTCAGAGGACGACGATCGCTTCTCGGCAAAGGCAATAAAGGTGTGACTGTGTCTCAGGTAGAGGAGAGCAGGAATCCTGTATGTGATCCCACTTTGCTCCCTTTCAAACAAAGTTGTTTTCACAGGTTCCTCACCCCTGCTGCTTTTTGATTTTCTATTTCCCATGGTGGCTCCTAATTCCTGGTAAAAGAAACATTCTCCATTTATGACAAGCCTTCATTTGTTTAAGAAAATTGTTGCAACAACCTTTTAAAGCTCAGACTTGCAGGAAGAGTTCACAGTCCTACTACCAGAAACAGATAAGAGTAAACCCCTTCTAACGTATATTCCGCAAGCACAACACAGGACTTACCTCGACTTGTTACTCTTCACTCGAGCGTCTATTTGATCTCTACATTATAGCGTCTATTTGGCAGCGAAAGCAGGGACATCTGATGTTCACGACAACGAAGCTGTAGGTTCATGAGCAACGAAGATTAATTAGACACAAGAAATAAGCTCATACTCTCTTCCGGGTTCGCTTCACCCCTTTTTGAAAGACACATTTAGGAAGTTCCTTCTTAACTGAACACCACGCCGGGTTTACAAACCAGCAACAGCGTGAAGTGTTTTTTTTTTTATTATTATTTTACTGCCTGAATACAATGGCGACACGAAATGGGGTTGCACAGAGGACAAAAAAAAACAAATACAACTTACTAACCTATAATACAATGAAGCTTTGTTGGTGTGTAATTTGATCACTACTAAGTTTAAGCTGAGCTTTGTTAAGAGTTTGCAACACTTGCGTTGAATGTTAATTTTTATTGCTCGTCAGTTTCATTTACAGTCGTCGACATAATTGTGGGTCTACTATCTTGCCAGTACACATACTCTTTGACCAGCTACCGTCAGCGGTCTCTTCCGCCTGCCGCCTGACAAAGAAACATCTATGTCGCCCCCTTCTGGGCTGGAGGAATAGAGAATTCTTCTTGCATGCTGTTGTTGCTAGGATACAAAGCTGCTGCGTTCTGGATCAAATAGCAGTCGTAACAGTTCGATTTGTAAAGCTTTAAAATAAAAAATTTCAACAAGTTTTAAATTATTATTTGAACAAAGAGTTGTAGGATGATAGATGGGTTGGAAAGATGACCACTTCGACATTTGGGAGATTTAATGACCGACAGAACAATCCTGTTGATTGTTTCCCAGCTGGGACATTACAGCATCGAAAGAAACGGGGTTGGTATAATCAAAGAGAATTTTGGAAGTGACTTCATGTCGTTTTTCTGGTTACATTAAAATACCGGTTGGAAGACTAGCACCTTAAAATCGCCAGAAATTTAGGAAGAAAGTGTTTAATGCTATTGCATACATAAACAAACATTTTATGAATGCATTCTTGTAAAAACATTTTCACCTTCCTGTAATCTAAATGTCACGGTGTGGTTTTGAACTAAAGTAATCTTTAGTCTAAACATTTTTCTTACAATATATTTTATTTGATTTGTATTGATTGCATTTTTCAACTCTTGTTTTATATTAATTTGTTGTACTTTCCTTATGTAACTAGATATAATCTAACCAACCAAACAAAAGAGCTTAATAAAATCTTAGACAGATTAAGAAATCACTTGAAAATTCTGTTTAAATTTAATAATAACCTTTTTATAATTGTAAACAATAACTGCTGTCATCATCAGTGATGTAAGCTTCAGTCCTAAAGTTCCAGTTTTTTTCTGTTTGTTTGTTTTTGTTTTTTAACCTAACAACATCTGCAAACTTACTTACTGCTCACTTTATTTTTGCAGATGCTGGTCGTGGGTTTGTGGCACACAGAAAGGAAGAGACACTGACTTACAGCACTGGGAGAAAAGCAAAGGAGACTTGTAGGAAATATGAGAACCAAAAGGTGGATCCTCCTTGTGGTGGCACATTGAACAGGCTCTTCTTGGTAATCAACAAAAAGAAGATGTAAGGTTTATCAAAGGATAAAAATGTCAAATCTGTGGCTAACACTAATGAATGCTCTTTTCTAGCTTCAATTGCACTGTGTTGACGAACCATCTCAGCTCTGCTCTGTCCACATCAGTGAGCAGAAACTCCATTCTGTAAGAATTTCCTTTATTTATTTATCGGTGAGAGAATACGGCTTAAGATGTTTCCTTCCTACATGCAGGTCAAGCCAGACGACTTCAGGGAGTTTGAAAATGTAGCTTACATCGATGCATCCATTAACTCCCTCTCTTTAGGTGAATAATCCTCAGATTTATCTTTGGGTTGATTTTGTGTTCTTTTGGGGGGAAAATGTGTCCTTTTATTTTTACAGGGTCTTTCAGCTGCTTTGCATCTCTGAGGGAACTCAATCTATCTTTAAATGGAATTCGCAGCGTGACATTTGATGCTGCAGATTTCCCTCTTCTGCAGGTACGACTGCATCATTTCTGAACACAGCAAACACTGACAGACAAAAGAGGCTAAAACAACTCCACAAGGAGGCAGCAGAATGTGTTCCTCTGATTGATTCATCTGAACCCCTACAGGTTTTAGATTTGTCCTACAACAATTTATCGGCTGATGCTATAGTCTCCCTTGGTCGGCTTCTGCGTCTTAAAGTTCTCCATTTGAGTGGAAATAAGCTTTATCGCCTTCCTCCTGATCTGTGTTCATCAGGCAATGACCCCACTCAGCTGTACGTATTTTAATTTTCACAAATCCCAAGATATGGGGAATGTTTATTTATTTTTAGCATACTGTTTTAAATGTAAGAAATGTTGAATTTATGAAAAAATAACTTCCTGTTTTGTTCCGTTTGTTGTGACATGACAATGTGTCTCATAATAATCTGTACAAACATCATTTCTAAGAAAGTCCACAAACTGTAGTTTTCAAACTGACCACAAGAGGGCGCACAAGTGCTCCAAATTCACACTGATTCTGGTGAAGTATGACCATTCAATGCACCTGCTTTTACAGCAGGGTGTTTGTAGTGTATGTTTGTAACTATTGTAGGAATGTGTTCATTCTGAATAAGTCTGTATGCATCCATGTCAGGTGTTTGTGACATGAGCAGTTCTTATTCTCATTTTCCTTGCAGGCCAGCTGCAGAGGAAGACAAGTGGTTTGAAGCTCTTGAAGTCCTGATGCTTGATGATAACAAACTGTCCTCTGAAGTCTTTTCCAGTCTTACAAACCTGAAGAGGTCATTATGTGTTTGCTGTACATTACCAAATGCTGTAAAAAGTTACAAAAATGTTCAGTTTTCTTTTATAGGCTTAAATACTTAAACCTACAAGGGAACCAGATATCTGACATACCATACATGGAAATGATGGACTGTTCGAAATCAGTGCAGATTGCTGAAGAGCGGGCTAAAGAGGGAGGTAAACACACCATGTCTGCCTGATATGATTTTCAAATAACTGTGGTCTTGCTAAGGCATCCTCAGATATATTTGTTTAGTGGTTTTTGGCTTCATACACTGAATCAAATCTCAACATGAATAAACATTTGAAGACAATTAAAACTGTTCACACAGGCAGCTTGGAGCAGGACTGTAAAGGATCCAGTGTGCCCCTTCCAGAACTTCAGTTCCTCAATCTAGCTGAGAACAAGGTGTGCTGGTACTTTACATAATACACCACCTATTAAATTCCTGTTTGTAGAAATGAGCAAACATTTCTCATTTCTCTGTAATCAGATTACCACAGAAGAGGCTCTGATTGCTGCCTCATTTTTCCCAATGCTTCAAGAATTAGATATTCACTCTAATCCACTAACCACACAGAAGAAAGGTAATCTCTTTTTCTCAAAAGAAGCTCTTAAAGATTGTTGCAAGATTTTAAAAAAGCATCTTTCTGTGTGTATTTCAACACAGGCCGCTATCCACTGCTAACATTTTACCTCAGAGAGAGACTAGGTATAAACATAAAGCAGCAAAGCGAGCCGAATGTTCTGAAGCGTCCACTGAAGGTTTCCACTGATCTGAAATGGAAGGTAGGATATGTTTAAGTAAATAAATGTAATATGGCCATTTTTTCTTAATACAATGTGGAGCTGTGATCTGTAACTGTAAACAACTGGACACAATGCATGATCAGTGCTTCTGGGAGAGCTACTGCATCCATTGTTGTGGAGATTCTGTTTTTATTTTTGGTTTTCTTTTATTGCAGGTGGAAGAAAATGCTCCAAAGGTGTCAAAGAGGCCGTTATTACTTAAAGCAGATTGTCTCACATCTACTCAGGAAAACAAATATGAAACATCTGTTAAGAGAACTGCAGGATGTGAGGGCAAGAAAAGAAGCAGCACTGAGGAAAATACAAAACACTTTTTTATCACGCAGGTTTGTAGACGTTCTGATTATAAAAACCAAAGAGAAATAAATAGTTTTTATGTTCATAAGTGTTTGCAGCAGCAAGGTCTCAACATTTCAAACATTTTCCCATTTTTAGTGATTATTTTTGTGTGTTTGCTGTGCAGGCAGAACATGAGACGGAGTTAAAAATTCATCCTCCACGTGAAGAGAAAAAAACTTCAGAAAATAAGCAAAAAACCAGAACCAGACCTGAAGAATCCACATGCTTTAACACGGTGATGGATGCAAAGACAGACTCTGGCATGTTAAAACCAGGAGGTGAGGAGTCATTTTAGCTTCTCCTGCAGCAACTTTCTATTTGTTTTACACACCCAGTTTCCAAGATGTCGCCAATAAACCTCATAAACCAATGCTTCAGTCACATTACAACATGAAAAACAATAAATGAGACACTTTACTATTTTATCAACAAATAAGCTCACTTTGTATTTAATGTAATTTTAAAATGAGGCAACACATGGCTGGAAAAGCGAGTGATGCTCAAAATAAATGCCTGGAGAGACGTGTTGGGCAGAGGTTCACCAGCTCATAAAGACTGGAGCCATTTTTAGATTAATGTTTCTTACTATAAAATTGTGAGGGCTTTGAACATCCAATCACACTTACTTCACAATATTATCAAAGTAACTGGAGATTAGGTTAAGTGCTAAGATTTAGCGATGCGGGAAAAATATGAAATTAGGTTTGGAAATCATGGATGCCACAAACCTGCAACTCTGCTTATCTGGGGACACATTGGTGCCGATGGAACTGGCAAGTAGAATACCAACGCTGTAAGGTATAAAAAGCAATAGATGTTCCTACATTTCCCTCTCAGTGGAAGCAGACAACCCAAAACAGCATATTGCTTCTTTTACAACAGAATATTCCACAACTTTTGAAACCAAATATATAATTTTCACCACTGATATGTGGCATATTGTGAATAAAATATGTGATTTGCATATTATTGCATGAATGAGCAAACTAACAGGAGAATAATCAGGCTTCGCAGCCACCCCACAGAAAGGAGTAATGTTTATTCTTCTTTGCTTTCAAAAGAAATTCAGACAGCTGTTCGGAGGCTGGAGCACACACTAAGGAATCTTAACATCTACAGAGACTCGAGACCAAAACTTGATAGCATCCAGATACCATACAGAGAAAGAGAGAAAAGGGTTTGATATGTTGCCACAATAAATGGATTTAAATTCACATCACAAATTCTAATAAATCTCACTATGTTATTACCTTCTTATTTTTTCTGGGCACAGATAAAGGAAATGCCACCTTTGAGACCAGCGAAGCAGCCAGCTGAAAGGGTTTACGACATGATCAAGGATATCAAAGAGAGCAGAACAATAGAAGTAGTCGCCTTAGGTTTGCACGTGTCTTCTTTACGCCACGATTTTGAAGTAAAAAACCTATTTCAGCCTTACTCTACTTCATGTATCGCTGTTTTCCACACAGGCAGTGCTATGCACAGCACCGGTGTTGGCAGGGAGGAATATAAGGAAGTTCCATCTCTGCTGAGGGACATGAAAACGAAGTACATGATGGTTCACGAGAAAACAATGGGACTATTAGCCAGCCTGGAGTCTGATAAAAACACAGAACAAATCAGTGTTGAACTCCCACCTGTGCAGGTGCTTTAATTTATCTACACGTCATTTCCAGTCTTAAAACCTTTTGTTATGAATTACATTCTGCTGGTGTTGATAAAAAATAAAAAAAATAAACAAAAGCCAAGTTGTGCATCTGTTATAGATTATTTTAACAATGGCTGGTTCTTTATAGGCAGTACAAACCTATGTGTCAACCATCCTGTAGGTTGCATGTTATGGGGTTGCCAGTGCTGGTTTTTACATTGCTGTGTTGCTGTGAGCCTGATGTTGATCCACTTCTCTGAAACTGCTAACCACGTATGGATAGCACAACATTCCCTTTGACCGATAAGGAGTAGAATTGGTTAAAATACAAACTTACACATTTGCTATGCATTATCCTTTAGTTAATTCATCTAATCCTTTATACTGGACCAGAGTATGAATGTTTAGTGTTGTCGTTGTTTCATATTTTAAATGTGTCCGTGAAGTCCAACATGATTAAGCTTCATATTTTAAAGACAATGTCCTATTTTGGTTCTGGGAATGGCAGGTAATGCCTTGTTTCACCATAAACTGAAATGTCTTGTGGCATATTATTGAAGTTTGAAAAGTAGTTATCTTAAATTTCTAGTCATGTACTGTTTTCATTGTTGCTCTGTCGGTCATATGATTTCCATTATTTGTCTCCAGAGGAGCTTGCAGATGTGGAATGTACATTCAGCCTACGTGGGATAAATCAGTGGGCACTCATTTTAGGATATTTCTCTGGCTATAGTGAATGATAAATAACAACCTCCAGCCAGCAGACAGCCAGTGACAGCTCATTGTCTTCATTCAAAATTTAATTCTTGTTTTTGTTTTATTTAGTAAACAATCAGAGCTGCTCTACCGAAAGACATTCGTCCCACGCGCCATCAGGCTACACAACTCTCTGGACGGGAGGGGAGAAAGAGAAACAGACTAAAGCACTTTTTTAACTTTGAACTTTTACTATAAAGATTTTTTTTAATTACTTATTTATTGTTATATAATAATAATTTTTTATAATATGGATGGTTTTAAGGTATGAGTGAAGCAGCTGACCACAAGGAATTTCCTTTGGGATTAATAAAGATCGATCGATCGATCTATCTATCTATCTATCTATCTATCTATCTATCTATCTATCTATCTATCTATCTATCTATCT
>JBAMHV010000016.1:7669916-7702416 GCA_037177535.1 Pseudomugil gertrudae | reverse complement strand
CTGTGTTTTCTTTATAAAATTCTTGCATCTAAAAAAGAATCAACTAAATAGAAGCCAACTCTTATGTAAGAATCTTCTGTAGATGCAAGATGCTCCATAGCTTTGAAAAATGATTGTTTTCTTCCAATTGAAGCATCACTGACCTCATCACAGACTTCCAACTTCAAGGGGAAGGCCCACTCTGTATTCAGACCCTAAACCTAATAAGTGGGCTGCTTTCTTCTATAAAGCTGTACTCTGATCAGGTATTTTTCAACACATTCCGCTACAGTCACAAAATAATATGGGAGTTTACAGCATGTAAAAAATGTGCTCTAATGATCGCTACAAATACCTGAAACTGAGCTGATAACACAGGAGTCTCAGGCTTGCTAGTTAGAAATGAAAATTGTTCTACTGGTGTGACAAATTCCATCAAGGCTGGAGTTAATTTCACAGTCCACACTGTTGAATTTATTTCCTCCATATTTGGAAAGTTATTCACTTTAACAAGCACAAAGCTAGTTTTATGTCACGTTATAGGGGGAAGCCAGAGAAGGGTCATTCCTTTATTATTATTATTGGATGCTTCCTCATATCCAAAAAGCCTCACTTGTGCTTTTTCTTCTGTCTTTACTGTATCCGTGAGAAATCAATGAGTTGAGTTATTATAACATATTTTTATCCATGGTCTTGGTGATATAATGAAATTTGGCAAATGAGTAGCAAACTCTGTCCAAAGGAAAGAGCATGGTGAAGAAAGTCTTAGGAACACATGATCTGTTTATTTATCTATGTTTTTCATTTTTCTTTTTTTGTTTTTCTCTCTCTCTGTGTGTGTGTGTGTGTGTGTGTGTGTGTGTGTGTGTGTGTGTGTGTGTGTGTGTATTCAAACACAGCACAGTTTCACATCTGGAGTGTTCATCACAGCAATCAGGGCTGAAAAATGTTTGGGCGAGATTTGTTTGACTCCCAAATTGAGGGCCAATAGTTCCGCTTTGAGAATAACCCCATGGAGAACCAAACACCAGATTTGGCTCAGGAAGAATAGGCCTGAATACCTCATCAACACTCCTCATTACTCAAGTGCCAAATGAGTTTACTGCAGACTGGAACTATTCATTATTTCTTTTGATGGACAATTGAACTGTAACACACTTATCATGTAATCCTGGAAAGGCTTCAAATACTTTGGCTGACATCTGAATAGCTCATTAATAATTACCAACCAAAACTGTGAAGTTGTTGTTGCTCCTCCTGTGAAAAAAAAGAAAAGAAAGGAAATGCCTGTCTTGGATAGTTTAAAGTTGTTTCAAACATGTGTTTAAAATTCTGGGTTTAGGTTTAGATCCAGCTACTTTTGTTACGGGGAAGAAGGATAAAAGGTGCATGACATGTATCCTGCTTTTATGTTCTGTTGGCAACACTCCAATCGGCTAAAATGATCAGGGCCAACTTAATTAATGAGACAGTATGGGTGTAAAAAACAGAGCTCTTGGTAGATTTCGGAAGTATTTTTGATGAAGTATAAACTCGGGGGTTCTGCTGAGCACCTTAATCAGCTATGAAAGCAAACACATCTATCAGACTTCATTAACTTAACACAGTTTGGCTCCCTTTGAATCAAAAGACTGCCTGATTGATTCACACTGCTTCAGTTCCTCAAACACTGCATGCATTTATGAACATTAAGAAAAAACTTATCTAAACAACTGTACTGCATGCTTTTGCAAAACTGCAATCAATGCAAAAAACAAAACAACAAAAAGCAAATCTGTGATAGACTTTAACATGACCCATAAAGTCTTTCCTGCAATGTGCATGAATTCACCCTTACTGACTCAGAAAGGTGGCACATAGAAAATAGCTGGAAAGCACATTTGTCAAAATCACAATCATGACCCTGACTCCAACATTTTCTTCAATTCTGACTGAATCTGGGCTACATGGGCACTAGGGTGGAGTACACATACACAAAGAGCTGACCGACTGCATGATTTATACCTACTGACTGCTCCCAGCTGTTACAATTGTCAGAGCCAAGACTAAGAATGCGTAGCTGAATTAGCCCACAAGATGATTTCAAACATCCACAAAATATAGACTGATAGGATTTCCATCAGAAACAACAAATAATAGCTCAAAACATGCTTTTCTTTGAAACTGTGTTTAATGAAAAAAACTTGCCAACATTTAACATCTAGGTCTAAATGGCCTGCATGCAAGCCTGACTGGGTGGAAAAGATCATTTAAATTTAATGCTATCCAATTTAGTTTGGCAGCATCTAGAGCTAGCCTTTTCTCACACTTTTCTCACCAGAACAAGACAGCTAAGAGAGACCTTTGTAAACTGTCGGGTCCAAAAGCAAATGCAAAAATATGGCAGCTTTTTTGGAAGTAATGAAGGCATGCAAGGGAAGTGAGTAAGTTTCCAAATATTGTTTCTTGTCTTTGGTGAGAGATGAACAGAGCCGTCTGGCACAAAGTGTGAAAGAAACACAATGGGTCATTGTCTAAGGAGAGGGGACAGAGAGCGTGTCGGGAGTTCACGGAAGAGAGAAGCAATATTTTTGTGAAGCGCCCACTCAGTCGACCAAATCTGACTGAGTCATGGGAAACACAGTGATAATTTGACACCTGTGGATCGAGCAGGCCTGCAGAAAGACAGCACACGGTACTGCTGAGCAAAAGCAAAGCTGCTGCTTTCACAGTCCTGTCTCATATCACCAGGCTGTTCTATCCATAGCACTTTAGAAGAAAAGGTTTTTATGGTGATTCTGGCATTTTTATTCAATATTCCCTTTTATACTCTGTGTCTGATAGTAGCAAAGCAGAATCCTTTAAACAGCCTAACAGATCACATTACAGAAATGTTACTAAAGTCATCTGAGAGCCAAACCTAAACTACAAAAATATTTCTGCTCAAGCTGTTTCAAACAGTGCTCTAAATTATGCAGTGAATATGTCAAACCCAGCAAAAAAATGTATTTAAGGGTAAAGTATTATTAAATCCAGCTCATTCCAATGAAGGAAGCTGGGGGGAGAGACGGGGTACGCCCTGGACAGGTCGCCAGTCCATCACAGGGCCAACACAGAGTGACAAACAACCACACACACACACACACACGCCAATCAACCTAACAGACATGTCTTTGGACAGTGGGAGGAAGCCAGGCTACTGGCAGGGAACCCGCGCTAACACAGGGAGAACATGACCACTGTCCGAGCTGAGGCTCAGACCAGTGATCTTCTTGTTGTGAGGCTGCGCTAACCACCACTCCACCATGCAGCCAGGAAATCCAATTAGATTTGAGATGTTTAGTTATTTATTTGTTTTATTAGGCTTGAATAGACTGTGTAGACCTATTATTATTATTATTATTATTATTATTATTATTATTATTATTATTATTATACCAGAATATTTCTTATGACTAATTAATTGCTTTTTTGGGAGCCTGAACGTGCCTCTAAACTTACTAAGGAAATGTTAAATGAGCATATTTTGGGATGCTTAGGCATGTTTGGGCAAAATTTACTCTACAACGGCACCTGTTGGGTCAGCTCCATCACTGCAGCTCAACGATCTTCATGGAATTTGTGGAATTTAGTACAAATAATCTACATGTCAGCTCTGTCCAAAAAACAAAAAAAATATTTAGAATCGACGGTCTAAAACCAAAAAGTCTTCACCATTTGAGCCATTTACAGATGTGACATTTGAACAAACCCCTCTTAGAGGAGCATTTCAAAGGGAAGTTTCTGAGACATGTGATTAGCAGCCAAGGAATTTCTTCTGACGCTCACAAAGTGGCGACTGCTGTGGATTGGCAGCCAAGGGTGGCATTCACCCCCCCATCCAGTGGACAGAACATTTTCATGTTCTTGAGTTCACAAGAAGGCAGCTGTAGTTAAGGACATCTTGCTGCTTGCTCTAAACTCATCAACCAAATGGAACGTTTCTCTCGTGGTGCTCTAATAGGTTTAATTGATCACACATTTCAGGTGTGCAGGGTTATCACTGAAACACATAAAACGAAGCATTTTCACTTCCTCCTTTTCCTTTCTTCCCCTGATGTGAGGTAGAAAGGACAGTTTTAATATACAGCTGACTGAAGTGGTGAGAAAGTGCACAAAGAAATACAAGACATGACATTTAAAGACATCATTCTACATCCACGCCCTGCATCAGACAAAGTTTCTTACATACAAAAAAACCAGGTCAGCTGTTCGTTGCACATAAAAAAACAGTCAATAATCTCTGTCCCATTGCAGGCAAAGCTTCTGGTGGAGTATGAATTGACCGGACCAATGCAAACATTTACTTGTTCCCACTAAACAACAACAGTTTTTGCTTCTTGAAGAATAGACGCTCCTTCTAGGCCAGGGGTGTTCAGCTCTGGTCCTTGAGGGCCACAATCCTGCAGGTTTTCCATGTTTCCCTGGTCCAACACAGCTGACTCACGTTGATCATTATGCTGAATATTGGTTTTTGTATCCATTTAATGGAAGCCAGGTGTGTTGGAACAGGAATACATCTAAAATCAGCAGGACAGAGGCCCTCGAGGACCAACTTTGGGCATCCCTTTTCTCCGTAGGCGCCGGCCAATGGAAAAAGGTTTTAGATGCAGAACAGAATGAGTCATTGAAACACCACCTCTCCCACATGCTTTGCCAAACAGCTGAGGGTAGGACCCAAGAAGTTAGGGGGAGATCACATGGCCATTTGATGGAAAGTTTAATGAGCTAGAAAACGTGCTATGAGAACAGTAATAAAAGAACCAAAACAGTGGGTCGAATGACCAAATGCATACAGACAGGAACCTATAGCAAGCAAAAATATAAATGTAATGAAAATGAAGGAAATTAAAGTATCAGATTATACTCCATTTTTTAACCTTTAAAAGACGGAGAGGAAAAGATGAGAAAAATTATTCACTTTGAGCTTATGAGGCTGTAAAAACTATAAGATGTGTTTGATGATGCTGTGTGTGGACATTTTGTGTATGGTGTACTTTTCTTTAACTTCTGCTTTTGATTTTCTTGTCTCCAGTAACATTTCATCTCCAGCAGTAATTCACTTTATCCAGACTTCCGGAGCTTTATTTAATGGAAGCCTTCAGGCGTTGCCGGTGTTATGGCCGCTCTGCTGGTATGCACATCACTGATGGATACGCAAACCATTCACAAATTCAGCTTCAAGCACTTATCTACAGAGCATATTTAACATTTTTGGCATCAGTTATTGACGTTGAATTTACAAGTAACAGCCAAAGAAAAAAAAACAAAACAAAATCTATTAAACACAGTATGCCGCATAAAACCAGGGAGCATTTTATAGTTTTTCCCAGATGTGAACAGAAGTTCATGGTGCATTAAGCCAGATCAACTGAGTCCAATGTAACATGCTATCACTTAAAGTATGTAAAGCTGTAAGATGTCAGGCTATGAACATAAACTAAACTGTGTTTTTCCATAATAATAAAGCAATAAAGATTCAGAAAGGCTGTGTTCAAGCAATCCACTACACAGTTGCTCGAAAACACACACACTCATTTTTCATTGGACCACCTTTAACTTTGATTACAGCAGCATGCATTGTGTCATTGTTTCAGTAAGCTTCTGTGATGGGACAAGTTTTATTTCCATCCAGTGTTGCTTTAACTTTTCACTGACACCTTGTGTTGGTGGTGGAAGAGTCTGATCATTGTGCAAAGCCTTCTCCAGTACATCCACAAAAATTCTCAATGGGGTTCAGGTCTAAACTCTGTGCTGGCCAATCCATGTGAGAAAATTATGCCTCATTCTTTTACAATTTGAGCCCAATGAATTTTGGAATGTGGCTGTACCATCAGGGAAGAATATAATCCATTGATGGAATAAGCTGGTCATTCCATATATCGGGTAGTCAGCTGATCACATTCTTTGGACACATAATCCCACTATGGAGGTCCGTTCATATTGGGTATGTGGAAATGCTCTTACTTTCACTGTTAAACATGGCTCTGAGTTCTACTGTTGTCTTTCTTTCATGTGATTTCACTAAACGTTTAAGTGATCACCAATAACATTAAAATGTTCTCTCTCTCCAAAGAAATTGGTTCTCTGTTATCTTTCCACTTTAAAATTAGGATTCAAACAGTTTTAACCCAATTTGATAATTAATCTTTCCTCAGAGAAATGGATTATCTTTAGTTTTTCTGCCCAAGGCCAGTGTTTCTACCCTTCTTAGACAGGCCAGCTTATTTATTTTTCATTTTGGCCAGGCAGTGTGTAACTCCATATCCAAAAGACTTGGGATGACGTATATAAAATCTAAATTAATACAGAATAAAATTATTTTCAAATCTCATAAATATATATTTATTCACAAGAGAACATACAAAATGTATCAAATATTCCTAAAAATTGTGTCTTTTCTTGAATATGATGGCAGCAACATTTCTACAAGTTGGGATGGAGGCACCAAGGTAAAAAAATAACATGTAAATAATAAGGTTAACAGGTCACAGACATAACTGGGTACAAAAGAACACCTTAAAGAGGAAAACTGCTTGTTTATCAAACACGACTATCTTTTTATTGTGTTGGTTTAGACAGTAGAAAAAAAATTCAACAAAATTGTGAAGCAATTTCAGAAAAATGTTTCTAAATGTAAAATTGGGAAGGCTTTAAAAATTCCACTTCACAGTACATAACGCCAGCAAAAGACACATCTGGAAAAATCTCTTTGTGTGATGGCCAGAAATCTGTTCCCAATGCCCGTAATCTTAATATTCTTAATGACACTGCATAAAACATGTATGGCTTGGTCATCACTGCATGGGACTGGATACATTAACATAAATCTGTCCAGTCTATGAACATGCAGTATCTCACTGTACCATCCAAATCTGCAGGTTAAAGCTCAGAAAAGCAAAGGAGAAGCCATATTTAAACATGATCCAGAAACATCGCCATGTTCTCTGTAAAGATTAAACCCATTTGATCAAGTGGAAAACTGTTCTATGGTTAGTGTAACTGAAATGCTGAAATTTTGTTTGGAAATATGAGGTCCCACATCAGACTGAAGGGGAAAAAGATCATGTACGTAGTTTTTTTAAGCACTCAAAAGCTACATCTGTTGAAAGTCCATTAGCACCAGCCAAATTGACAGTTTGCACATCTGGAAAGGCAGCCACCATCATCACTGAAGCAGGTTTGTAACACAGAAACTTTTTTTTCAACGGAAGGCCTTATCCATTTCTGCAAGACATTGCTAAACCACATAGTGCATCTATTACAACATTTCTTCACAGTACAAGAATCCAGCTTCTGGTTTAGCCCGCCTGCGGTCCAGCAGTTTGCTTAAGTGAAAACATTTGGCACATCATGAAATGCTTCATAAGATCAGTGTTACTCCAGACTGAATGAATGGTACAGCCCTCCTCTGTTCAGTTTGCAGATTGAAGACTAGGGGGATTATACCTGGTGGTACACATGGGCCTGTCCCAACTTTTTGATACTTGTAGCACCCATTAAATCTTAGACAAGTTCATATTTTTCATGAAATGTCTGACTTTTAACATTCAATGATTTGTGCATTATATTTTCTGTCACAAATGAAATCTGGCTTCATGAGATTTGCAAATCATTGCATTCTGTTTTGTTTCACAACGTTGCACTTTACACTTTTTATCTTCGTTTATTTAAAAGATTTCAACATAATCCCTCAAACCAAATAACATTTAAATTATTACAAGTCAAGCAACCACATAACTGAAGCCCGTACCGCGTAGCCTCATCATTCAGAAATGAAACATGATTCAAACCTTCTGTACAATACTGTATCAAATATCTGATAAAAGGAATAATATAGAAGAGAGTTCCCCTCTTGCTTGAATAAAATCCAAGTGCAACATGCATCAACTGATTATGTATGCAGCCATATAGTTGATGGTAATATTGATGTGACGAGCTATGATTAGGGCGAACACAGGCCCCCGGTGTGCTTGGGATTTAGGAAAGTCACTATCTCCCGAATGCCGTCTTCACAAACTGTGGCCTGAGAAGCTTTACTAAGATTTTCTTCTTCCTCTTTGAATTTTCTCCATGTCTCTGAAAAATTGACATTAATGTGAGTCTGACACAGACATACATGCACAAAGAGACACATGCAGTCATTAAAAAAACAGGTAAACATCACGGGTGACAAATGAAATCTGAATTCCTGCAGTTGGTTTGGATCTGCTTGTTCCCTTGAAATGAAGGGTGAAATAAGTTGTGCTTCGGCAACCTATGAAGCTGAATGATGACTAGAAAATGAGACCAGTGTTACAAAATGATCACTGATAAGTAGTTTGCCACTGTGTTAACTGGGTTTTTACAATGTAATAAGACAGGTTTGTACAGTATCAAAAACTGCATTTAAAAAGGACAAAGCTGCTGTGACATCACCTGTATGTTTCTGAGAGCTAAATTTAAAATTGGTCTGTTAATTAGGGTTTTCTAGCAATTTAACAAAGAAACACATTTTGTTTCACATGGTAAAACGGATATTAGAAAAGATTGTTTATAACTTTTTTATGCTAAATATCATATCTATAAATGTAAGTGGTCACATACAATAACTAATACTCAACACAAAACTGAAAACAAGAACGAACTGAAACGTTACTTTGAAGCTTTTAATAGACTAAGGACTCTCAAAGTGACATTGTATGAATTACCATTTATACTATTAAAGAAAACAATAATAATAACTAAAGCTTGGTGTACGGTTCCCATCGTCGACATTTTGGCAGCAACACGCATGATGACATTGCTCTTGGGACATAAAAAATATTGAAAGAAATAGAGCTGAGAGAGGAGTTATGAGCATAGTGGTGGATGGTTGACATCTATCAAATTCCTAAACTGCATGTACAGTAGCTAACCTAGAGATAATGACAGCTACAGCTAACTGGTTAATGCAGGTAGGCCAGCTAATACTAGCGCACCTTAGCATTAGCTTCTTGCCACCAAGTATTGGATACCTATCATTCAAAATGACATGCCCATAAATATGCCATATCAAGACTAAATATCATCTAAATGGGTAAGTTATAAAAACTCACACCCCTCACAGTTTTCATGAAGGTAAACTCAACCTATCAAACCTAAAATATTTTTGTACCAGGCTGTAAACATTTATTTTTGCTGTGAACTTGGCCTTTTTAACATGGGAGTCAATGGGAACTGGTTCCCTTTTGCAGCCGGCTCCTAGCGAATGAGGGAGAAACAGCCATTTTTGACACCTACACATCGGCCTCATTTTTAACCACTGGAGGCTGCTGCTTGTTTTTTACTGGTTAGTGTTGGCTGGCCTCAAATCCAATCCTCTCAGCCACCTCTGACTGCAAAAATCTAGATTTTTTTTAGCTTAATGCTACAAAATTATCATCTATAAAACAGTGTGAAACACTACTTATTATATAACCATTTTTTTCTCATTTGTCACCCATCTAGTTATAAATACACCTTATAATAATCTAAACACAGACTCAAAAACAAACCTTCATCAAGCGTAGTAAGGAGTGTGTAATTTTCTGGATGGTCCACAATGTCTTTTCTCTGAACATCACCAATCTCCATTATTTGTAAAACACCTTTAAAGAACACAGATGAGAATACGCAACTAGAGCATTGAATTTTTTAAGATGATCTTGTATACAAGTAATATTAAACTTCTCATCTAAATTTGATCCAGAAATTAAAAAAGGGCATTTCTCAAAAGTTAAAAAAGTGATAGAATTGAGTAACAACATTACCATCTATAGTGTCCCATGCTTGCACTTCAACCTCGGCAGTACCTTGTCTCTCGACTGCAATGACCCTAACTGTGTTAGGTGAGCCGACTTTCAAAGAGGATTCCACTTTATACACCAAGAAGTTATTTTTATACCCGAGATGGCACTGGGTCTGATTAGTTTCAGCTTTAATCTCTGAAGAAAAAGAAACCAAGAGAAAAAGTTGAGTGGATCATGTTTAAAGCTAATGAGCATCGTATCAATAGAAACATTTTAAACTACCTGGACAAGTCTTGCAGCATTTTCCTGCTGATTTTATAGGATGCTGACATGGGTACTGGTTTGGACATGTGATGCGTTTGCAGTCCTGGAGGCCATCGGTACAAGTGCACAAGATGCATTCCAGGACCTTCCCCAAAACTGGATGCCACATGTCTCCATGAGAGTACGTCTTGCCATTGTATAAACAGACTGTGAGAAATGGAAAACATCTGAGCATTGCGCCACATACGGAAGCAATCGTAAATTTGTGAGAAAGTTTCCATAAAATCACATATCTATAAATGATCTGTTTAGACAAAGCCTTACCTCTTTGGTGTTTCCTCTGCAACAGAATCTTCACAGTGGTCTCTGAAGCCCCTTTGAGGTTAAGTTTACTGAGGCTCAGGCCCCTGGGAGAAAGCTTGACCCTGGGTGGAGTGGCACGGTCAGGCCGCACCCTGTTCGGCTCATCAGAACACTGGTCAACTGAATGCCTCTGTAGTGAATGCAGATAAGATTAAACACAGTTACCCTGCTTCTGTGCAGCTTTTGGCTTTACTTGCTTCATGAGTGATAGCTCAGGGAGCATCCCACCGTGTCCTAAATCAAAACATTCATATCCTGGCCGCAGTCATCTGAAACACTGCCGACATGTCAGATTTTTCCATCCATTCAACACACAACAGCACAGCAACCAAGTGCAGTTGGTGGAGCAAATGCTCCACATATCTTGAAGTTCAGTTTCAAACCTTTCTCTTTTCAAATCACAGCAAAATTAATGTTTCGTGACTAATCTGAATAATGTGGGTTTGAATAGATGAGCCAAAGGAAAACTAATGATTCCCTTGTTGCCTGTCTCTTGCCTGTACAACTTGAACCTGGGTCTTGTAATTAGGAAGCAACTGAATATGATGATAATACCTTTTGACAGCAATGCACTGCAGTCAAACATGCAGCAGTGCCTTTTAGAAAGTCTGTTAAAGAAAAGTAAAACATACAACGCCTCTGTTCAGCTGCAGATTTCCATCTTCTGTCGATGAAGAACCACTAGCACTATGATCTACAAAAAACAGATCAATACAAGGTGTGAGGACCAAATGACGACAACATGTACATATTATTTCATACTGACATTCATTAATATTAAGTTATATTGACCTATTTAGTTCAAACGAATCATATATATACATATATATATATCCAACTCTCAACATCACAATCCTTAAAAAATAATATTCTAAGTTGGAAACGGAAAAAAGCTTTTTCTCCAGTTGGATGTGACTACCTTTACACACCAAACAGCAGGTATCTGGGAGGGAAACTGGTGAGGAACAGGTGATAGGCTGGCATGTTTTCAGAGCACAGAAGATGTTTCCATTCTGTGAAAAGAAATAAAGAATCACTACCCATATTTCTTCTGTCAAAAAGAGAGAAAAAACATGGTTGCATAGTAATACATTGCAAAACCTGCAGGGAACTTTTATAACTCCATTGTTTTCCATTGTTGGTTCTGTGCTTTTAACAATCACTATGAAACTAATTAAAAGTGACAGACACAGCAATGTGATTAACATCATATGTAATGCATCACAACATAAATTAGTAACAGTTTTTTTATATGTACGATCGCATTTGAGATTTATTACCTTCTATCGCTCTGTAAACAACTTATTGTGTCCGTTTTGGCTTCATGTCTGCTTCTTTATCCTTTCCTCTGCTAACTTAAATCATACTAAGCCATCACAAACCGAAGCGAGAAGTTTTCAATCGTGACTGTTAAAAACAAAATGGAATTTATCAAAGCAGCTGCCTTTTTTCAAGAACATTAGCAGATACAACATACTTCTTATGTGTGGTAAAAACACAGTTTTATTGTGTCCTTGGTGGCTCCTTCTGGCCACAATGCACACTATGACTGGTCTGAAGCAGAATTTGATCATTTCTAGTCAGATTACTAATGTCTAAAAACAAAAGCATGTAAACTGAATGCAACTTACAGAGCATGTGCACATGACGCACTGATTGCTTTGCTTTGATGGAAAGAGGTCGTGCTTAGTGAAAGTCTCTCCTGACTGATAAACACTTCCATTATACCTGCAGGATTTCACTGAGGCTCTCAGTCCTGCAGGGACTCTGGGCTCATCTGAGGAGGACACATCACAGTCAGATCCCCTCTCTGTAAAGCTCAGTGGATAAAAGTATTCTGAGAAAGGCAGTCTACCTGTGCATCTTGGACAACACCTCTGAGGTTCAGTTACTGGGTGTTCACATGGCAGGGCAGGACACTTGATTGTGTTACATTTCACATGACCTGTCTAAGAGGGAGCAATATCAGGGTTAACAAGCACTCGGCAAGTCACTTAGGAATTCTGGTATAATATTCCTTTAGATTGTTCATGTTAATAGATACCTCTGTGCACACACAGCGCATGCAGAACATGAATCCAAAA
This sequence comes from Pseudomugil gertrudae, assembly GCA_037177535.1. Lineage (NCBI taxonomy): Eukaryota > Metazoa > Chordata > Actinopteri > Atheriniformes > Pseudomugilidae > Pseudomugil > Pseudomugil gertrudae. The sequence continues at coordinate 7,689,959 of JBAMHV010000016.1, read as the reverse complement.
GGCTCTAGATAGGGATGCCAGCTATCTCCTGGGCTGTATGTCTTGTCTTTGAAAGTACAAACTACCCCGGAGCCTGGATGTCAAATAATAAATAAATAAACTAGACTGGAACACGGTTTTCCCACCAAACAAAGACAGAAATCATGGCTAAACTTTATGGACACTTCGGTGACAGCATGGGTCAAAAAGAATAAGAAGAAAATACAGGACACTAAAGCTGTGTTTTACAGAAGCGACGGGCTGAAACGTGCGGAAAGTTGTGTCGTCGTTTCATCTGACACTTCGGTTCTTTTTCTTCCAACCCTTCCCCTAACATTAAAGTCTCTAAATGTAAAAATCGGGACAGAAGAAGCATCAGCAGGTTCTGCTCTTACCTTTCCTGGGTTTTAAGTCCGCAGCTGCAAACCAAATGATGGAAATGAACAAAAGCACGGACTTCATTTTTTTACATGTGCGTAATGGATTCTTCAGCGCGCAATAAATGTGCGCTTCTGCAGGACACAAACTGCAGGACAGCGTAAAAAAAGGCTTAAAAAAAACATTTTAGTGTTGGTTAATCTACGGCGCCTTCTTCAGGACACTTAGAGTGATAACAGAAGTTTATATAAGCACAAAGAGGCTGTGAAGCAGGTGAATGTATTACAGGTTTACAATCATCTGTTGGGATAAAAGCCACTTTGTTGTTGCATTGTTGCTTAAAACTCTTTTAAATGGATTTTTATGTTCATATATAAACGTGGCCTAAGATAATCAGGTTTGTTTTTCTTTTTTCTTGGGATGATGTGTTTTTATTTGACTTTTTATGTGTTGTAGTTTTTCTAATTTCTGTGCGTCACATTTTCACATAAAAAGAATATTTATTATGTCTGTTAGTATTGCTTGTTTGCAAAATTGTAATAGCTTTTAATTGAACTTTGGAAAGATTATATTTATTATTTTTTTAACCTATCAGCCCATTTTTACTTTTATTGTCATTTCTTTGTAAGTTTGTTTGCTTATCGGATGATAGATTAGATAGATAGATATATTTTTTAACATATGTCTTAAAATTAACTAAACCTAATGCTATAATGTACCTAAGATAAGTTATCTTTACAGGTGAACTTTACTTGAATTTCTCTAAGCTTTTCCAAGCACATGTACAACTTTACAATGTTTCATTACTAATTGAACATCCTGCCCTCTAAAACATTAAAAACCACAAATGTCCGAACCATGACTAAACCACCAAACTGCTCAGTTTAATTAAGAACTCATAATTAAACGATCCTCTTCATAATATTGTTTAGAGCTTGAAATCATCAAAGTATTTCAATACCATCAATTGACAAAGCTGACATGACAATAACATGTTAGGTCAAGTATACCCATCATTGTTTGTGCACATTCATGATCCACCTGGAGGGAACTTCTATGTTCTTTATATCCCACCAAAACATTTCATATTCTTTTTCGTGTAATATGTGTGTATATGTGTGACAAACCATGCAAAAATTGCAAAGTAAATGAGCAAATAAATCAAATCAAATATAAAAAAGTGTCAAATGTAAATTGACAGATAGTTTTTCTTTGATTTTGTCACAACAATCTTCACAAGGGAAGATGTCACATATAGTAGTGTAATGACACAAGAGCTAAACCCTTCCCGTGGTGTGCAGATATGAAAGACACAAAGGATAAAGCCGAAAACTAATCTCCATTTATTGACACGCATGGGGATAAAACAGTGCAACCATTTCAGACAGGATGCCATTTAACTTCCTGCTTGGTAGAACATTAACGACAAAAGACACGGAAGAAAACTTGCATATGAAAATATAATCTGGTACTCATACTAATGATGCCTTTTGAAAGCCATTGCATGGCTTTAAAGAATACAAACGTGAATGTTGGTGACGGACAGTTCAGTCAGTGCATTTGCAGAAAACCAAAGAAAAATCCCAGACTCGATCACGTTTTAAAATTATTTCATTTGTATAGGACGCTAAGACAGACTTCCTCTTAAGATAGACACAGCATGCATTCAGATTCACAAAGTATAAAACTAGCTAAAACTAAGAAATAAGGGGAGAAGCTTGGAAGAGGCAACGTTTCTGTCTTGCTTCGAAATCTCCACAGAATATTTGTAACACTATGAGGGAGAGTTTTTGCCTCCACGTGGGTATTTTCAGCTTAAACATTTTCAACTCTACACCTAAAAACATCATCACACATAGCCCAGGATCAGACTTTTAATAATAAAACATCCACTTAAAACGGTCATGACATTTGTGTCAAAATTTGAAAGAACTGCAAAAGTTTTTCGTTTAAAAAATGATGTGTGATGGTATCAGGTCACCGAACGTATCTGATTTACCAAAACACAAAACCAAAATAAGATTTTATACCATAATGGTCCATAAATCTGTGTGAGATTCTTGGAAAGTCACAGGTCAATTTTAAACACCAATAATAACCCATCACCTGGATCAGACAAACCTGAGTATCCTCCTCTGAACAGGATTTCAGATCACAGTCTCGTTCATACAGGATTTGAAGCCTGTCATATAAGTTATACTTTTAAATATCAGAGGTACAGGATATTGCATCAAAGGATGAATGAGACTGCAGACAGACACACTAATGTGCTTAAACACAATCGCAGACTAAGCAAAAAAACAGTGGAGACTCAAGAGCTGCTGCCCTGTGCCACTGGGTCATCATCTCGCTTTTGCCGTTTCTTTGCTCTGATTTCATTCATGGCTTCCTCTATGGAGCGGGTGTCCCGTTTGTTTGCCACAGGCACTGAAGACACAAAGACAAAATGCTATTAATGAAGAGGATTAATCAGAGTAAAGTCATTCAGCAGTAGTTTGCAACAGCTTGTCCACTCACCACAGCCATAAGCCCTGTTGGCCTCCAGTGTGTGTGCTGCATCTTTAGCAGCTGAGGTGCCAATCAGATGACTGTACTTGTCTCTGTAGTTGGAGTTGGGACATGCTTGCATCTTTTCTGTCTGACTGGATGCTGCTTCTTCTAATGCAGCCTGTTCCTGCAGTGATGAGCAAAGGGAAACAGACAGACTGTAAGAGAAAGTAAAGAAACCAGAAAGTGTGGCATTTGCTGTAAAACCATTAGTCACGTAGCAAACAAACCATTCATAAAGACTACTAAACCACCACTTTCTATCATTTTAAGAATAAATAAGAGGAGTTTGTTAAAACTGAAAGAGATGCACATTCACCAAAAACAGCTATAAATGACCATGTGATCCTTTCCATGTTGGTATAGGGCATTGAATTTCAAATAGCTTAAATGCAGAAGAAGGCATCTGAATTTGTTTTCTTGGGTCTTTTTTCATTATCGTCTTTAATCCTTCCCCCGTTCTAACACACGTCTGTGGCAGCATCCAGACTTGAACAGTGAGATTTTCCAGAGGAGGTGGCCTCAGACATCAGCTATCTAAGAGCTCTTGTAGACCAAACCAACAAGAAGAGCTATTAACACAGAGTCATCAGCAAAAGGAGAAAAATACACCACTTGAACCACAGAAGGGACTTTCAACTCCTAGCTAAGATATACAATGTGAACATGTAACAGACATAATCTGGTAGCATGTATGGGGGTGGTAGCGTGTATTTTATACAATAGTGGAAACCAGAAAACTACATAGATTAAAAAACAAGGATTCAGGGTTATCGGTTACTTTAAACTACACACACATTGCTTTGAAAATGTTTGGTTGTTTTGAGAAATGAAGAGTACATGTTAAGGTAAAGTTATCCATTCCTGTGCACTTGTAGGTACGCTGAGCAACCAGGTAGAGCTCTCTTACTGATAAATTTATCATAAACAGTCTAAATCTAACAATTATTTTACTAGAAATCCAAAAGATAGATTTAACTGCAACCTGACCAGCAAAAGGTTACAAACCTAAAAGTCGCTGCAGCTCAGAACTAAAGAGACATTTCTGTCATATTTTTAAGCATTTGGTAAAGAAAAACAACAACTTGCAACAATAAAAGTGAAGAATGCTCTCACCATCAGGTTCTACCCAGAAACTTCACAGGAACAAATTCACACAGTTCACCACAAGGTGCAAAACATCCTTAAGACCCGAGAATAGAAACAACATCAGAGCTAAAAATAGCATAAAAAGCAGAGCAGTACTGTAACAGAAACTAGGATCAATCCAAAACAGAAATATGGGAGGAAGTGCAGAGAAGGACTGAAAGGTCTTATAAAGCAGATTTCATCTGTAAAACCCATGAAGATATTGTAATAACATGGTACAAGCATAGCTGCCTGTGGCCCTAAGCCATTTGTCTTCACTGATGGTGTGTCAGAAGACAGAGGCAGAAAAATACAAGATATAGGAAATGACAGTCTTTTCACTCAACAAAATATAAAATAGCTGCTGACCGATGGGAAAAAGTCTGTAGAACTATGTTACATGCCCTGAATGAATAAAAGCAACTTGAGAAATGTTTAAGTTAAATATTCTCAGATGGCCATGCAAATCCACTGACTGCACTGAGGGAAATGCAAAATATTGAAAAGAAGAGAGTCATTCTCTGTTCACGGACATGAACAGATCCATATCTCCGGGTCTGAAAAGCCGACACCTTTAAACCAATTTGGAACAACCTCAAATAAAAGCTGCACTTGCACACATTGTATTATGCACATTATGCACCAAGATATGAACCAACATGCTGATAGATGCCAGTTCGTTTTAATACAGTCGTTATGCTCCAGATATATCTAATCATTTCCATGACTATAACAAGCATGTAGTCCTACTTTTAGTCTGCGACGCTGTTCTGCCAGCTGAGGATCCCATTCCTCGCCTTTACGATAGGCATCCAACTCTTCATCAGAAGGGGCAAACTCCTGTCATTGCACAAAGGGATTTACAATTATATTTAAGGGCCATCAGCTTCAATCACCCCATAACAGCTTAACACAACAGTGTGCTGGTACCTTCTTGAAAAGCATGACATAACGACTCTCTTCATCTTCTCCAAATGAAAAAGAGGTCAGACCAGCTACTTCTGCAACATCATGCCTTAGAAATAAGAAGATAACATTTATAGAGGTATGGGGAAATTAGGGAAAAACTTTTTATTTTACTTTTGATTAAGTTATACTTACAATATACTCCTTTCAATCTTTCCCATAGGTTTGTATTTTCTTTTTTGTTGTGAACTGTCTTGAATGAAATCTGACACCTCTTTCTCCATCTGAATAACACAAACATTTATGAGTTTTGCTTTTCAGCTCAATTTGCTATGAACTATATGTTGTACTTAACCCCTCACCTTTTTCCTGAACTCTGCTTTCTTCCGTTTCTCCTCCTCTTCCATCTTCTTAAGTCTTGCAGCTTGTTCTTAAGGAAACAGATTATTGTTTTATAGGGTTTATTTCTGATAGTATATAAAATGTTCCACTGTAAAGGAGGACTACGACTTTCATTAGCCAACACATTACCCACAATAAGCCTAATAAGGAGACAAAATTACTGTAATCTGAAAAATAATTAATCCAAATTACTTAAGAACTGAGCCTCAAAATATACACTTGCATAATATTTTTGTTTATTAAAGAGAGGTCTAATATTTTGTCATGCATGTTTTATACACTTAAATGCAAACAAATTACCAACAAGTTTATGAGTGCTTTTGATAAATAATTTTCCTAAATTACAACTAAAGACAGGAAAGATGTAGTTTTCCCAACATAAAATGGTTTACTGGAATCATTATGTTATAGTTAACAGCATCATGCATAAAATATAAATACAATCTAATGGGGACAAAGCTATTGCTTCTCACTCTGAGAGTATTAAAAGGTTTTGATGTTTTTATGTAAATTTATTGGCTGGGTAAAAAGGAAGATTGGCATACTGAGGTAGAACATTTAGTGCTTAGAGGTCACTTGTAGTAGTCGTAGTATAGTTTATTTGTTTCAGTCACAGATCGTCTATTGACAAACGTGTTTTGATAATACCCCGGACACACAGCAACTAAAGCTGTGCCGGTTGTTTACGAAGTTCTGCCGGCAGGTATTTCTTACTGCAGCTGCCTGTGGTCCAGCTACTCGGCAGTAGGTTTCATTTCATCGCACGTAGAGGCAGTACGATTTTTATGAGGCGGTGCCATGCTCGGCCCAACTGCGTTTACTTGAAAGCTCCATTGGCCAATCATAGCTCAAGAAAGGCTTAGTTCGCTTGTCCGTTTCATTTGTACCTAAATGTAAATCTTAATGTTTCCTTTCAGAGTCACTCTAACGTAAAACGAGTCCGTTGTTAGACAATTAGTGGTGTACCTCTTGCCTTTCGTCGGCTTTCTTGGTCGCCGACTGTGGGAGGTTTTTCCATCGAGTTTAAGATTGAACCTAGGAGGTCCGCCATCTTGGAATGATAGCGCAGACCGTCCAGACTTCGCAAGCCGCAGCTGTGCGGGTTGCGCATGCGCAAATGACCAGAATTTCTTCGCCGTGGATAAAACCCGCAGCACAAGAATCTATTGCCCCCTTGCCGCAGAAGGTGGTAGTGCAATAGTCTATGGTGTGTATATATATATATAGACCTGTACAGATTTCTGCCACTAAAATTCTGCTTGGTTTATTCACCTGTTCCAAGGAATAGGTTGTTCAAAAAGGTTTCTTAGACCAAAACTGATAAATGACAGACTGACTCCAAAGTTTTTGACTACCATTTTATGAGCATGTGAAAGAGAATTACGGTAACAGCCAAACAAATACCCTTATATTAGCACTAGGGGGCATGCTGGACAAGTACATGTCCATGTGCTCATTGTTTTTGTTTTAGTAACAATCCTTCCCTGCGTCACAGGGGCAGCATGTTTTGTGTGATTGCAGTTGCACAGCATCAGCAATAATAGATGAACAACTGACATTTTCAGATGAGGGGAGAGAACTGAACAGGACCACTCTGAAAACACAGTGGGACAGACAGAACTATACTGTTGAAACATACAGGGCTTCAATGCAATTGCAGATATTGTTACATTTGTTTTTAAGGGTCTTTCCTGGTTAGAGTTTACTTCCAGCCATAGGGGTGTATGTTTTATAAATTAATTATATTATCTGTATGAGGACACAGAGAGTTTCAAGCATCAAATCACACACCAGGCTGAATAATAAACTATTGTTTTTCTTACCAAGGACAAGAAAATGACAGAACAGTTCCCTAAAAATGTCTGAAAAAGAAACCTAAATAGTTTGCAGGTGTTATCAAAGCTGAGTAAACTGACCATCCTGACAACCAGGCCACCAGCCCCACTCATAACTGTTATTGTAATTTAGACAGAGAAAACGGACTCCTCCCCCATGCTTGAAATACTGTATAAATGCAGCAACAGCCTGTCACCAGCCAAGTCTGAAAGCTTATAGGTGCCCAAACATGAAGGGACTGAGCTTGGTTCTCCTTGTGCTTCTCTTGATGCTTGCAGCTGGAGAGGGTAAGGAATATTTCAAATCAAACAAATCACTGACATGACGAACGATCAGGTTACACCGTCATCGTAGAGACTTATTTCTAAAACTAATTATAAACTATGTGTTTATCTATTAGTTTTTCCCTTGTGAAATGAATGGGAAAGCCTTTATTTATTGGGATTATTGGAATATTTTTGTTATCTTTACAAATTCCCATCTACAGAAAAGGAGCCGGAGATGCAATACTGGACATGTGGGTATAGAGGACTCTGCAGACGGTTCTGCTATGCCCAGGAATATATTATTGGGCATCATGGTTGCCCTCGAAGATACAGGTAGACCTTTCAAAATAATATTATATTACAGAAACAAATCGCTGTAAAAATAATAAAAAAAACATTTCTGCTTAAGAGATAATCTGAAAATGTGCTCTTTTTCAGGTGTTGTGCCGTACGATCTTAGCACCCAGCCAGCTGTTAAGCAATGCCTGCATCATCTCAAAGCAGAAGGTCCAGAGCAAGCTGGCGGTCCTGGAGTTCTTCCAGACCAACTGCTGAGAGTCTTACTCTGAATCCCTCTTTCTTGAGCTCCAAAGGCATTTGATCTGACAATGAATGTTTGAAGTGAATTTCACATAGTTAGAAAAAGCTGCAATCATTTCAAAGTAGTAGTAGTAGTAGTAATTATTATTGTTTCCAGTCTGATTTGCAGTGAGACCAATAAATGCATTCAAATAAATGTTTTTATGTTTGGTTTGTTGCTGTTAAGTCAGGACAATCATTTTAAGCTACGATCATATCAAATATAACACATTTTTGTGTTTTAACATTTAAAAAACATCTAAAGTACATTATTAACACAACTAGAGAACTCTACCTACTCCGCTTTGGTTTACCTTGTGGGAAATGGCATCATGAAAAACAGTCCGAGTTGCATCTGGTATGCTTTTGCTCAGCGCTGTGCTGAAAAGAGACAATAATGGTCAAGTGACTGACCCAAATAGCTGTGATGGAGCAGAGCTTTTGTGAATGAAGAGTTATGTCTCTTGTCTGTGTTTATGTTACCTCACCATTCTGTCTGTCTGGACAACACTGTCTGGAACAGACGGACAACACTACAATACACCAGCCACGACTGCAAAGCAATTTCATTGTCATATTGTCAGCCTGCGTCTGAATATAAGGCCAAACATTTTTGCCGGTTAATTCTGGCAGCGTGGTTTTATTTATACATTTATTTTTAAGGAGCAAATTGGCTTTCAGTTGGACACCAACATGGACAGTCTGACCCAGCACCATAAGAGGACAGCAAAAAAAATAAGCCTGTCATAAATTCTACAGGACTGACACCCAGCAGATGAATTACTTAAAAGCCTTATGATTCAATTAGATATGCTGAACAAGCTGAACCAGAATCTGAAGATGGGTAATGATTAGCTACAGGTATTACAGTTATGGAGGCTATTTGTAAACAAGCGCTGCTGTATTGTGCCCTGCATTGTCCTCTGTGTCAAGTCTTTGTATTCGTCAGCCTCACAGTGCGACGAAACTACAAAGAGGTACACCCCCAGAACCTGTTTACCCACCTGTCAGAATACATGTGCGGTATTTTTTAAGTGCAATTGCAGCAATTATTTTCATTATACACAGTCATTTTAATGGCAATAATCTATCAGCACAGTCACTGTAAAGATCATTCTCTTCTCCAAAAAATACAGTAGCAAGAATAGTTTAGAATGATGACAATAAGCATACTGGTTGCTCATGTAGAGTGGTCTGTTTTCAGTTTATTTTACAGTTATGGACAAATGTAATCTGACTAAACTCCCAGCAAACACGTAACAAAGCAAAACAAATATCTTGTTGATTATTTCTCACTTTTAATTAGACTGGCTTAATCACTTTTATAATATAATAAGGTCTGTTCTTGCTTAAGTTGCTGCATTGACCATGAACAGCTTGTGGGTAGTGTTCCGAAAATGTTGCCATTTCTACATTCTCCCATTGGTATTAACACTCGTTTTTAGTTTTATGCGCTATCAAGTGTGTACAAAGCACAGATATATGACCGGCAAATGATTTGCACCTGAGTGACAGAGACATATTGGAAAGAGATTCAGGAGCCAGAGGCAATCCCATATTTACAAGATTTGGGACCAAATCCCATCCTCCAAGATGACAAAGCTCTCCCTCACAGAGCCAGCATCATCACAGAGCACATTCAGAATTAGGCAGTGAAGAGGACGTAAGGGCCTGTTGCAAGTCCAAACCTCATACCACCTGTGGTCACTCTGAACATGCTAGTGATCAATACAACTGATTGAGGATCAGAATGTCATCTCACAACCAAATGGGACCAAGTGGTGCCAAACAGTTGTGCACTGTGTATGTCCACTGGGCCAGTACGTGTTTTTCGTTATTCCCGTAGGTGAGGGGAACTAGCCAAACATCCACCAAGCAGCTCAAAATAAGAACAGCTATCATTTAGTTGTGTTCATCTTTCCACTGGGCCACATTCAACACAAGTTACCTCCTCACTGTGAAGGTGACTAATGAGTGTCTGCAATGATGTATAATACAAAACCAGTTGGGATCATTAAAGGAGAGAACACACAAACTAAACACAAAATTTACTTTTTGTCCTCATTTGTTGAAGATTTGGTTTCTTCATAACTAAAACAAAAAATATTTTATGAGTAATCAATTTATTCTCTTTAAGTTTATTTTTAGCTTTTATTTGTACCAGACACACAGCTGCTTGGGAAATTAAATGTAACTTAAGAATTTAAACAATATACTATATAAGGAAGAATTTTGGATTGCCCTTTACAACAAAACTTTATAATCAATATTTCCTGCGAATTGTCTAAGTCATGGAACTCTTTTGAATGAGTTAGTTTGACTTAACCATCCCAGCAAACAATTTTCCCAATTTAATTTTGTGTTTATAATGCACAACTCCCTAAAAACAGCACTGTGTTAGTGTGGGTTCTCTCCGGGTACTCCGGCTTCCACCCACAGTCCAAACACATGCACCTTGTGGATAGGCTGACTGGAGACTCTAAATTGCCCATAGGAGTGAGTGTGAGTGTGCATGGTTGTTTGTCTGTGTGTGTTGGCCCTCAGATGGACTGGCGACCTGTCCAGGGTGTACCCCGCCTCTCGCCTGTTGACAGCTGGGATTGGCTCCAGCCCCCCCGCGACCCCATTCAGGAAGAAACGGTAGAATATGGATGGATGGAACACCATCTTTGAGATGGAAACTTTGGACAGCAGATTGTTTTTATGGTTATAAAGACCACAGTAGGAAGAGGAAAAAGTATGTAGTATATGCATGCTTTTCCTTTTTTTTGATAAGGCCACACAATATAGGTCAGAACATGCTTTGTTTGCATTTTAAATAAAATATCTCATCATGTAAGAGCAAATACTAAACCACCCAAGATTCTGGACTTTTTTTTTTTTTTTAACTTGTCCTGTCCAGCATAATAGCAAGTAACACACAGTCCCATACCTAAACAGCCCCACCTGCCAGACACTGCCTGGCATGACTCCCAAAATGGGAGGCACAGGATGCAGGACTGGAGAGGAAGAGACCCAAAGTTTAGTTGAAGGAAATCTTGCACCCAACGAGTGTAGGTAAGCATCCCTGTGATCTTACCTTTTCATCAGTCATGCTTTAGTTTAAATATCTGGACTTATACATCAGAAAGACTGGTTCAACACTTGGATGATAATGTGCAACAGTGGAAAAGTTACCACTCCTTTTTAACAAAATGTCTCTCAAATTAAATATTATTACACAGTATCAAAGAGAGAAACATTCATTTGTAATTTAAGAGAAATAAAAGTGTATAAAGCACATAAAGTTTAAGCTGATGAGCCAAAACATTTTTCATTTAATGAGAAAACTGTTGCCATAAAAACTTTTCCTGTTTAGATGAATTAAAAAATGCCTACCTACACAGTAAAATACGGGAAATAAGATGGCACTGACACAAACATGCTTTTCCAACAGTTTATCAAAAAACAAAATAAAGAACTAATCTAACAATCCATGTGCCTGCCAGGACAGAAGAAAGCAAAAACATCAGAAGAATTTACACATTCGTTTGTTGTTACAAAGCTGGATTAATTAGTCTTTAAGTAAAAAACAAAAAACTGATTGGCAGCAAACATTAGAAAAAAGGGGAAAAAACCCATTTGAAAATGACATGAAGCAGTTGTGAACTCAATAATAATACGAAAATAAGATTTGCAAACTTATTTACACTGATCACTTGGTAAAATCACCCCATGCTGTCCATCGTTTCCTCTGTAATTATGGCAACCCGTCACAAAGCCAGGGAGGATTTTCTTTTCCAGCCACTTAGAATGAAAAGGCGCGAGATGAGTGGTGCAGAGAGCACATTAACAACAGACCAACAAAACGTCTGTTCTCAGTGGGTTAAACATATTATTGGCAGGATTTATCCAATAAAGAGGAGAAAAGCCATACATTTTTTGGCAGCACTTCAGTACAAACAGGTTTTTTCTTAAAAAAAACATTGCATGGATAGTTTTTCCTTTGAAGAAACTATTAATTTAATTTCTATAAATGTAAATTGTTTTGCATCCTTGCAGATGTGACAACTAGAAAAGCACTGCAAGTGTTACGTACTCCATTGGAATTCATCCCTGTGAAGTAGCAGCGACCAGACAAAAAATAAAACTATGCACATGCCTCAGATTTAACAACACCGAGGAGGATGCAGCATCCCTGAAGATGCTCACATTTTCTGCTCCGGTGTTCCCTTTGTCAGCTCCTCAGAGACACAAGGCATGGCTATGGCTTAACTATAGGGGTCTTTTTATTTCCAAAAGGTCTAGTCAGCAAAAATAACAGAGCCCGAGATAATTTAGCATCAGAAAACCCTCCAAAATGTTTTTTTTAGCTACAACATTAACATTAAAAGGTGTTGCTGAAGGCTGTTCCAGATTTGACACCATCATTGTGTTAATATAACAGAATCTTTGACAATGTTTCAAGACTATTTTTTTAACATTAATGAAAAACGTCTGAATTTGTGACTGTTCCTGTAAAGCAGACAAAAAAAAAATCACATAGAAGCTGAGAATTTAGATGTATTCTGACTGGTCTGTCCATTTGTTGGATAAGCCGTCGTTAACTTCCAGGGTTTTTATTCACTAAGGAAGCTTTTGCAGAAAGTTACATTTTAACAGCTTTATTAGAGATAAGTTGACTGAACGCTCGACCAAGTTTTAGAAAAACGAACAAGCTACATATAACGGTTGGAACATGGGACAAACAGATTAGCTATAAGTGTCATACTGACTTTGTGGTAGATTTTTTCCACATACATCTGCATGGATTCATGCTTAAAAAAAGCATAATTTCCATGCAGTAAGTAATACTCACCAACAGTATTAACAGTCTGACGCATCAAAACATGTTTCCTGAATTGTGTTGTAGCTTTGAGACATTTTAGTTTGCTGCCCATTCGTCAGCTTTATAAATCAAATCTTATACCACTGAGTCAGTTAAAAAAAGCAACCAATTTAATCCCTCTGCTTAATCGCCCCAAGCCCAAAATGTATTTTGTGGTGTGACATGGTGGTTGCACGGAGCAAAAGTTATTAAAGCAATGATATATGAACAAACATAGATAAACACATGGTATGGCCATGCATCAATATCACTTGGATAGTTCAAAGTCTCAGGTGAGCACGTCTTCCACTGGCCAAACTTAAAAGATAATTTTGTCTCCAGTTAAACAGTTCTAAGTTTACTGCAAACGTTTTACAGTATTTGCCAAAGAGGATTTTAATACATCTGATTCATAACATCTGTCTCACTTTTGGTCCCACTTTTTTTCCTCTTAGATTTTAATCTTTAATAGTTTAGCTGTTAAGGATGAGTCCTTGCAGTCCGGTGCAGCTGCCTTGCGTGACTAATGGGGGTGGTTTAGGCAACTCACATTCAATGGTGTCCAAGGCATCAGAGGTCATTTGTGAAAAACATAGATGGGCCTCTGAAAACCTGTACCAATGAGTAAAATAAAGGTAAGTATCTTCAAGTGCCATTTTTAGAATCTAAACAATAACTCTGCTCTTACCTCTTGCTGGACACTTGGGGGACCCAAGGTGTTCACACTTGGTGAAGCCAACCTCGCTTGTAAGATACGATGAAAACTGCTCAGGTTTGAGTCGGATGCTTTTAAAATTCCTGTTTATATTATCCTGCAGGATGACAAATAACAAAAATATTTAGAACATTTTATTCACAAAAGCCGAATCATCCCATCGGGTCAGCTTCTTACCGTCAGCTTCTTTCTCCTCACATAGGACTCCCAGGGCTGTGGCTCCAGGATGAACATGCCCCCGGGACGGAGATGTTTGTAGACCCTCTTGAAGAGCCGCATGAGACCACTGTCCCCCCAGTTTAGGTGAACCCATTTGGTAACGCTGAGGCACAGGATCACATCGTACTCTGGCCTCTGAGTCAAAAGAAGATTATCGTTCTCCAGAACGTAATTGGCCTACAGGAGCAAAAAAAGAGTGAAAAAATAAAATTATCAGATAAAAATACATATTTCACTGGAATGGCTACTAATATAAGGTTTTCAGTCACTCGTTATTAAAACAAGTAAAACATTAACAACATTTTCTTAATGAACACTGGGTGGCAAAGTAAAGGATTTGAGCTAAATTAGCACAATATGGGCTCAAAGCAAGAGAAAAAAAAACTCAGGAGATGCAACGAGGAAAAATATGGGTCACGCACAAAATGGGGGTCACGACCGTTAATCCAGACACTTACCTCGCGTGATAAGTAAGTTTACCTGCACCAACGCAAGTCTGCTTCACTGATTCTCTGCCTCTAGACTGTACTAAAGCTTAAACAACTGAACTAAACAACTCACTTTCAGGTTCTTCTAAGTCATTCCAGGATGCAGTCACCTGCCTTGGTTATCCCTGGATCTATGAAGGAACTAAGTCCACATATCCCTTTATAAATCAGCCAGTTAAAATATCAGTGAATAATTATTTTGGGAATATATGTTGAATTGTCACACACTCTCAAAAACAAAAGATATATAATGATAGGAGTCTTTATGACAAGTGTATCAAATTGCAATGGAAAAACACTAAATATTTTATGTAACACAGACTAAGGTCAAGGCTCTGCAGAAAAACAAAAAAAGGACTGCTGCCCTAAAAAATTACTACAAACTTAAATTGGATGGAGCATTAAAAACAGTACTTAGATTAGAAATGTAAGGAATTCATCCAGTTTAGAAAATGGTTTACATTTAGCAAACCCAAAATACTGAGCTGTGTAGATACCAGGCTATCCTACATATGTCACCACTGAAAGAAAAAAAACATTGCAAGCAGTAAAAAGTAGAAACTGGGTACTGATTATCTTTAGAGGGAAAAAGGTTGGGTGGACTGAATCAGAGAGAAGATCTAGATCACTCTGAACAAAACAAAACTGAAGATCCAAATAAATTATTGCACACTTTTTCTTTAAAAATAGACCAGCCTAAATGCCACAAGCAGGTTAGCTTGGACTTGGCATGTTGCACAGATGTGATGCTCAGTAATCCCTAATTCTTAACAAAAACATAGTATCTTCCACAATCCTGTTCTGTTTTGCTGCCGCCATTGTCTAAAAACTAATTACTCACATAACCCCATGTGGTTTAAGCATGCACAGAAACATCCACCAAAATATACATAATATACATGGTTATTATGCAAACTGATCTGACTGAAAACTGCATGGAGGAAAATTTGTTGAGTGGTACTTTTATTTCTCAGTTGTTCCGATGAGCCTTACATTTACAGGTCTCAGTGAAGGAAGTTCCTTATCTCTCTAAATTTCTTTCTGCATATTCAGTGCTCATTCCCACCTTATCTGCGCTCAGAAGAATAACAATATAATAAAAAGCTCAGAGAAGGAGTGGAGCGTAATCTCTGATTGGCTCTTATTCACAGCAGTACACAGTATTGTTTGTTGCTTTGAAATTAAGACCGGTGCACATTAACATCCGGTACAGAAAATAATCCTGGAAACTGAAAAATATACTGAAAAATATTTAAAGAGGAAGAAAGATCTAAATTATCTTATCTAAATTAAACTAATTCAAGAGTTTTCACAAGAAGTGAAGCAGTGATTAAGAGGTTGTTAAAAATAACAGTGCAACATGGCTCTGGAAAAGGCATCTGTTTAGGTGAAGTATAAAAGTGAGAAAATAGGCCGCTGGTTGATCAAGCTTGCCAGAAAACAAAAGCAGCCTCCATCAAACTCACTTCATGTTTAAATGCGTCCCAGAGAAGATTTATAGAAAATAAAAAATCAATCATGTTTTGTCAAAACATCAATATGAGAGGCTGCTGTGTATTCAAATAAATAAATAAAAATTCTGGATGTTTCTGGTTGTATAAGCAGCCTGGCATATAATAAAGCCAAAGAGGAAATGCTTTTCACAAAATTAAAGTTGAAGTAGATAATCAGACTAAACATAAATCCAGAGGAGAAAAATGTTCCAGAAGCAGCACAGCAGCCTCATGAGCCATTTCAATGTTAGAAATGTTTACTTTCAATTCAGTAATCACAGCTTTGAGTGTTTTCTCTACTTAACATTCATGCTTTATGGGGGTGGTGGCTCAGGAGGAAGAGCGGTCATCTACCAACTAGAAGGTTGATGGACCAATACCAGGCTTTCCTGACTACACGATTACATGCCCTGTGGCAAGATACCAAAATCTGTATTGCCCCCTGATGTTTCTATCAGGGTGTGTGTGTAGTATGTAAAGTGCTTTGAGTGGTCAAAATGACTAGAAAGGTGCTTTGTGTACAGTCCATCTATCATACTTACCATTTAAATTTAACACAAACACTTTTCTACATTTCATTACTGTTCACAATAACTTAAATAACTATCAACGTCTATGTGTAACAATCAAAAGATAAAACCTGTTAAAATGAGCCAATAAGAGTGACAGTGTAAAATTGGGGTGTGCCTAAATTATTTGCTGGTGCATCCAAATGCAACAAGACTGGTCTGGAGCCCTGCAGTCCTGTTTGTGTAGCTCAGCTGCATTTCTGATGCACATAAACACATGGTCTGAGCAAGGCTAACACCTGGATGAAGCACTCATCTGGGTGCTTCATCCATATGTCAGCCTCTTATCTATGCCATAAGTCTGCTATATACACAGAGATGTCAACAATGAATGGCTATACTTCTTTAATGGCCACAAACAGGCGCATGCAGCGTATATATTGTGCAAACAGAGCAGTCTTAAGCTTCTCGGTGATTTGCAGAATGAGCTCTGTGCTGCACTGCCATTATCTCTGATACTCAAGTGGAGTCGTCTGCAATTGATTTGCTCGAAAGCTCTATGCTGTCTGTATTTAACCATTTCATGTAGCAGCTGCTACACAAAACTTGATATGCACAAAGCTGGAGCACTATGCTTAAAAACTACTTAAAAACAAACAAATGAAGATTCTGTAATTATTAAATTATATATATTTTATATATAGTTATGAAAAAGAGCCAGGGGCATAAGAAAGGGTGAGAGTCTCGCACAAAATAACAGAATAAAAAGGAAAATTTGCTTTCAGTTTAATGTCACAAGTTAAATCGGATTAGTACTTAAAGGTATCTAAGGGACATTTTTAAAAATCTCATAATACGCCATACAAAACTCAATAAATTTACATTAAATTTTTATTGCTCACTTCAGGTTTAAATTTTCATTTTTATTCCCTTTCAAGTTACTTTGAAAATGCTGATGTGTGCATAAGCCACAAACATGCTGCTGCAAGTATGTTTTCCTTTTCCTGGCTGTTCTTTGTCAGTACTCGGACATACGTTGAATATGACCTACTAAAAAGGCCTCATCTCTTCCATTTACTTTATAAATAAAGGGTATTGGAAGTAAGTCAAATATGGAGAGTTAAAATACTTTGCTCAGAACATCAGTCTTATTTGGGGAAAATTATGCTTTATACTGAAACATAGCAACAATATGCATCAATAATTACTTTCCATTCACATCCAGCATTCTAGGTAATAATCAAACAGAACAGTAGGTGGCTGTATAGAAATCCCTGTACCTCAGAGGCTTTATCCAAACAAGCTACATTATGTGCAAATTATATCAAACTAATTAATGGGGTCAGGATACGTACACAGGCATTAAACTGTACCTACAGTGCCGTCTAGGCTTAAATAACACATCACTTATTCTCACATACTAGAATGTCATCTTACCTTAATGAAAGACACGTTGGAGGGAAACTCTCCAGGCTTATCGCTGGATGCTTCTGTCAGTAAGGGTGCAGCGATGGGTCCCCTGGAGATTCGCAGGGACACTGGAAAAGTGCAACTTACAGAGTGGTCAGCAGGGGGGGCATCGCAATCTCCTTGCTGCATTTCCTCTGTTTTGCTGTCCTGCCTCTGGGTGCTTGTCTCATCTGTGTTGCAGGAGTCATTGTCGTTTATATCCTCTGCAGGGTTTCTTTGTTCTTTCCCTGCTTTCTCACTTTCATCCCTGCTCTCTGCTTCATTGTGCTTCTTTTCTGTGCCTATGTGACTCTCCTGTTTGGTAGTGTCCTTCCCCTGCAAGGCACGCCTGGCCTCCTTGGTTTGCAGCTCAGACAGATAATGTCTAATGTTCTTACGGGCTGCATGCACCAGACTATTGTCAATATCGAGGCCTAATATCCGCGCAGGTCTAAGATTTTTGGCAATGTAGAGCGTTAAATGGCCCGAGTTGCATCCCAAGTCCAAAACATCTTTACCCACAAACCATTCGCGACGAAGTACACGTATACGAGGGTCTTCACTATCCCCTGGGTTGCGATAGCCATAATACTTATTGTAGTTCCCATACTGGAACTTCTTCTGATGCTTCTTTCCCTGACTGTAGGGCTGCTGGCGAAGTCCTGGACCTGTTTTGGGACCACTTCTTGGTGTCTGAAAGGAATTTTTTGGCCCTGCTGTAGCAAAGCTCCTGTCTTCCCATCCTGACTTGGTAATGGGAGTAGAGTGGATGACAGGGGGCTCCATTTTGCCTGAGTTACGCCTTCTCTTGCGTCTGCTTGTGTGCGGATACGGCCCCCCTGACAGGGCAGAAGAAGATTCCTCTACAGATACAGATGTTACCTCCTCCTTACAGCTGGATGAACTGTCAGCCGTGTGCTCATGCGACTCCCCTGTGACACTTGAAAAATTGTTGGATTCTCTGGAGGAATCTAGTGCGGAACATGAATCCAGCACAACTGGAAGCTGCGTGGAGCTGCTGGTATTGACCTCACTTTTACCCGATTCTGAGAGGTTCACCTGTGTGATAGATATCCCGCTCCCACCTCCTCCTCCGTGGTGTCTGTTGCGGTGTCTTTTTCTTCCTCCACTCTTGTAAGGAGACACCAAAAAGTTGCTGTCTGCTATGCCACTGTTCAGGTTCAGGGGATCTGTGATGTCTCTGGGGATGAGAATTTCGACAGGGTCTCGACTTTTGGCTGGCAGCGGGGAGGATTTTGGCGTCTCTGCATTAAGCGCCCTGTTGACCTCCTCATCCAGCAGGCTGTTAAGATTCAGTGGGTCAAAAATATTGCCACCCAAGAGGAAGTTGGTAGGCAGAACAGAGTCACTTTCAGAGTTCGCCCTTCGTCTCCTCTTGCCAAATGACGGATGTTTGAAACTGGAATTTGCCGTGTAGCGCCGCTTTGTTAGTTTTGTTTGTTGCGGTTGTTTTGAATGCTGGAAGCTGTTTCTTCGATTAATGCTGTTTTCATTGCTGACGTTCGGTTCGGTGCTCACTGTGCTGGTGTGTGTTGGTGAGGTGGCAGTACCTAGGACAGAACAAGCAGCTGCAAGGTCAGGGGTGACGGTTTCTGCCTCCATGATCACAGACACACTGCTGTAGCCTCCAGTGCAATCGGAGAGCTGCAAAGGGGAAGTCAAACTGGCTTGTGGACAGCCAGTTTTTGCAGTTTCCTCATCAACAGACATCTGATTGAGATTCCAAAGCTGATGAAGACATTGAAGTGTTTCTGGGTCTGAAAAAAAAATCACAAAAAAGTGTTATTAAAAGATTAAACAGTGATAAACTCTGATGTACGGTTACTTGAAAACAAGTCCCAGCTGCTCCCAAGTTCAATGTGGAGATTATTCATAATTATTATCACAAAAATGAGAAAATCCAATCAAATAAGGAAACATTTGAAAATATTATTGTATTATAAACAACTCAACTTTGTTGAAATTATAATACAGAAAACTACTATTTGCATATCTACTTTTTGTAGCCTTGTCATTTTCCTTATATTTATTTGACACAATTTTCAGGCTTGATTTAGTAATTATTGAAAAGTAATCAAATATACAAGTTAGATTATGTGTAATATAATGGATAATTATTATAGATTACAGTAATTGCAGTATAATTTGTTATCATTAACTGGCTACATCTCAGAGAAATCTGATCCAACACTAGCAAGAGGCATTCAGATCTGTTTAATAAGTTAGCAAATACTGAAATTGAAGTTAATACGAATCTATAAAGGCCAAATGTCTTTTTAATA
>JBAMHV010000016.1:7613848-7651377 GCA_037177535.1 Pseudomugil gertrudae | reverse complement strand
TATATATCATTATATATCATTATATATCAGTTTTGTCATTTATAACCTTTAAGTTATTATTTTTATGTCCTTAAATAAATGTTTTGACTTGCTCCTCTTTTTTCAGCACTCTAATGTTGATACAAAGTCTGGATTTAAGAATTGAGAATGTGTGTGTGTGTTTTTGCATGTGTGTGTGAATAAATGTGCATTAAAGAGCAGCACTGGAGCAGGTTTGCCAGACCTAAATATTAAATGACAGAGTGAACTCTCAAGCCTCCCCAGCAGGGGAGTTTAAGAACGGATGATGCCTGGTAAAATGAGTCACTGCAATGTATCAGCTGTGGGGATTAAATGGGTCTCAATTGTGGACCAACCTGCTTTTATTTTCCTTTCTTTGTTTTGAATATAAGGAACATTATACTACAGCCCGGAAGCAGAAGTTTATTCAGTAGAAAGTAAGCCAGAATGAAAGATCGTGTGGCAAGACTACTGAGTTCTGCAAAACTGAGAGTATTTTGTTACAGATGAAAATAAGGCTTATGCTTGAGTTAATCAGTGTATTACTGATTAGTTAGCACTTAACAAGATCAATAGAGCTATGTGTCATACTGGTTTGTGTTGTTTATTTACGCTTCCTTTGTTGTTTTTTATATACCACAACCTCTTGAATTTCTTTGCTGACTGTATTTGACAAATAATCTTAATATAAAAACACAATGTGAATCTGGAGCTGAAGTTCTCTGGGATCAGAGTCAGAAGAGCAGCTATTATCTTTATTTAGCTTTGCTTTTGATATTGTGTAATCATGCTCTAGTTGGCATATTGTAAATGGATTTAGAGTTTTTATAGCGACGCATTAATAGGGTCTTGATGGTTATCCCCTAAAGCATGTAGATGTCATAACATTAGAAGTTGAAAAGATTTTTTTTTTTTGGTCTGTTAATTTAAATTATTTAATAATTCAAATGATCAATGATAATGGATGAGAATTTAATTAAAATTAAATTAAAATTAATTAATTAACTGATAAAACTTTGTTTATACATCAGTCATGTTATTGATTCTATTAACATCCCTTCATCCAAATCTTTTATATGAGCTAAAACAAAAGTATATGGTATTAATTGCCCCCAACAAGTTAAATACAGTCCAAGGACGTGCATCTTGGGGATAGACTGGAGACTCTAAATTGCCCATAGGAGTGAGTGTGAGCGTGTCTGGTTGTTTGTCTGTGTGTGTTGGCCCTGTGATGGACTGGCGACCTTTCCAGGGTGTACCCCACCTCTCGCCCGATGTGAGCTGGGATTGGCTCCAGCCCCCCCGCGACCCCGTTCAGGGAAAAGCGGTAGAAAATGGATGGATGGATAGATGGAAGTTAAATACATAAATACACCCAGTCACAAGGAAATAATCTGGGAATGTCTTTGTATTTCTAAAAGAAATAAAAACCCAGTAATCTACAATAATCAGTAGTGCAAGTGCATATCTTAAAGAGTTTAAAATATTATGTCTTTCTCTTGTTTTTTGTTCAAAGAAATCAAAATGGTCATAAAACTAAAAATAAATGTGCGCACCTACTTTCTTTATGTTATAGTTTAATTGACAACGAGGCCGAACCTTGTTACATGACTGTTTTGAACAATAAAAACACAGACTGGTGACCGTTTCCTGTGCTCTGTCTTGAAAATAAAAGGTGAATAAATACAGAAAAACATACCCCTTACCCCTTAATGTGTGTCATTATTTGACTGACCTGCTTGTAGAAGAGGGGTGAATTTTGGTGGGGAACATCTCAGGTAGAGGGGTTTTGGACAGATTACAAAAGAGAAGGAAGAAAGGAGGTTGCATTGTAGTGAAATGTGTTTTTTCTTAAATTAAAAATGTTGTTTAACTTTTAATCTTAGTAAAGCAGCTGTCACATAATGATGCTGTAGATCATCAAACTTAGAGCCTGCACACTTTCCTCAAATGCACCTTTTTACGAAGTCATTGCGCTGGCTGCTTTTGCACTGTTTGAACATAGCTAACCATAATCTCTCCCAGAACACCAAAGTATTATTGACAGTATTATATCTATGTATGCAGATATTTAAACTGCATTAATGTGCAAGTTTTTTTTGGCTGCAACTTTTTTCCCATTTCCTACTACATGACACAAAATTGCTAATTTCCTCTTGGTTAAATGATATTCCATTTAATTTTATAACAATGCATTTACACTCACTAACTGTGCCTTGTTAGTTCGACATCCGGTTATTCACATTCCCGCAAATTTAGAATGCTTTTTGTAGCAATGTTTAGTTAGTATTTATATCTGCAGAACCAAGTAAAAAAAGAGTACAAACACATTCTTCATTAACACATAGTGAGATGATGATGATTGCATCCATTACAGCTGCTCATGGGGCATAAACTAGCACACATGAACAACTGTTCCCAATAAAGTATTGCAAAATAAAAGCATATGACATACACTGTACTGCTCAATACTAAAATGAGATAATAATTGACATAAGTTGACATAAATTGACTCCTGTGTTTTTTAAGTCATTTTTTGTATCAATGAAGTGATCGAATACAATGGATGCAGCTTTCAAGTTTGCACACTTTCCTTGTATTCACCTGAGTTCTGCTGTTCTGTTATCCTCTGTCCTTTGTCTTCTAATGGTCTTCTCTTTCTTCAGTCATGTTGCTAAAAAACATGTTTTCACATGGTGACTAAAATCGTGTTAAATCAATTTTTATAATTCCAACAATACTGGACAGGTCACCAGTCCATCCCAGATCCAACACAGAGAGACAATCTCATTCATGTCAGAGTCACACTCATTCCTAGGGATAATTTAGTGACTAACCAACACGGGGCCTGTCGCTCAGGAGGAAGAGCAGTCATCTTGGTTGAGATATCATTACCAGGCTTCCTTTGACTAAATTCCAATGTGTCCTTGGGCAACATGCCCAAGGACTGCACTGTTGGTGTGAATAGGTGAATGTACTGTGGAGTGTAAAGTGTGTTGAGTGGTCAACATGACTGGAAAAGTGCTATATAAGTACAAGCGCATTCACCATTTACTCCAATTAACCTAACACGCATGTCTTCAGATTGTGGGAGGAAGCTGGAGTACCTGAAGAGAACCCATGCATACATGGGGAGACCATGCAAACTCCTCACGGGAAGGCCACTCATCAGACCACCCCATCAGCCAATGCTCAAACCAGTAACAATGCTAACCATTACTTCACTGTGCAGCGCTTTGTAGCAGGTTATTGCAGTTTAAAACATAGTCATGTTTTAGAAAAATGAGATATGAGTATGCAATGGTTCTCTGAATCAGACAGTTTTTTTTTTCAACCTTTCCTTTAAAGATGCAGTGTTCTGTGTCCTGTTGGCCAATGAAGATATTACATTTCCCATTGTGAGACTGGCCTGTGGAATTCTGGGTGTAATCCTGCAGACATACTGATTGTGTAGAAGATCTTAAAACTATTAATGCCATTCAAATAAATGTATTTTATTTAACTGATAATAAGATATTTTCACAATGCATTTCTAATGAAACAGAAAAGCACCATCTTTATTTCAGTATTTTATTAACTCCATTTTTAACTTCTTAATCTCTGGTGGTTTTTAGAAAATCCTCTGTTTCTGTCCGAGTCATGTTTAGGTAAATATGTTGTTGATTTTGAGGTGAGTGACCAGAGTGACTGTCTGCAGACGAGAGTTTAATAAATTATAGTTTAGATATGAAAATAGTATCGATATCCACATAAAACTGTTAACATTACTGATTAGTTGTGCAGCTGTAATATTATGACAGCTATGGTTAAAAAAAGCTTAAATAATTTTCCAGATAAGTGTTATATGTTTGATCACACTATGTTTCTGTGTTCTATGAGTTAAAGTTTCCTCTAAAAGGGAGTGTTCTTTGCCAGAAAACTAACCTGAGCCCTCCTCCCCCGAGCCTGTATTTGAAATTAAATGGGATTGTGCAGTGTCTGCAATATGACTGGATATTTTATCCTGACCATAAGAAGCCCACAAGGCAAAAGGGTAGTATCACGCTGAGATCTGTGTTTTGTCAACCCACATTCTTTTAATGTCTATA
The DNA here is from genome assembly GCA_037177535.1 of Pseudomugil gertrudae. Taxonomy (NCBI): domain Eukaryota; kingdom Metazoa; phylum Chordata; class Actinopteri; order Atheriniformes; family Pseudomugilidae; genus Pseudomugil; species Pseudomugil gertrudae. Next base: position 7,647,289 of record JBAMHV010000016.1, on the reverse strand, counting down.
TTTGTCTTCTTGTGTTTTCTCTGTGTCCTTGTGTGTGTCTGTTACACGTGCGATTGTGTTGAAGAGCTCATGAAAAACTCAACAGTGCTCAGAAAGAGCTGTCTGCAAATCACTAAGATAAAAGAGATAACAATGGTAAACTGTGGCGATGGAGTATCCATGCTTCATCCGTATGCTTTGGATGCCCTCGAACTGTCCATCCCATCCAAGTAATCAGCATCTTTCAAAGAAGCACAGCCAATCCTAAAGCCAAGTCAAACTGAGAATAAGTCCTAATCAGGGGCATGAAGAGCCAAGCTTATGGAACCCTGCCCCCACTGCAGGGCCATTACTGGGCTCAAGATTACAGTCTTTTCCTGTGTTAGCCATTCAAATTCAGCATTAATGTTTGAAAGATCCAAGAAAACTTGCTCTTCTTGGATAGTTCAATATTTTATGGAGGAGGAATGTGAAAACACCTACAGTAATATCTAAGTCTAGCTGGTGTGTCTCAGATGCTCATTTTCAGAAAGTCACACTTTCCGATATCAAAGCCACGATCTGACATTGTGTCAAGGAGCGTCATTTCTGATAGAAGTAGCAAAAGGCAGGTCTGTATCTCTTTGCTGTTTTAAACTTAGATGCTGTTACACATCACACAACTGTTTCCTGTGTCTTGCTGGAGCAATTTGGCTTCATGAACGTACTCTCAGTTTTAGGTAAAACTTACATATGCAGTTGATTTGTAATATTCAGGCTGATTTGTGGGTGTGTGTTGTAGAAAGAGGAGCTGCTTGTTTCAGGGACAAAGCACTCAATGCCTGTCAGTCTACACAGCAAATAGGTCAGTGTTTTATGTGAGTGAGAATTGCTATTGTCGGGGCCTTCATGAACCTGCCTTTTTTTTTGCCATTAAACAACATAACAGAGCTGCTGGGTAAGTCAGGAGGTAGGTGATTGACTAAACAGCTACACAGACCAAAGGTGTAAACCCAGGCATATAAGATTGTTTGTTTTTTTGTGCGTGTATTGCATTCAGCAGCTCCTGCCAGAGAGTCTCACTGTTCCTTGATGTAGCTTAGAAGTTATCACATCAAGCATTCAGCCACACGCTTCCCCAAGTTGGTCACTGGAATGACCTTTTTTTCTGGATAAGTTGTGTTCTCAGCTCACTTTACCCTTTTATGTGTTTTCTGTGTTGCAAGGAGGATTGGTGAAGGAAAGGAGTGCAAAATGACTCACCAAAGTAACCTCAAGACAAAAACCAATTCTGTTTGAATATCCAAAGCCTTCCGATCATTACTTGATGCTGTAGCTACAGATTTTGCTCTCCTGATGGATTGGGTTCATGTTGCTATGCAAAGTTTGTTACTGAGTCTAGTTCGTCCTATGAATTTATAAAGTTGGCTAGCACATGGATCACTTGTAATATACCCTTAGGTTGCTTCATCCAATTCAATCTGTTGTTGTGTCCACAGGCAAGGCACTATACTAATTAACAGCTCCAGTAATGGTCCAGGTGAGACATTTCAAGTAAAACTGCTGGTTTTCAGCTTTTAAGGCTGTGGTTTTATTAAATGTCTTCTTGGAATAATGGGAAGAAAACAAGCTTTTTTTTTTGCTTTTTTCCCAATATTCTTTTTGTGCTGTCCTATGAAAATTTACGAGTGGTGCAAATCATAAATGTCAGGTATGGGAGGGTGCAATCCCGCCAGCCTGGTGGTTTATGTACTGATCTACAGCCAGCAACCAACTCTTTTCGGTAATGATCTAAGCAGCACCATGAGCAGTGTAACTCAATAGTCGCAAATAGCAGATCTGCTGATAAGATAGAGCTTATTATTAACCCACTGGTTAAGTTGAATTATTTAAAATGCACCCCTTGTCTCAAATTGAACATCTTTATTGGTTCTACTACAGTCTAAACTGTCTATTAAATGAGCACACACAATTAGACAGCTGGGATTCTTTTAATTTGATTGATACAAAAGATTTTATAACAACTGAGCACAACACATGCAATCAGTGCCTATAACTGCTGCACCAAAAATGACAACATTGAAGTAACTCACTTGTCAAGTCCTCTTATAATCCATTTGTCTTTATTTATCTAGTCAAAATGATTTTTTTTCCATACACAAGTGTAATTCAGGGGCTGCACGGTGGCGCAGTTGGTTAACACTGTGGCCTCACAGCAAGAAGGTTGCCGGTTCGAGCCTCGGTTGGGGTCGGGGTTCTCACCGTGTTAGCGTGGGTTCTCTCCAGGTACTTCGGCTTTCTCCCACAGTCCAAAGACATGAACCTTGGTGATAGGCGGATTGGAGACTCTAAAATTGTCCAAAGGAGTGAGTATGTGTGTGCATGGTTGTGTGTCTATGTGTGTTGGCCCTGTGATGGACTGGCGACCTGTCCAGGGTGTACCCTGCCTCTCGCGACCCCGTTCAGGGAAAAGCGGTAGAAAATGGATGGATGGACAAGCGTAATTTAGATTAGTAAAACATTTAACTCCAAAACATTTGTTCAATATTTTCGAGTCACTGGTTCATCATTTGAAATAAGTTGGTAGCTGTGCTAGCTTATATTAGTACAGCTGGGACATTAACATTTTTGGCATGGTCCTTCTAAAACCCTTCTTAGATATGACTGAACCATGTTTTTAAGGTACTTGAGCCTCAGCATTATCTCCCCTGGCTACAACAGATAATGAAGAGACTTGGCATTGCAGGTGCATCCACCGCCCAGTCCTGCCAAACTCGATGCAGGTGCAAATGATCTTGTTGGGACCTTGGGTATCAATTGCAAAATGAATATTTAAAAATGAGGCTGTGCTCTGTGCATGTGTAGCAGATAAGAAAAGCTCTCATGAGAGGATGTTTCAGATGAAGTGGCTACACAGTGTTTAAATTCTTACTAACTCATATCAAAATTAGCATTAAGTCACCAGGGACAGACCCGCCATGCCTTTTTGGTTTTGGCCATCATTCTTTGTTTCTCTGTTATGTCAACACTGCGACATTCTTTTGCAAACAGCAGTTTTGCTGGGTTTTGTCGTTAGTGACACACCCAAACTGCAACCTGACCAAACCTGTTTCCTGATGTTGTCTGGACTCTCACTTGGAACGCACCCAGCACAGGAGAAACCACCAACACAGCACACCCATGCTAACAAATACATCTCATACAAATCTTAGAACTACAGTATGCCATTAACATTAAAACCAAAATCACACCTTCCGTAGCTGCAGGGGTATTAAATAGAGTAGTTGTATCTCAGCTGAGCTGGGTTGAAACGTAGCCTAACATTAGCTAGCTTCATGTCAGGATTGAGCCACTGTTTTTTTTTCCTGTCTGTGGTACAATGGGGAGCTTTTATGAGGAAAAAAATGTTAAAAAAAAAAAAAACTATGAAATTTAACAAATAGTAAGATTGTCTCGGCATGTGTTTTCATCTTAGACCAGCGTTTGATCTTCAAGACGTCTCAACATCAAAAAAGCTGCCACGGTTCTATGAATAATACATTCACATTTGTCCATTAAGATATGTCTACGCATTGGCATTGTCGTCCAAGAATAAGAAGATGTCAGAGTAGATGAGTAACGGGAGCTGATATTGACATAAACTCAGTTTATCAAGTGTTATTTGTACATAATCCTGTAGTTTGTATTATATTGCAAGGAAATAACAAAATCCAATTTGTCTGCATAGCATTGTGTCCTAGAAGAAGAGGGTCATTTATGATTTGGTTTTATCAGATCTGCTTCACAGTCAGAGTATCTGTACAATTAGGAAAACAATAAGCTCCTTCAGTATCAGTTTTGCTGTCCAGCCCAAACAGGTTTATGAGGAAATTACACATTACTGGTAAATATGTTTCACAAGGAGTCTCTTTTGAAGCAAGCGGGATGCACAGGATGCAGAGAAGTCTTGTGCAATAACTGCTGTATTGGAGACCCATTTGATTAGATTATGTCTCCTTATCATGTTACATCTTTCTAAACTAATCTAATTTCTTTATTCAAAACCAGTTCTTTGGGGAAGTTAACAAAGAGTATGTTGTGACCTATCAGATTCCTATCTGTGCAGGCAATGGTTACATAAAATCCTGAAGGGCTCTGTGAAGGCACATGTGTAGTTTGTCGCAGGCGATGCACATCGTGTAAGGGCCAAAGGAGTGTGTCTTTGTTAGCTAATGTAGGTCTCCACTATGGGGGCAGCCTGGATGTCCCGCTTTCTGGGATGGCTGTGTTACACATTACATGATGGGCTTGCCTCGAGGTGAGGTAGTGAAGGAGTCTAAGATGGCAGTCGGGTGGGTAGATGGAAGATGGGAGTGATAGAAGTGTCCCCCCCCCTGCCAGATTCTCTTAGAGTCAACTCCTGCTGAACTGACTCCACCTCAGCTTTAGATATCCTCCCCATTGCATGGCATAATGCTGTGTTTCCTGTCTGAATCTGTCTATAAAGTCTGTCTGAATCTCTATTAAAGTATCTGTGCAGAGAACTTGTTAATATATACATCATTTCACAAGAAAAACTGTTTTATAATGTTGCATTTTGTGCAAACCCTAAGGTTAATTTAAACACCCCCATTTTAAAAAAAGTGGAGACACTTTATAAAACATGAACAAAGCTGACATGAAGGATTTGTTATTCTCATAAACACATCATATGCAAAATATAAAATAGTAACTTAAATGAGACCTTTTACTATTTCATGAAAAATGTTAGCTTATCTTGAATTACTGGTTGTAACACATACACAAAACGTTGGGAAAGAGCCATATTTGCCACTGTGCAGCATCCCAGCTTCTTTTGAAGGGCAGTAGACTTTTTGGTATTTTTCTATCTTGTTAAATGACTTTTTCTGTGCATGGCAGAGCTGTAACATGCACTTGTGAATTGCACAGTGAACTGTGGTCACAGTCAGTGATTTCTGGAAGTGTTCCAGTGTCCACTCATTGATTTTCACAACAGAATCAAGCCTGTTTTGACTGTCAGGCTCCCTGAGGGCCCAGAGATCACAGGCATCCAATATACATTTTCACCCATTTGAATTGTGATCAGAAATATCTCCAGATTTTTAGTATCATTTGAAATGATTATGTACTGTAGATTATTGACTATAAAAATTTTTACAATTTTACTTTGGTCTGCCATGTGTGGATAGGTCTTTTTTCATAAAACTGCCTCTCTTTGTTGCTTTTCTTACACCCAGTCCTGGTATGGACTTGTTTTCATCTAACTCGGTTAATTGCAACACACTCTTCTACTCTTTCCTGTTAGTAAGATTACATTTACCAGCCTTTAGTTGCCCTTCTACTAATGTATTGGACTTGCCATCGAATATCAGATTTTCAGTAAAGTGTCTCACTGTCAACATTTATTATGCTTTATATGTTCTGAATAAATCATCCTTTTGCAAATCAAAACAATCAGTGGAGTTCATAAGCTTCCCCTCCTTCTCTGTTTTCTCAGTCTCACTGTACACAGACATATTCACACCACACTTCTGTATCTCTCTCTTGCCGTTTTTTCCAGGACATTGTGAGTGCTACTAAAGATGTCTGATAGTGTTGATATTGAAGAGAAACCACCAGCCCCCCCCTTGAGAATGAACAGTAGTTCCCGAGACTCTTCATCAGTGAATCACGCATCTAAACCGCTTCCAATGGCTCCAGAAGAGAAAAACAAGAAAGTCCGCCTGCGCTCGATCTTCCCCGGGGGAGACAAGAGTAAGTATCATTCCTCACCTTCACTTTCCTGTCTGCGTTGATTCAAATTGCGACACTGGTTTCTGGTGTTCAAAGGTATTAGAAAAAGCCTGTAATGTTTTTTTTAAACCCAACCTCTGTAGCAAACAAGAAGAAGGAGAAGGAACGTCCTGAGATATCCCTTCCCTCAGACTTTGAACACACCATTCATGTTGGCTTTGATGCTGTAACGGGAGAATTCACGGTGAGTATCCCTTTCACCTGACAGTCCTGAACGAGGCCCGATGTGCTTCTAAAGTTCCCCTCCCGTTTCTAAAATCACAGTACCCTGCAGTCATATGGTCATTAAATATCCTTCACATTATTTTGGTAACACAAGTGTCTTGAATGACAGTTATTTTCTTTTCCTGTCAGATGGAGGTTGCACAGGATCTTAATGGTAAATTGCATAGCTGCATTTGCTCCTACAAAAGTGAGATTTGCAATACAATATGGTGTTACAATATAAGCTTAATATACCTTTGACCATAAAAATGGAATATGAATTTATTCTAATTTCATGGGCAACACTGTGTATAACACTAACATCCTCTACTTTTATTGAGGTTTCAGAGGCTTTAAGTTGATTTTTAAAAGAAAAATGTGTAGCTACAATATTCTTTTCATACTCACTGTACACTATGGCCTTGTGTTGTGATTAATTTGACTTCCAAATGCTTGGTCTGTGCTGTGGATGACATCATTGATCAATAGTTCCTTGTTCATTTGTAAAGCTGTGTGTTGTTGGCACAGCTCAGTTAAAGCAGTTGTAAACCAGGCTCTTTGCATCCATGTTTTTTCATAGAGAACAGAGAGTTACTGTGGATTTGTTCTTTGGTCCCAACCCAAGTATCATCATTTTTCTGAGCCCCTTTATGAAACTGCTGCTTTCAGAGACTTTTTTTTCCTTTTTAACAAAACAGTTTTACTTTAGTGAAAAAACGAGCAGCAATGAAAGAAAACCTTTATGTACTCCATTTAGATCCATCAGAGGGCATAAAAACATGTAAACGAATGGGTGAGAAATATAAGAAATCTGTGTTACTTTATTACTGAGAACTAGATAACAAGATCAGCACTATTGTCGAATATCATGAACATGAAAGGAACACAAACTGTTTCATTTAAGCATTTTCACTTCAGAAAACCATTTCTTCATGCAGGATCTGGAAGGATATTTTCATTAGGAAAACATGTCGCAGTTTAGTAACCCCTAACTTGCAGAGATCTCTGTGTTGCACCTCAAACCCTTACCATATTCAAGGCAAAACTTGGTCGTTACCTTTGAAGTTACAAAGCGTCTAACATGCGACCTCTGTCTGTTTGTGTAGGGTATCCCAGAGCAATGGGCACGGCTCCTGCAAACCTCCAACATCACCAAGCTCGAGCAGAAAAAGAACCCACAAGCTGTTTTAGACGTGTTGAAATTCTACGACTCCAAAGAGACCGTCAACAACCAGAAATACATGAGTTTCACATCGGGAGGTAAGATAAGCAAACTCATAGAAACATTTTGTGTCTAATAGACGAGCAGTTTAATCATGTGGCTACAATAAAAAAGTTTTCTTTTCTTCTCAGATAAGACAGCTCATGGCTATATAGCTGCAAACACTCTGGTGAGTTGTTTTTGTTTGTTTGCGTTATGTAGACCTACCTTGATTATCGTGGTATAGTAATTATGAAATAGGAAATGATCACTACATTACTAATGTCACATACATGAACTGTACTGAAATACAGCTATGGCTTTAGAAAATATTGGTAATGTTGTGAGACATCCTGATTAATAGAGCAGAACAGTGATTTGACAGGTAAGTTGCAACATTATATGGCGTTATTCATTTGTCTTTAACCTTGGAGCAGTTATGCCTCGCCAGCTGCACTACAGTAAATCTTTCTCTTTCTGGGGATTTCTGGAATAGACTGTATCACCACCAGACGCTTCATTCTCACAGACTTCTCTTTCTGAAGAGCACAAAATGAGCGTGTTCCCCTCTGGAGACTCGCTACCCTGACTCTGTGGCATAATTCCCTGAATTTTGCACACATGCCAAACCGTTTTGCAGCTCCTGCACAGAAACAGCAACTGCTGAGAGAGATGCTGCTGCTCATTGTTTATGTTTCCAATCGACATTAATCAGATTTGAAATGCCTATAGACAAGCTTCACTGAAGACTCGGCTGCAACTAGAAGGACTCCCACTGTGCTGACCTCATTCTTTGCTTTGACCAGAGTAATCTAAGCTTTGAATGCCTTGGCCCGTTTAAACTGGGTGAAGAAGAAGAGGAAGAAGTGCGATTTGCTGCCTCGGGGAAACTACACTGGGATATCTGCACGCAAGGCTTGGTTGAAAAGACAAATGGCTGAGTTAGCCTAGCAATAAGAGTTATCGGGAGCATCTCAGCCTCGGATTGTCACAGTATTCAGCAGCATACAGCGGTGACTATCCCTGACTTCAGTACTGAAGCGTGCTAAAGAAGCGGTGTCAATAGCTGGTCTGATAAAGGAGAATTTTCTGTTTTCTGACAGTAACAGTGACCCATTATTCACTCAAAACCCCTGAAAGATCATTATATTTGCTGTACAGGTGAACATTTACAAACTGTTATTTTGCTTTCTGACAGCAGCCTGCTTTCACCTCTATACTTACCAGCTGTCACAGTTCTTTTCTAACATGCTAATATAAATTATTTGGTCAAAGCTCAAAAAATTGTAATCCACTCATCATGTTGCAAGTTTTTAAACCTTACAGTGAAAGAAATAATTATTTCTTCAAGTTTAGCTCAACTAAATGTGAAACAGTGTAAACTGGATGCAGAGAAACTGTAAAACCCTTTGGTCATAGAAAAAAAGTCACTTAAGTCATTTAGATTTTTGGACATAATTAAGAAATAATAAATACTCTTCTCTGTCTGCCTCTATGAGACTTAAGCTACATCCAGCAGCCTTTTGTGGGGTTTGATTTTTAAACATATTTTAAGATGATCTGGAATTGCTTGTGTTTACTAAGTGACAGTTTAGAGTTGCTGTTTTGCTGTAAGATGTGAGAAATTTCACCATCAGTGAAGTCATTTTGAGCAGACTAGACACCAGTCTGCCACTAAAGTAACTACATTTAGGGTATTCACAGTATGTGTATGAAAGGTTGGAGTGTTTCATCTCACATTGGACTTAATCCTTCATCATTTTTGATGATGACGTTGCTGTTCAACTCCACAGATGCATCTTTGCATGGATCTTTCTAAAAATGTCCGCTTTCTGGGGATCAATTTTTTTACGTATTATTTATGTATTTTTATTTTTAAGTATTATGATCAGTTTTACTCATTTTTTTTATTTCTCCTGAACTCTTCAGCTGCTGAATAGCAACACTGTTTTATAGTCACTGAAGAAAGAAAATACCCTGATGTGCAGCAACAACTGCTTCTCAAAAGAAATTGTGCTAACCCACAGCTAAATACTCCAGACCTGCAAACTAATAGATGGTAATAGAGGTGATCACACTTACTGATACCAATAAAAACAGTAAGGGTTTATTTTGTTTTTCATTTTGTGAAATAGATGATGACACAGATTGATTTAGCAAATGTTGGCATAAGGAGCAGTTGTTTTTAGTACATCCTGATATATAATAACATTAGAAATAAGTGGATGTACTTTTTTCATTAGATAGTAAAAAAAAGGCAGGAATGTTGTCATTTTTTACCAATATTGCATTTTTCACTATATGTTTATTTTGACAAAAAAATCATAATGAATATAATTCTGTGAGCTATGAAGCATTTTGTGCTAAACTCATCTTCTAAATTCCTTTTGTGTGTATTTTGTGCCTTTTTGGCAAGTAAGTGATGTTCAGACTGAAGTGTGAGACAGTGAAAAGTGATTTTCTGAGCATACCTGCAAAGAAGTTCAATTTAAGTGCAAGTGAAGCCCTCACATGATGTAACAACCACCCTCAGTGCAATAACAAAAACATGTTCTCAGATATTATCATATCAACTATTTTAATAAAGGTATTCACTCATTACACAACCATTAATATGCTTCTGTGTGTAACTGGTTGTGGTTGAGCTTATTGAAGGTGATGCTTGACTGTTGAGTGAAACCATTTTTCTGCATGATGGTTAAACATTCAAAGCAATTCTAAACAAGAACAACAGTAAACTCTTAAAATGTGGACTCCTGCAGGAGTAAAATGCCTTCCTGTAGAGACTCATGCAGCATTAGGAAAAGACTTAGATTCACTGAAGTGTTCTCATCAAGCAACACATTAAAAATAGAGCTCATCCTAAAGGTAACACTTCTGCTTGTGTGCTTTACTGTAAACTTTGGCAGGATCACGGGTGTGATATTCTGTAATTAAAGGAACAGTATGAGTGCATAAACTAAAATACAAGTTACTGTCAATATTGTTTTGTTTAAATGGATGTGGAAATAGTATTTTATACCAGATATCTTGTTGAAATATATTGGAGAGGAGAATAACGTTCTAGCACTTTGAGCTGTCCTGTACATGAAAGGTGCTATATAAATAAACTTGCCTAGCCTTGCCTAGGCTGTTTACAGGACAGTCCTCAGGTGACATTATTTCATGTCCTGTCCTCATGCTGTGTTAGGGGATAAACACATGGACGTAATGTCCAGCATTCCAGCCCTCCCTCACCCTCTTCTGAAGTTCAGTTAGTCTTACACTCTGTGTGGGCTTGTTTTGAGTAAATCCTCCCATTTTCAACCTCCACATTCAGAACCGACTGCTGTCTTCTGGGCCTCCTGTCAGCCTTAGAACCTGCAGCGCATTATTTGACAAGGTAATTCCTCCATATTACTTTATACTTGATATATCTCTGCATTGGCTTTAAGCAAAATTCAACTATTTGATCACCGAACATTGGTTAAACCACCTGGCTGATGCACAATGCAAACAAATATCTGATTTCGGAGGCATCATCACTCTCTGTATTGATATTCTCTGGGGTATAATTGGATGTATTACTATTTGATGTTATATATGTATTTAGTATATATAGCAACTGCACATAGTTCAGTCTTTTCTTTTCACAGCGGCGCACGCCACAGAGGGTTGTGATGACTGTCAAACTGCATGTATGAGCACATTTTCTTAAGTTTACCCACAGCGCCAGAAATGTGCCTATAACTTCATCACATTATCAACATTACTGCATGGCTCACTAAATGAAAACTGTTTTAAAATAAAAACCTCACACACCAGACACTTATCTCTGAACTACAGTCTTGGCTTAGTCCTCCTTGGTGCAAGTCAGTAGCCCAGTATGTCACATGAATGGCTGGGGCTTTCCATCTAGACAGATCCTTTCCCTTTATACACAAAAACTAAGCTGCACTGCTTCATTATGCATGATGAGAGTTGAAATGAAGTGTTTCCATTCCTTGAGAGGAATAAAACTTAAGGCAAGTCGGCTTCATGAATTAGGGGGGAAAAGGTGGCGCATTAGGCTTAATAAATATGCCCGAGGTCCAAGAATCAGAATCATCTTCAAAATGTCTGCAAATCATTACTGCACACTGGAGTGTTGCAGTACATTATCTCCTATATAGCAGTTAAATATGTAACATTTTGTTACTTAAAAATTCATTCTCATCATTGGTTCATGGCATACCTTGCCTAACCCCACATCTTCTTCTTAGATAAGCTGCACTGAATGCAACCTCACTCCGGTCTCCTCAGCTCTTACATGACTCATACTGCTGTCCTTTTGCTATTTAACAGGATTTCTCCAAACTATTAACCCAAATTGTTTTCCTTCCAGTAGAATATCACATTTTATTTTTATGTGCAAGCACTTACTGTTATTTTTTAATAACATAGTTCATCCTTTAGTAAATTCTTAGTCTGTAATGATTACATTCTGTCATGTGGTCCATACAAATAACCCCTTTATGCATGTTACACGAATGATTTGGAACCTCTACTGGCCAGATCTTTAGCTGGTTGGAGGTTTGGAGTCTGTTAACACCTGCTGGTAAAAACTAAAAATGTCTGATTTGTGGAGAATTTAGAGGATCTGCACATTCGTTCTCATTCCATGCTGTCATGACACAGCACATTTATCCATACTTACTTAGATCTCTACCATCCAGGGTGCCAAAACCTCATCAACAGAACCCCCTATTGCCCCACCTGTGTCAGAAGAGGAGGATGAGGAGGAGGAAGAAGAGGAAGAGGAAGAAGAAGATGAGGATGATGATGATGAGTTGCCCCCAGTCATCGCCCCTCGACCTGAACACACCAAATCTGTGAGTTTTTGGAGCACAGCTTGTGAATTCATTACTGTATGGGTTCAAATCCTTGCAAATCGTTTGTTTTTGTTCTGCTTCCTCATTCAGATTTACACACGCTCTGTCATGGATCCACCAAAGCCTCCCACCCCAGTGAAAGAGGTACTGACTCCACCAGAGTCGCAGGTCCAGCCAGAGAACACCTCTAACACCATGTATCGGCACACTGATCGGCAGAGGAAGAAGTCCAAAATGACAGATGAGGAGATTTTGGAAAGACTCAGTATGTGTTTTATATGCAATATTCCAGCTTTTTATAGCTCTATAGTTCTTTTCTTTCTTTTTTTCATAGCTCTCTAATCAATTTTATCTGGTTCTCTGTACTTTTGTTGCAATTCTTGGACGATAAAACTAAAATTGTGGGTTTTTTCTTTAATTTTGCTTTCACTAAAGTGATTTAAACATTTAATGTCTTTATATTGCATGCAATAATGCAAAATGATACTTCTACAGAAGTTCAAATCAGCGCATTTTGACAGATTATATAACTTGAGTTTATGCGCTGTTTTGTATCTTTGTATGTTTCAATATGTCCTGATGCAAAAAACAAAACAGAAAAAAACAAGCTAGATATTTAGTTGTAGTGTCTGTTTAGCACATAGTCCATTTAAAGTACAGCATCTGTCATTTAAGAAGAATCATGCAAAAAAAAGTAAATGACTCATTATTCTGTTTTTACAAAAAAGTACTTTTTTCCATCGATCGCAGCCGTCTCATGACTACTCCTCTTAGTAATGTTGCTGCAATCCACATTACCAGAATGCAATGTGATGAGCTCATTTGTGCAGTGAGGTAGAGAGGACCATTATTATATGTCTGTTTTCTCTCTCAGGGAGTATTGTGAGCGTGGGGGATCCCAAAAAGAAGTACACGCGCTTTGAGAAAATAGGACAAGGGTAAGTCTTGGTGATCATCAACAAATGGAGCAATTTTGGGAACAGACTGTCTGTGCAGGAGATACAGAACGGTAGTTTCAGAGACAGAGGCAGGATTAGGGTTGAATGATAGAGAAAACTAAGTAGACAGGAAATGAGAACTGTATCCCGAAAAGGCCAGGAGCCAGATTAGCTCAACCATCTCCCTCTCTACAGCTCTCTCCTAGTCTGTTATTATAAAGACTTTTCTGCCAGCCTGCCTGTTAATGACATATTATAACAGATAACAAGTTAGCTGCTCTGATGTGTTCACCGTTTCCTTATTTGATCAGGAAGCCTCTGTTTTAATCAGTGGCTAGCTTTTTATTTACTCTCTCAGGTTATCTTCAACTTGTTACTACCAGGAACTGTACTTTAGTATATATAGCTTGTGACAGCTGCAAGAGGAAAAAACCAGAGGCTTAAAGTCACAATGGGCAGTTTTTAGTATCCTCAGGTCCAAAAAAAGGACTAACTAAACACATCATTCCTTTGTCCAACCATTCCTCTCATGTTTTGTGCTCATGTATGCCAAAGTAATTTACTCTGTCCAATTCATTGATAAATGAAAACATGACATTTAAACTACTTCATAGCTTTTAACTTCATTAATTTTACCTAGTCAATATAAAATACACCAGATTACACCTACAAGTTATGTCCACCTCTTTTTATCCTATCGGAATCTGTCCATCATAATAAAGAATAACAGGCCATGGAATAAATGTTTGAGTAATAAATGTTGAATAAATAGATGATAAGCATCACCATTAAGTGTCTAAAGTAGTTCTCAGATCTATGCTAATGGACACATTAGGAATTTGTTTTCTTTCTGTGGATTTTAGAATAAGTTAAATCTTGTAAAAAATGGTTAAATGTTGCATCACTTATGTGATTTTAATCTTGCTTTTTTCCCCCAGAGCATCTGGCACTGTGTACACTGCCATCGACATAGCAACTGGCCAGGAGGTAAAGTCCAATTGAACTTTATAAAGCCTCAATGAATCTTCTCATTTAGCTCCTAATTTAGCTTAAAATCTCCCAGTTGGGGAAGCCGAAAAAGGCAGGGCTGACCCTGTTTCTGGATAAAGCACATTCATTTATGAAGGTTCTTGCTTGTCCAAGGTAAAAACCAACAAACATGAAAGTGCTCTTAAATATGAAATATTAATAACCTTTGCCTTAAATCAACAGGCATATTTTGGTCTGTTTTCTTTTCTGTATTCTTTTTATGTAGTTAATTTTGTACCTAATCTATTTCACACTGAGGGACATTACTTTGTCAAAGTGTATATCTATATAATTACACTGTTTAAAGTCGTAACAGCATTTTCTTAGTTTCCAAATCTCTTAACGTAAAGATTACTTTTGTTTCTGATGGTATGCCATTTTCCGGCTTTGTCAGAGATGTAGGCACATCTCTGATAAGATCACAGATTAATCCTTGCGTGATTTAATCTGGAACTCGCGATCATTGCTTGGAGCAGATCTCTAAAAATGTTCCCCTCAGCAGCACTTTTGAGGATCAACATGCTTCATGACTAACCTTGATCCACTTTGAGATTGACACCACCTCTTATCACTGCTTTGTGTTTTCTATATTATTACTGTTTTGTTTTTGCTATCTCAGTGACTTCCTCTAAGCTACACACATCTTCTCTGTTGTTCAGGTGGCCATCAAACAGATGAATCTGCAGCAGCAACCCAAGAAAGAGCTGATCATCAATGAGATCTTGGTGATGAGGGAAAACAAAAACTCTAACATAGTGAACTACCTGGACAGGTCAGTTGTTCTCATGCATAAAATGATTATCATATAAACCCAACCAATGTGAAGAGAATATTATAGTTTGGTTATCACTAAATAGAATTTTAGGATCCAGTGTTTTCTCAGTGGACTCCACAAAACCATGCAAAACAAAATATATACTGAATGGAACAGGCGTAGTTTCCCTGTAGTAATAAGTGAAATTATTTTTATTAAACAATTCTTCTAAGATGGCTCAAAAGACAAATATAGAGTGCTATTAAGGTATTCACCACTGAATTGTGCAACAGTTTCAGCTTAAAATGGCTGTAACCATAATGACATTGAGGAATCCTCTTGAGTCTCCTATTTTTCCTTCTCCTCGTTCTTCTTCGTCTTATGCTGCTTTTTCTTCTTCTCCTTTTCCTTTTTGATTTGGGATCTGAACTTATCCTGAGGTGCAATACTGCCACCTACTGCTTTAAAATGCACACAATAACTGAGTTTGCAAAATTCAAATCTGTTCATTTTTTATCAAATTCCTGGCTTCTGTTCATGTCTAAGGTTTTGTGTCATTATATTGGTCTTTCTGCCTTTGTTAATGGCTTTGTTAGTTAACCTACTATTTTTAGTCAGTTTCCCACAGACGCTATTATCTCTCTGAGTGAAAGTAAATTTTACTGCTGAATTAAAGTGAGAACCATAACACAGGAAAACATTTCATCTCTATATTTTTTTCCTTTCTTTAATTAGTTACCTCGTAGGTGATGAGTTATGGGTGGTGATGGAGTATTTGGCTGGAGGCTCATTGACGGATGTAGTGACTGAAACCTGCATGGATGAGGGCCAGATTGCTGCAGTCTGCAGAGAGGTAAGAAGAGAAGTTAGACACCAGCAATAACACCAGCTTTGGCTTAGGGGTTACTCTAACAGCCAAACAGGGTAACCCTTAATCTAAACCCTTTCATATAGGTTTCCCTTTATATTTATCTAGGTGTTAATAAAATGTGCTTGAATATTTTCCTCTCTCTTTTGGTCTATCGTCATAGTGTCTTCAAGCGTTGGACTTTTTACACTCCAATCAGGTGATCCACAGAGATATAAAAAGTGACAACATTCTCTTGGGCATGGATGGATCTGTCAAGCTCAGTAAGTCTTTTTCTCCCTTTTAAACTATTTAATATGGTAGAAATAATCCCAGAAAAACCTAAATTATTAGAGAACAAAGTTTTGCTTAATAGACACAAAGGCATTATGATGTGTTAAATGATTGTACGACTAAATGTTTTTCTTTTTGCCACTGCAGCGGACTTTGGCTTCTGTGCTCAGATCACACCAGAGCAGAACAAGCGGAGCACGATGGTGGGAACGCCGTACTGGATGGCACCAGAGGTTGTGACTCGGAAGGCTTATGGCCCAAAAGTGGATATCTGGTCCCTGGGAATCATGGCAATAGAGATGGTGGAGGGAGAACCACCCTATCTGAATGAGAATCCGCTTAGGGTAAATGCAACTACACAAGACTGAAAAAACATCCTCTAAAATGCAGCAACTTATTTAATTTTAGTCTTTATTTGACATAACAAGTACAACAGAACTTGTTTTTACTGACTTCACTGATTAGCGTAATTTAGTTTATAATATAATATCTTGAATTTATTCCCCTTAAACATACTTGCAAAGACATTATTTTTGAGAGTCTCTGGAAATAACGGAAATAAAGATTATGGGAAATAAACACCTTTAAATTCTACAATCATCAGATTAATTTGTAACAAATCAGGATTGGGAATACTCCAGTATATATAGTGCATAATGTTATGTGCTAGATCTGTGGAAGTCTGTCTCCAAACCATTGTACGATGCCTGCAAGCCTCAGGTTGCACTGCATGAAAAGCCATTGTGTCATTGTGATGAACATGGGGTTGGAGGATCCCTCCATCCAGAAAATGAAACAATCACTCATTTTGAAGCGATAGCTACATTCAAGAGACATCTTTTCCAAAGAGGCTATTTTAGCAGAACAAGGTTAGGCCTCATACTTCTCAGCATACTTTGTATGTGTTTAACTGTGCATCATGCAGTCCAGGTCTTACTCCTAATACAGATGTAAAGTACAGTGACAAATGAAGACAAGATTCAGAGAATAAGACTGAGTTGTTCAAAGGTTGGGTTAAAGGATGGACAAATTCTTCTTAAAAAACTGCAAAAAAAATGTTCCTTTAGTTTCCAAAAACCTTTAAAAAAATTATCAGGAAGTGATGCAAAAGAGTGATTAACTGGTATTTTCTAACAATGATGATGTTGGAGTTAGAGTTTGTTGCATTTTAGAATAGCTCCTTGTGTTCTTGGAAATGATGATAAAATATTCTGATTAGCGTAACTACCCTCATGATGGATGATCATCCTTGCAGGCACTTTACCTGATAGCAACCAATGGAACTCCAGAGCTGCAGAACCCAGAAAGACTGTCATCTACATTTAGAGACTTCCTTAACCGCTGTCTGGAGATGGATGTGGACCGAAGAGGCTCTGCCAAGGAGTTGCTTCAGGTAAGCACAAGATTTATTGCTGTTCATTTTGTATGATTATATTTAAATATTGAATAATACTTTGAATATATTTAAAATGTTGGGCATCTGCAAATAGGCCTAAGTATTTAGTCTAGTAGTCTGACTCCAGAATACCCGGTCCTGGTTAAAAATAACAAATATAATAGTAGTTTCCCATTTCATCTTTTGTTCCTGTCATGTCCAGCTGCAGCTCGCCAGGGCTTCATCCATAAAATCATATCGTCCTCTCTGTTTTCAGCATTCCTTCCTCAAGCTGGCAAAGCCTCTCTCCAGCCTGACGCCTCTGATTGTAGCTGCGAAGGAAGCCATAAAGAACAGCAGTCGTTAAGGATGGGCTCTATGTCCACGCCTGAGGCTGGAGTCCCGTCTGTGATGTGTGGGTTCATGGCGGCAGGGGCTTGGGTGTTTTTGGATGGTGGGTGGTGTGGCAGTGACAGCACAAGGAGGGGGTTTGTGTGACTTATAGTGACAGCACAAGGACAAAAGACCCCAAGCCTCATATGTAGGACGGACATCTGGCCTTGCAGCCTCTCGGCTCATGCTGCTGTAAAAGACCTTGTCTCCTCGTTTACTTCTCCAGCACTCTGTACATGTAAAGCAGTCCCTCACGTTTTTGTGTGAGTGTGTGTCTGTGTATGTGTGTGTGCGCGTATGGATAAACAAACTGCACATCTGTTTGTGTCATGTTCTGTTTTGGGTGGTAGTCTCCCCCAAAACACTAACAAAACAAACATAAAAGAATAGGACGCGTGCTAAATCTTGTCCTTTCATGGCCACACCTGCACTTGAAGCAAGCAGCTGATGTTAAAGAGCGACTCTGGACCTAACGTTTGCCCGTATGACCGTGACTCTGTGGAAAAACACTGCAAATCCACTGCAGATTGTCACATCTCAAGTTGGTGCATCTTTGGTCGTTGTGTGTATGTGTGTGAATGCGTGTAGGGTTGCATCTACAGGGGAAAAGTCAACAGTTTCAGATCGCCTTTGTCAGCTTTAAACACCTCACAACAGTCCGTTTCATATCAGCGAGAGGATGCAGTCATTACCGTTTTCTTTCATAAGGCTGGAAACAGCAGGCTTCATGTGGCTAGCTTTAAGGCTGTCTGTGAAACTAGCTACAGTACAAAAAAGTTTGACGTTCCCATAATCTGATATCATTTCAATGCATGCTTTCATAAACCGTAGCAGTTTGATAAGATCATCCACAGATATTCAGTATGCATGGATTTTCTTTCATTTCATTTATAAACCTTCTCTGCATTCATTGAGAAGTGGATGAGCCATTATTTTTCTTTTTACTTGTAACCCAGTACATTGTGGAAGGAAAAAGCAAGAATTTGGGTGCGAGCCATTTGTTAGGGATTATCCATGAAAAGGTAAAGGAACACAGGTTATATCAATCCTGAAGTCCAGCGGAAGGCCGTGGAATTATTTAGCTAATGAGAGTTAAAAGTCCAGTGCCACACTTTGTCACACCTACAGTGCCCCATGCGTCCTTAAAATAACACACCATGAATTATAATTACAATGTGCAAACTGCAGCATTAAGTGGCGGGAGGAATACAATTCCATGATCATGTGCGCAGGAGACACTCATCATGCTAAATAAATTATACAGCTCTCTCTCTAAGTGTTTGGATAAGATGCTCAGGTGAGGACATAAATCAACCTTTATGTCTAAGAGGCTCTGATGATCCAATAGCCTCCTCACGTCCCCATTGCTACTTAAATAAAATGCTGCTCATTCAAGCTTTAGTTTTTTTAAAAAAAAAATTGTGTCTTATATGAATTTATTCACAAAGTCTTTACATTTTGTAGTAAATCTTTCGGCATGTGGCAGATTTTAGAGCGGGAATGTTTTCTTTGCTGAGTGTCCTTTTATGATTGTACCATGCCCCGAAGGTTCACGTTCACCAACATTTCCTTCATACCTGAAGTTTAAATTAGTTCCTGTACAGAGGTTATCTTTTGTGTATTTGGTAGCTTTGTCTGACGTTCCCCACGTAGCATCCCTCTGTGTGTGAGTGGGCATGTTTGTGTGTTGGGGGCTACCTCACTGTGCACTAGACGATGCCTCACTTGTGTTTTCCACCTTACCTTTGAGGTACAGGGTAGCTGCTTAGTCCTAACGTACCTCCGTTGTACAGCAAATGTACAGAAGATGAAGGAGTGGTAATAGACAGGAGGAAGCAACAGATTTCATGCATGAAAACAAACTATACACTGTATTTCATCTTCAGATAGGTTAAGATTGTTAGGATATGTATGTATGTATGTAAATATGGCAGGAAACTTCCCTTTTTTCAGAACTATGTAACTTAAAATGACAATTTTCAGGTTGCTTTATGGTATGTATCAATAAATGTTTTGCACCCTGGAAATAGAAGAAGAGAAATACCAACACACTCCGTCTGTGCACTCCTGGATCCGCCTCTCCTGTTCGGGCTTTATTGGACGCTCCTTCATCTGAACCGAGAGCCAATGGATGCAGCGCTCTGTGTGCAGGCCCACACAGTCTGTCCAGTCTGAGTACCACTGCTGTCCTGAGTGTTAGTATGTGTGCGTGCAGTAGGTGTATGTGGCCTGTCAGGAAGCTTCGTCGGCCCTGGGACATTGGGGCTTCCAACCCATGTACAGGTGTGAACTATGAGCACAAAGGTGAATTTTGGGACAAGAGACACCACTGACGGGCCCCTGTTTCTGTGGTTGCTCCTGTACATTCCTTTCTTCTGAATGTGTAAACCTGTACACGTGGTGTGAAAATCCCTCTAGTAATGTGTATCAAGAGAATGGAACAAAGACAAAAAATGTTACTTTTTAAATTATTATTATTATCTTTATTATTCTCTTATTATTGTCTAGCTTTGTAAAACTGCTGATCCATCTGGCATACCTCAGCAGAAATTTCCCCATCTTTGAAAAAGGACAAACACGTGACGGGGAAAACGAGGTTTTGGATAAACTATTTTTAATTGTGGTTGAAGCAATAGACTTTTTGAACTTTGAATTGTGCATGGCTGTGTCTTGAGTGTAAAAAAAAAAAAGAAAAAAAATCAAATACTGCAGTTTGGGAAGTGGACTGAAATAAAAAGAGGAGGAAAAACAGAAACGTGCAAGTGGTTTGTCCTAAAGACAGTTGCTTTTTATTGTGATCATGATTGTTGTTATTGGCAGGGTTGAAGTGTAGCTTCATTAAGTCAGACATTCAGAATATCAGTACAAAATATATGATCAATTTATACAAAACAGATTTAAAGATGAAAGTCAGATAAAACATTGTAATAAACGATATTCTGTCCAAAAACATCTTTTTCACAGCAGTTGACAACATTTCCTGGCATTTAAACAACACCAAACAATGTTCCTGAAGCTTTTTTTGACAAGCCTCCCGAGATACGAATTTAGCCGTGTCACAGATGAGGTCACAAGGCGGTCAGCTGAGTCGCAGTGATGACCCTCAGACTGATGGTACCTGGCATCTCATCAGCCATCTGCTGGCCGCTCTTCCTCAGTTGAAGTCTCTTAGGGTCGCTTTTGTCTGTCGCCTCTGCCTTCAGAACAACTTGGCCCATGAATTCATCCTTCACGGTCTTGCTGTTCCACACCTGAGGAAGACCAGACTTAGCGCCTTTGTGCATATTTTCAGGTTTCTAGTGGAAAATATTACTTAGCTCTAAACGTGCACCAATCATAGCACAGTATATGAAGATTATCTCTGCATGGACAAACTGTGATAAAGTGAAGCAGAACAAAATACGAGTTCAAGCAAGATCTTCCAAAATGGCCGTTTTGGCCCAATTCTGACTTAAATGAGAGGTTCATATTAATAGAATCTGGGCTTTTCTGTGAATGTGGAGGGAAAATATGTCATTTATTCAAACACAGTGAAACATTAGACACATGATACAAAATTAAATGAATGAAGTTAAAAATACTTTATTCATCCCGGAGGGAAATTCAGTATATCTCAATGTTACATGTGATAATTGGTCACAGTAAATTTTAAGGGGATGTACTGTGAAAGCAAATTTTCACAGAAGTGGTCTAGCATGAAGAATGTCTTCCAAGTAACCCTTCAATTACCACACTGTGATAATTAGCAGGAGAGAGGGATATGAACGAAAAATGCATGTAAGGGAAGGATTTAACTGTGAATGTGTGAATAAGGCTTTGATTGTCAGTAAGTGTGTTATATCAACATGAATGATGGGTTATCATTTTTGTGTTTCTTATTCATGAACAGCAATTGCAGCAAACAAATCATGGACAACTAAATAAGTTATGTTTGGTATTGGATGATTTAGATCTTACCTCCACAGTTATGGGTTTGCTGGGCTTTCTCCTGTAGAAAATAGCACTGGTTGCAAACTCTGGTTCCAGAGTGTCCTTACTGACGGTGGACCTCACTGATCGGCCCTCGCAGGATATAATCACGTAGGGGTCAGCACCTGCACATACACATTTCCAGAGTCAGCTTGGTAATTTAAATTCACCAGTTTAAATCATGGCTGTGCAGTATAAAGTTTAGTGCTTGAAGAAGTTGCCTAACTTCCTGTGGAGTCCTGCCTCTGCAGCCCTTCTGCTGCGTGGACGTAGACGTGAGTAACAACTTGTGGGTATCCCAGAAATGGAGTCCAGCATTTTATCCTCGGTTTGTCCTCTTTCAGTTCCCTGTGGGAGCAGAAGATGGAAAAGGGTAGAAATTAAGCTCCTTCACATTCTCAGGATAATCTTATCAAAACTCGTTAAACGTGATGCTTTCTCATAAATGCAGCATTGAGTTGGTTTAGTTGGATTAAATTCTATGAGAATTTAAAAAGAAAACCATGAACCAACACAATTTTGGACCAAGATAAAACAGGAAAAAGGGGATCTCACTTCCTAAAAGATTTAATGTGACAGTTTTATTCTTCAGAGTTAAAGTGTTTTTCTTAGAAATTCATCAGTCAGAAATTAAAATTTAAAGCTGTTTCCCCCCAAGTGTAATAGCTACACATTATAGATGTACTTCTATCTGCAAACATTAAAAACAGCCAAGCTTCTGATTAAACAGACTTAGCTTCATACTGTCTCTGACATTGATTTTAATATTGTCTTTATCAGCACTGTCATACCAGCAGTTTGAGTCCACATCAGTGAAAATTCTCAGCATGTAGTCTCCCACCGTCTCAGGCTTGAAGGTGGTGGGGATGATTGCATATCGACCCTGAGTCAGGATGCTCCTCATAAACACTGTCCGAGTATTGGTGTAGGTGGGGGTGTCTTTAGGCTGATGAGTCAGGATGTCATGCATTCGATACTTCCTGTTTTGTTCAACCTGGAAAAGAATTTCAGGGTTTCACTTTGATGGAAGGCAGCATGACACATTTAGTCAAATACTTCATCTGAACTCTTGAGTCTAAATCCATTAACACTGAGAGACAATTACTGTATTTGTTCCTTTGCAATTATTAATAGATGCTACATGACTAAGATTTGACGGGAACATTGATCCATTATCTGTAATGCTTAATCAAATTCTGCATCCTAGGCAGGTGGAAACTATTCCAGTAATCATGTGCGAGAAGGGGGATACAAGCTGGATAGGTCACCAGTCAGAGAGTCAACACAGAGAGACAAACAACTGGTCATACACATTCACTCCTAAGGACATTTTTTGCCTAGGCATATCTTTGGACGGTGGGAGGAAGCCAGAGTACTCAGAGAAAGTCCACGCTAACACGGGGAGAAGATGTAAACTCTACATAAACAGGCCACTTTCCGAGGCAAGGCTCCAACCAGCGACCTAATTGTTGTGAGGCTGCAGTGCTTTGATAGAAACATGACAGAAAATATACTTTTGTGAACCAAAACTATGGATAAAAATGTACTTTACTGTTATAATCTGTCTGGTTTCTCTGTCTGTGCATAAGGCTTTAGGAGGTGCGAGCAGGCTCCCTCTTCTGGGCAGAATAGAGGTTTGCTGTTTCAGCCAGATACATGCGTTTTTACATTTACCTCAATTCCAGCTATATAAAAGGACTACTCACTTAAGCCTAGCTCTCTGGCAGTTCATAAGATAAACTCTAAAAGTCTCGTCCTGTTTTGAGGACCCTGCCTGCAGCTTCCATGCTTACTTTTCTGCTTCCTTTTTTCTGTCTCTTGAGATCTTTTTTCTTTTTCCTTGAAGTGCTTCCTTACTATCACAGGCCTCCTTACCCTCTTTCAATCACTTCCTCTGTGTCTACTTGGGTACAGGTAGACTCCCTTCAAAGGACTCCCATGCTGTAAGGAAAGTAGGGTAATTTTTTCTCTGTTTTTGTAGGGTTTTAAAATGGGCTGAGTCTCATTCAGGGCATGACCCCTCCTCTTGCCTGATAGCAGTCGAATTCAGCTCTAGCCTCCAAGTGACACTGAGTTAAATTGAAGTTGGCAGGACAAGAATAAATAGATGGATGAGGGGAATTATAGAGTAATGAGTGTGAACTCTAAAGACTCAAAATAAATAGTTCTCAAACTCTTTTAAGAACTGACTGCTTTTATTTTGATGAAATGATCTCTACTGGAAATTGAGTTAAAAGTAATATTGATTGTAGTTATCTTTATATATTTATTTAATGTTATCATAAATCTAAAATGGCAAAAAATACTTTAAAATGTAATTGACAGAAAACAGCATAAAATTCCATAACACATGGTCTGGAGTCCATCAGTTGAAAGAGGAGGATACATCCTGCATGACAAGGGTTAAATAGAGGTTAACATTTTGGCAGGATGTGTGCACACAGCTTGTTTTACATTTTTTTTTTTATTTTTGTAAGCGCAAACTCTCAGTGTCGGCTCAGTGTTTATTGCTGTCCAGAATGCACCGCATTTAGCAGCACCCCTGCCAGCGTGATGAGAGTGTGTAGTGTGTGTTTGAACTTAGCCAGATCTCTGACAACCAAAAACCCTTGAGGGAAATGTGACATCAGTTTTTCTGGCAATGGCTGCATGCTCTCATGTGAATGTGACACATCTTATTGTAGAATATTCCATCAAATCGAGTTATAAAAGAGGGCTGCTTTGACTTTGCATGCTCAAACCTCCATAAATTATCCCAATTTTTGCATTTATCCAAATATATTCTATATATTCTACATAAAAGTGAGAAAACTTTGTCTGGTCAGTTTTGTAACCCTTTTAATAACACCAGTTGAAATTATACTGCATATCTTTTGAAGGTTTAACTAATCATCTTGTTAAAAAAGATATAACTTTGTAAGCATTATCCATTTGTGAGATGAGCAGCTGAACATGTGAGTTATGCACTCAATAGTCCCTGCAATATTTTCTTGTTGGTAGTACTAAAGAGAGAAAATAATCAGTTAGATACAAACTGCTTAACATCACTGCTCCGTTTATATTTTAGCTTTGTGAGATTGAAGCTTTGTATTGTAATGGCATACTATACTGTTGTGAGTGTAAATTCATTGCTCTCTTTTTTCTCATTAAAGGTCTGCTCTGAACACCGAAATGGAAAACAAGCATGTGCACCTTTTTATCCACAGTGTTGTTCAACTTGAAAAAGTTAGTTTTTGATAAAACACTCAAGTGAAGTCTGCCTGTCATTTATAATACCAAACTATTTGACAAATAAGTGGAAAAAGTGAAGGCAAGCCAAATGTTTTCAGCTAAAACATCTAAAGCTAAATCAAAGCCTAAATCTGCAGAAATTGCAGTGAATTTTCCTCAAAACAAACTGGCATTCAGTAAATGTCTTCACTGCAGACAGACAACATATCCAGCCCAGTTCAGCCCATTATCTTCAGCTTTTATTTAGTGGGTTGGAGCAGCGGAAAGCTGGGATGTAATATTTTATTTTCATTGCTTATTTATCTAGTTGTTTATTTGCACTCTGAAAATATGTAGTGTTTTTTTACATTATATATATATATATATATATAAAGTCTGACTGATTGACTGATATTGTTGATAATAATACAGACAATAAACACTATCTTGATTTGACAACATGGCTTCTGCTCCAGAGTAGAAAAACAATTCTTTCTTTCGATGATATATCAAAGTGAAAATATACCTTAAAGAGAGCAAAACCAATGAATAGGTTTTCTCCTTGTCCAATGTTTCTGTGTATCTTCATGTCTCTCTGTTGCAGTGAGACCAACACCTCATCAGACTCCTTAGTTACATCAAACAAGTACTGCAAAAGAAGTTAAAAAGGATTGATGAGTATAAATGTGAACAGGTGATAAGAGTGCAGATTGCACCCAGAACCTGCAGCACCTGTGGGTTCTGAAAGAAGGTCTCCTTGTAGTTAGCACATCCACCACAGCGGTTTAACAGGGGGTCTGCGTTTTTGCTCCAGCTCCCAAAGTGCACAACCTCTTTCCACTTTTTTTCTGTGCTTATTAGTGAAGTATTGATGACACGGCAAACATCTGCATCTGTGAAAAACTTGCACCAATCTGTGAATGACATCCTGTGGATGCAACATAAATTATTACTTAGTGCTCAGCAGGAGAAGCTGAACTTAACAGATGATGTTTAGTAATTAGAGGATCTTTCACACTTACCAGAACTCTCCATCATCCTCCACTGTAATGCCAAGGTTTCCCCTCTCCGTGTCGCCAACCTTTGACCATTCCTCTGAGCTAACAAAATAATAAAGCCAAAAAGATGGTTAATGCACTCAGCAGCCTAGGGTTTTTATGCAAGACCAAAATACCTGTTAACTGTGTTATATTCTCCTAAGTTTACTAAATCTTGGTCATGTATGCAACATGCTAACAGGTTATGTAATTTGGTTATAGGCAAGTTGCTGAAACAATGTCCACTGTGTTTAAAATGACATGAAAAACACAAATGAACTAAAGACAGCATATCTAAACACTTATCACTCTGTGTACTATTTAACCTTTTTTTATTTAACCTTTATTTGACCAGGTGAACCTCGTTGAGATTACAAATTTCTTTATCAAGAGTAACTTGCCCAAGACAGCATCTCATTTACACGTTACATCAAGCAACATTGAGAACCTTGGCACAAAACAGTAAAATGCTAAAAACATTAGAACCACAAAAACCATTAAAAATAAAAGTTGCAATGAATAATAAAAATAGTGAAATCAGTTTTTCAGGTAATAACATCGGCAGCACAAAAATGTATCTTCCCAGACCTTTAACAGTCTCTTAAACACATTTAGTGAAACCAGTTCAGTAAGTTTCATGTCTGCTTGTAGCTTATTCCAGGTAAAGGGTGCCGCAAATCTGAATGCATTTTTCCACATCTCAGTCCTGCCTCTGGGGACAGACAACAAATAGACACTCTGCAACCTAAGATTATGGTTGCTTGAGCTCTTTTAGATATAGTTTGTGAGATACTGGGGAAGCAGACCTAAAACAGCCTTGTAAAATGAGGAAATGCCAGTGTTTCGTGCAGAGACAAAGAGGACCATTCAACTGTCATACAGCAGACAATGATGTGTGAGGCATTTTAAGTTAGTGATGAACCTCAGCACTCCATGGTAAACAGTATCATGAGCATGTAAGATGAAGCGTGCATGTACAAAACATCGCCATATTTTAACACTGGCAGAAAAGTACTAGTTTCTTTTGGCTTCAAAAGAGAGACAAGATTTGATTCTAATGTAAAACCCAAACTTCAGTGTTAACCTTTTTACCAGGTGGTGAGTGTGTGGGGTGAATTAGAGGGACTCATCAATTAAAAATGCCAGATATCTGTAGTTAGAGACACGTTCAATTTGAGATCCATGTAATGTAGTCACACAAGGCAGGTTATCAGGCTTAGATTTAGTGTTTGAGAACAACATAAACTTTGTGTTCTTGGCATTTAAAACTAATTTTATACACTAAAAATGTTTCTGAATCGACATAAAATCATGTTGCAATTGGAATAGGGCTTTTTCGGGGGTTGAACCAGCACAATATAGAACAGGAAGTTTTGCATTTCTTACAGTCTGTTCAGTGTTGCTAATATAGAGTGTAAACAAAAGTGGCCCCAGGACAGATACTAAAATTTATTCCACATTTTTCCTCCTCACCTGTCACTCCAGGCACCTTTCCACTCTATCTCGCCCCAGGGGTTTCTCATGCGGATCAGAGGAAGGGTTTCATTTTTGAAGTGGGCCCTCAGCCCATGACCCAAACGCACTCGCTTCACTGCAGTAACTGAGTAAGCATGGCCTTTTACCAGCCCGTTTGCCATCTTGTCCTCGAGTTCATGAGGCTGTGCCTATAAAATTTACGATAGAAATATTTGATGCAGTCAGTTTCTTGTAAAAGCATAAAGACATAAAAGCAGACACAAGCTAGAAAAGCACAGACCCTGATGGAGCAGCTGATGATACCGTCTCGATCAAACGTTGTGAGCAGATCATTGAACAGCTGGTCTTGTTTGTTTTGGTCCTCATAGAAAGCTCCTGCCTCCAGGTCGATGGTTTCAGCAACTTCTCCACTAAAATCCACCACAGCGTCTCTTGCGTTCCCCCCATCCAGGGACTCGTAGCAGCCAGAGAGCCTGGACACAGCAGGAGCAGAGAAAGAAACTTATGAGAGAAGACTTTACAAATCTTATTTATGGTACTGGAAAGTTATTGTATTTTAAAGATACATTTTACATATCAGCTGTACATATAATACATATTTTATCTATGTGAGATAATCTGGCTCAAGATTTCTTACTTGGCGTAGGCCTTCTCCAGCAGAGCGCTCCAGAATTCATTTCTTTGTTTTGAGTGGCAGTAGATGAGCTTTCCGTGTAAAGTGGGTAGTCTGTCATCCACCACTACATCTGTCCACTGCCCAAAGATCCAGAAATGAAAGTGGAAGATCCCAGCGTAATGTTCAGGGTGACTGGAATCCCACTCCTGTTCCTTCCAGTCAGGAATTACCTTTAATAAAACACACACATTAAATTAATGCAACATGGGATGTAATGACACAGATGCAGTAGGTATGGATGAATTCACCACATAAATATATTTTTTTAATTTTACAACTTTTTGTCTGCTTTTGGGTCCTTCACAGCTTCCATTACAACACCTGGACCTTTGTTTCAGAGCTATGTAAAGAATTTAATCACATCAGTGGAATGTTTTTAGTGTCTTTAGCAATCTGCTTACAAAGATACAGTAAATATCTGGCTTAAACTCCTGCCACTGCTCTGAATGTTGGGTTTTTACAGACTTTTTGGTCGTTTCCACCGCAGTTCTCTGTGCAGTTTTAATGCTACATGTGAGATAAAAGTGGTTTACTGTTCAC
This sequence comes from Pseudomugil gertrudae, assembly GCA_037177535.1. Lineage (NCBI taxonomy): Eukaryota > Metazoa > Chordata > Actinopteri > Atheriniformes > Pseudomugilidae > Pseudomugil > Pseudomugil gertrudae. Next base: position 7,618,745 of record JBAMHV010000016.1, on the reverse strand, counting down.
TGTGCTTAAAAGGAGAACAAAGGCACATCATAATAAATTGTTATAAAGACTTGATTAGCCCATTTTCACATTCAGGAGACTAAGTAAACTCACCTTCTTCCAGAGATGTGGTTTTAAAGCAAGGCAGGAGCAGGCAGCAACAAACCAGCAGTTTCCCAGTTCGCCCTGGTTCAGGTCGTGGGAACTGATGCCCTCCACGAACAGATGAGGTGATTCACTTATTTCCTGTAATATAATAAATAATGAAGAATGCACAAGACAACGTCACAAAAAAGAGAACGTTGTTTTAACTAATGGAGTAAAATCATCCCCTTAGTGCTGCTTACCCCGGGTCGTTTCCATTCCACAATGCCAGCAGGTGGTTTCTGATAAAAAACTGATGCATTGGTGGCTGGAAACTCTGGATCCTCAAACAGTACCTTGTTTCTGATACAGTCCTTCTTCAGATCAGCATAGTGCTGGTTTTTGTACGGGACAGCAGAGGAAGACATGGTGATGGAGACGCTGATGGAAGTCAGACAACAGATGATTTTAGTGTTTATATGTGGACACAGTCTCTGTAAACTCTGACTGTGATCATTTATGCTGGTGAGACACTGTAAATAAATGTCTGCACTGATTTATTTCCACATCACAGCAGGCTGACCCATGACCTGAAATCCCCGTGGACAGTCTGAATTTACTGGTGAACATCCAGAGTTTATGAAAATATTATTTCTGACTTAGAGAATCTGAAATGGTCATCACCACTAAATCCAGGCTGCGAACGTTGTACAACTCTTCAATGAGAATGATTGTTTTCCTAAATGTTGTAAGGGAAGCTCATTATTACTAATACATCGATTGTTACATTGATTATAATAAGGCAATTACTCTGCATATACTAAATTCAGAGAACCAATATTCTTTTGGTATTTTAGTATTTTTCACACTTTTATAATCAGAAACTGAAACATCTTAGAAATATTTTCACTTTAGGAGAATCTGAGCAGAAGTCAGACAACCTCAGTTTGCTATTTTGGCTCAACTGCTGAGAGTCTGAGAGCTCAAATAACATAATTATGACTCAGTTTTAGAAACTGGGCAAAAATCCAAGTGAACTAAAGAGAAAAGAAAACTTTTTCCTTACTTTGGTTCAATCCAATAGTTTTATCACTGAAAACTGCAGCTATAGACTGATTTGGTTTTATAGACATAATCCATCCAAATGTGGGTAAACATCTTAAAGGAAGTGTACTGCTTTTTTCTGACTCTCATGTCTTCAACCAGAGATGTTTTTTGCAAGTCCAAGTGAGGACAAAATGCAACACAACAATACAGGAATAAACAAATGCATTCGCAACCTCACATTCACTTTCAGTCATGAGTTTCACAACCAGATATTCAAATAAGCTACAGGTCAGCAAGCTTACTCGTTCAAGCTTTACTTTGTTAAAAGCCAACTCTCCTTTTCAGCATCACATTGAGCTGTCAGTGTTGTACCCCAACACTAAAGTTAAAAAAAAAAATGAGTGGCACCTTCAGATGTGCTTACAGGTCCTACAGCTGTTTGTATTGATTGCACATATGATAGGGATGCACTTGTATTTGTGTGACGTAATGTCAATGTTATGTTTAAGGAAATGACATCAGACAGGTGATCAGATGGAGAGAAGATAATTAAGAAAAACTTAAGAGGAAAAGATTGATTATGAGCCTCAAATCATCTATTTAAGTCGAGTCTGATGTCATTATAAGTGACCTAAATGTGACTTGAGTCATCCTCTCTGCTTTTAGCATTTGATTACAAAAAGAATAAAAAAACAAAACAAAATCAAATATCTCTCAGAAATTAACAGCAGGCAAGACAGGATGCTACAGTGTAAGACTCTTGAGCGAGTTTTATCCTAAACTTTTGTGTTAATAAGTAACATAATTTACATTTAAGTCTGCATTTTTGCACAGAGAAAGGAGAACTGTAATTATGATAGAAGTCATGATAAATGACCCAGCTGTATTCTCTGGAGAGTGACTCTTGAACCTTTTGTCCCTTTAAGCTGACCAGTCACTGCTCTGTTTGGATATTTTGAGCCAATATAATTATCGCTGGTCCAATTTGCTACTTTATTTTTTGCTAAGAATAACACATCAGCACATACCAAATGCCATTCTCAGGCAGCACAAAACACCAAAGCCTGTGCTTCCATAGAAAGCTAAGCTTCAAGTTACAGTAGAAAAACAATATATATAATTTCACACTTATAACTTATAACAAGTAGTAGTAGTATTAAACATAAAATTTACAAAAAGTAAGGGTATTTGAAAACCAGAAAAAATAAACGTAAGATCTAAAGAAAACACTGACAGATAAATACCTTTCAGCAGAACAAAAGCTTCTCTTTGCTTCAAAACAAGGAAGTTTTCAGTTCTTGTACCTGTCTGCCTCACCCTCACCCCACACTAGTGACGTAATTCTGCATATGCACCTTCATAGCCACACCCCCACCTGAAACTACCATTAGCTCCCATTGTTATCGTTTGACATATATAACTTAGCAGTGTCATAGGTAGCAGATTACTCAAATCAGAAAGAAAACCCTTTTGTAGCAGAAGTAGAGTTTGGAATAAGGTTCTGCTTTTTTAAAGCCCTTTGAGCTGTCCTGTACATGAAAGGTGCTATATAAATAAACTTGCCTTGCCTTTCTGGGTTTTCTCGCTTAAAATATTCAAGACAATGTATTCAGACAGGTTGAGTTTGTTAGTTTTCTTCCCACTGCAACAAAACCATGCATTGATCTTATTTTTAAGATGCTTTATTAACAGTATTAAGTTGAATTAGAGGACTACAAATGCAGCAGTTTCTGCCACAAAGAACAAACCTTTCCAGTTGTTTTGTGTTTAAGCTGCCTGAAAGTATTTAACATTCCCCACATTTCTTGCATGTATGCTCATACATGACAGTGTTATTAGAGTGTGTGTGGTGTTATAATCCTTCTGATGTTGTCACCACACAGTTTAGGGAGATTTATGCTCAAATTAAACCAAGAAATCATATTGGTATAACATTAAATAGAAACAGAAGGAGGTAAAATTATCTATTAATCTGTAAATCAAGGTGGGGGGAATAAAATCAAGCAAATAAAAAAAAAACTTCTGTAGATTAGCAAAACCATGAAGCAAAATTTGCCTTTTACAAGCAAAGATTAGAAATATTTAAAGCGTCACTTACCTGGTGGGATTTCTTGATCTGTGAAGTTTGGAAATTCTTGGCTTTTAGGATTTCCCAAAAATCAATACACAAACTCGGCATGAAAACTGGTCTGACGAGAAAATCCGTGCAGCAGGAGGTGCTGATAACGGCTGATATGGTTACCACACACAGGAAGCGGAGCCTGAAAATAAACACTTTGAAAATAAAACCAGTAAAAATCTGTCCTTCCTGCTCATTGTTGGATGTTTTTCACAACAAAAACTTCAATTTTACATTCATGATATTGAGGTGTCCTTTCTTTGTCTTTGTTAAAAGATTTCCTGTCATATTTTGCACCAGTAGCTACTAGTTGTCTCTTACATGCCATGATCATAACTGATAATATTCTCACCCTGTCAGTGAACTGGCAGGCACTCAGTGATCTGGGCTAAACTGTTTGAGCTCCCTCTTACAGACAAAATGCTCAGCTAATTCCATCTTAAAAGAGAAAACAAACAAGTTATCAGAAGAAAGAAGTTTACAGAGAGCCAACATTAATGAGGTAAATCCATGCAGGAGTGCAAAGATCAAATTGCGTAACAAAAAGTCATTGTGGTAATCCATCATCTGTTATCGTAAATATCATGAGAACATATTTTTACAGAACATTTCCTGTTATTATTGTGTAGAATGCAGGAAGGCTTGGGTTGATGAACAGCAGCCAAGGTGTGGCCTCCTTAAACGTTCAATGGAAAAATTCATTAGAGTCACTGCTTTTAAGTGGTCTTCTATTTGAGGAAATGTTTTCATCATATCCTCAGAAAGCAACATTCCCGGAAGTTAGTAACAGACCACATCTGGGAAGTTCATCAGTTTTTAAAAATGAATCAAAGTGAGGTGTTTTTGTCTTTGGTTTATTCATTTGACACTTTATCTCAACATTATTTACATAATTTAGAAAGACTTTATAACAGAAATATAAGAACATGAAATTAGCCCAACAAAAAAGAGAATTTTTTTTAGTTTATATTGTTTCTTTGATGATGCCATTTGGTGTTGTAATATACAACATTGTAAAGCCTGATTACTCATTGTTACAATCAGGTATAATTTGTAATGACCATTTGGGGAAGCTAAATTTGTGTAGTGTTAATAAAAATGTCACAAAAAAACAACACATATAGTTCAGTTTTGCATTTGATTTATTTTACACTACAAGGAGCTTCAACATCCGGTAGTAGTAAGTAGTTGCAACAGACTGGTACCTCCTTCTCTAGCTAAGTCACATTTGCTAATGACAACATAATCATCAACCAGAATGTTTAAAGTAAGGAAGCAATCTTCAAGATGGAGATGGGTCATAAATTCTGACTCCTGAATCTCATTCTGATAAGTATGATAATTAGGTGCCAGGTATACTTCTGTGACTGACAGAAACCCGTGACAGCACAGTTTCAGGAGGCACTAAATGCCCCCTGAAACTGTGCTGCTCATTCCAGAGAACCTTTAAAGTCATAGCATGGTTGTGAAGATTATTTTACAAATACATAAAGCATTTTTAGTTGGAGTAGGGGAGAAATATTCAAGCAAATACAAGTTTAGGTAATTTGGGAGAATGATGGTCTGGCTGCTGTGTCATGCTGAGCAAATTCGCTTTGTCACCTTGTCAAGAGAAGCTTTTTATGTGTGTGTGTTACATATATATATATATATATATATATATATATA
>JBAMHV010000016.1:7601974-7613748 GCA_037177535.1 Pseudomugil gertrudae | reverse complement strand
CCCCCCCCCCCCCCCCCCCCCCCCCCCCCCCCCCCCCCCCCCCCCCCCCCCCCCCCCCCCCCCCCCACCACCAAACATCAACTGAAACACCCTGGAAGGGCCACCCTTAGGAAACAATTAAAACAAAAATAATAAGCTGCGTATATAAACTTTATAAAGTAACATAAAAAGATAATAAATGAATAAGTAAATTTAATGAACAAATAAAAAATAAGTAAATAATAATGAATAAAACAATGACATAAATCATCATTAAGATAGATATTATTGTTATTAAGATGAGGATAGAAATAATTAATTTAAAAGCTATGTTGAAGTGGTGGGTTGTGAGCATCTTTATAAAACCATCAACAGACACAGCAGTCCTGAGGTTCTCTGGCTGTTCCACAGTCGAGGGCCGGAAAGAGGCTTCAACTAGGAATCAAATATCCTTTTACAGCACAGGCAAATAACAACCAGCAGATGGCAGGGCACAAAAGCACAAATGGTCTAAAATACTGTAGGCCTTGCAAAAGCTGTCTCTTCATGTCTATTCAGAGTGAACCCTGGCTACAGTAATGGAGCTGTGGGGATTCAGTTTGGAGGGCGATGTAAATACAATAGAAACATTCCTAAAGCTTTTATGAGAAGGCCTTTTATTTTTGTTGCACTAAAAATCTTGTTTGGGATTCAAGTAAAGTCTTGCTAAACTACTCGTATATATAAAGCACACCTTAAAATACAAAGTGTAATATCCATTAACAGTTTGTTCCACTTGTTTGCATCATAACAGCTATCTGCTGCTTTCTTTACGTTCAGTCCCCACTGTGGTCTGTACTAGTTTATCTGAATCGTAGGATCCAAGTTCTCTGCTGGGTTTATAATCAGAACATATCACAGATGTATTTTGGCCTAAACTGTTCTGTGTTTGTAAATCTCAGATGTAAGAGACCCAGACTACTGCCCACCTAGAGATGGCAGACCACCTGCAGATTTTAGCACCCTGAAGTTGACATTGGAATCACAAATGCATGACGGTGCTTCCTCACAGACTCCTCAACGGAGCTTGTGATCCTCACATTAAAAGTCTACTGGGAGGTAACCTGAACCGACCATCCTACATCAGCAAACAACAGGAAGGTGTGGAGTGACTTAGAGAGAAAGAGGTGCCAGCTGTGTCCAAAATACAAAGATCACAAAGCCACTAATTACTGTTGGAAATGCAGCACCTCTGTGCGATGATGCTACCCAAAAAGTGTACACCTTATGATGGCTGCATACAATAAGAGTAGAGGTTTGTGTGTGCACATATACATAGACAGTATTATGGTTTATTATGGTATGATAAAACAGACCGACACACAAGCAGTGGATTTTGACATTTGTTTTCCATACTGGATTGAAATTTGTGATAAAGAGACGATAAAGAGGTTGAGCTTCAGCCACTGCTTGTGCCTATAACTAAAAATAAACTATTTAAATCAATTTCCATACAATGGCCAGCAGAGAGTGATTACTTATGGATAAAATGCATCATGCTTGTACCAGACTGGTCTGAGAACATGTATTACTGTTATATGAGTGATTTATCCTTTTATACAGTAGATTAGAACCAGTTTTATTTTAATTAAAAAGTTCCCACACATTTTTTCCCCATCACTACTGCTACTACTACTCCCCCATCCCACCACCACCCATCAACTGAACCGATGAGTTCCTTTGCATGAAGTAAGATTAAACAACATGGCTGAGAAATCATAAACAACCCGAGATCAGAGGTGAAGCACAGTCGTTTTAATTGCAAAAGAATACCGGTTAATACACTGAATTAAGCACTGAAACAAGCCACTGTGACACTGAAAAAAAAACCACTTAAAAAGGATATTGTAAATTCCAGAGAAATAAGAAGTCATTCATTGGATTGGAAAGGTATACATATGAAAGAGGACCAGGAAGGGAGCATATTTACACCATGACAAAGTATCCTGTATCTCTACAAAAAACAAAATGGGTTTGAAGTTCTCATTCAAGACATTAAAAAATGTGTTACAAATAGCTGTTAAAGAACAAGCTTTTAATGACCCATGTAAAGTTTTTATTATCAAAAGACGGGCATCTAGAAAAAAAAAGGCACCACTAAAGTTATGAATCATATCATCCACCTTACATGAGGGTAGCCACTTACACAAGAAAACCTACATTTTCTGGTTTATATGCTGTAGTGCTGTATTAAACTGTAGAAAAAACAAGTAAAGAAGAATGAGATCAGTATGCAACATTTCACAGAACCAACTATGTGGTGGAGAGACAGGAAGTAGATGTTTTTTTTTTTTTTTTTTTACAAAATGGATGCAACTAGACATCCCTACTGCTGCTCTGAGCTGCTGTGCTGATGTAACAGCACTCCCTGCAGGAGAAAGATGGAGGTTACAGCACCAGGTATAGTTTGTGATGGTTTGTCTTGAGCATAAAGTGGCTAACCACAAACAGCTAATGCAGGCTTATCCAGAGGGTGCACACTGCATCATTCTAAAAAGACATGCAACTTTCATACTAACACTTCATCACAGAGGAATAAATGCATGGAAATTTCCGTTTTCACTCCTTTCTAAAAATCACACCATTGGGTTTAAAAAGGCCGGTTCCCACAGGACAAAATATATCATTCTTGAGTCCAAATGCATAGATCTCAATTAAAAAGGATGCTACATGTGCATCATTTTATCAGTACATTGGGGTATTAATTGTCACGCATTGTAATGCTGGCAAGTAGACAGTAAAGTGTCTGTTGTTGTTGATGAGTGTCTGATGAATAAATAGCTCCCTGCTTTGTGCTTTACTAATCGACCAATTCAGAGACCTCAGCCTCAATTCCTCACAAAAAGAAAAAAAATCTCGGTAAGCTTCTTTTGGTAGATTTAAAACGCATGATGCTTGTCGTGATAGAAAAAAGGAATATAGTGATACAAAGTTACACGTTGAAGCTTGAAAAGAGTTTAGCGCTCATGTGAGCAAGTTCAACTAAGAAAGTAAAAAAAAAAACTACTCAAGAATCCTTGTTATAAGTTAATAAACTTTATAAAAATTTAAAACCCACACATAGATTTAAACAAAGGTTATGTTATCTCCCCCACCTGACCACCAGCCATATTGCAGAACTATGCCAAGCCATGCAAGAGAAAGATCCCATTACTGTTCAGCGCCAATCTGTCTCTGATGGACAGTTTCATCTTTAATCTGTGCCTTCTCCACCATCTTCATAACTAATACAATACAATATACAACCCTCCATCCCCTCCTCCCACTTAGTCATTAAAAAAAAAGTAAAGCATCCTTTGGCTTTGAAAGTCTTATTTCACCATTTATATAAGCTGAGCACAAGCTGTGGATAAATCACTATAAAAAACTGATGAAGTTGGTAAACTGGCCTAAAAAGGGAGTCCTTATAAAACTGAAAATGCAGGACGGTTTCATTTACAAAGGGCCTACTTTCTTTGTCCTTTGGTTGTTTTCATGTATGATTAGGTCCCTTAATTCAGCTCTTTACAAGACAACTTTCATTATGATCCATTAACATCATGCACTGTGGTTTGTGAAAACAGAGGGTATGCACCACTGCATAACCTGCCATCTGGACAGTGGGTCAAAATAAAAGAATCAACAAAGTGTGAAGTGCTTTACTATTACATGATGTGTTTGAATCCAGTTGGACAAATTAATTATTTCTGACACCTACTTAAATGCCTCCCTGAATATAGTGAATATTTTTTACACTACTTCCCCAGCCCAGTAATCCCACCATCTCACACATATCCTTCCCTTTACTGGCAGGGCTCAATTATGGTTGTTCTTTTATTTTGACCATACCCTGTATCATGTTGAGTAAATGTTAGACATTATAGTGATATTATGGAAGCACAGTAATGGACACTGAGCAGAGATGTTGCAGTGGATGACTATACACAGTATTTACAACAGGTAAGAAAGACTCAATCTGGCTGAGTAGACCTCCTTTGACAATGAACATTTACCTTTCACACCTTTGACTACTGTTCGGTAGGACTGGAGGAAATGGAGGAACATCACAAACACATTTATTAATAAAAAAAAAAATAAAAAGGTGTGCCGGTTTTGGCTAATGCGCCTAAAGAGATCCATTTGCTGCTTGAAAATCTGAGTGAAATATGAAAAATTCAGTGTGACTTTATTTAAATGTTTAACAAAAGTGAACCCCGCCCCCCCACACACACCCATATAAAACCATGAAACCTGTATCAGTGTCCTTTTAACAAACTAGCAGCTATCCTTCACCAAGAAGCATGCCTGATTATTAGTGAAATTGGTCATGTGGTCAAAACAGGATTTAAAAGCAGTTTCACAAGCAGCAAACTGTGTCATAAGCATGATGGCTAAGGCCTTAACAGAGAAAGTGGTTCTCCTCAACAGGTGGCACTGTAAGTGAAGGCGAAAAGCAGCAGAGGTATAAGACTTCGCTGTTTCAGGCCAAAAATGGAGGGCGACTGCAGTAGAGTTTACATCGATTCACCAAGAGAATCTTCATCCTCCAGAGATAAGGGCAGGTAGAGATCCTGCAAACAGAGCAGCACAGTTGGATCTGGAAGCTCACAAACATGGGGGGAAATGAGGAATTCTGGGCTATGAGGCCAGGAGAAGAAGAGTTCGAGTACCTTTTGCTTGTTGTTGAGGCCAGGACTTGTAGGGGTAGATGTAGGGGAATGCTTAGAAATCGGAGTGGACATCTGGCTGCTGGATCCTGTCCCATTGGCTGAGGTTGTAAGCACAGCAAGACCAGAAGAAAAGAAACAGGGATAAGGGAGGAGGAGGTACACAGTAGTGTGGATTAGAAAATCTGAACCCCTTTCACTTTGCTCTGCAGAAACAGTCCTGAACTTGGCTGCAATATGGAGGCTGTTGGTTCAGTTTTATGAGGCACATTAATTGTTTTTAGTTTTATTTGTAGATGACATTTTTCTACCGATTGCATCCCACCACGTTGCTAAGATTCTCTCTGTGTGGAACATTGTGTTATAGCCAAGAGTGGTGTGAGGTCATGTAGCTGTGGGCATGTTAAGTGGTTTAAAAGTTTGTGTCTACAAGAGATGAAAAGAATTCAAAAGGCTATAAACCAGATGGCCAGTGTACATTTAAGCCAGTGAACTTACAAAACAAAAAGTGAATCAAGCATCACTGGCTGCAGTTAAACACTCAGCCTAATAGGAGGATTTAAAACCCACCCTGAAATAGGCAAATCAAGAGCTGCACTTTCTTAGAATCTAAACGTCAGTAAAGTAAAAGATAAACTGCTCCCCCTCTCCAGACAAGGTACAGCTGCTGTTTAGGGTCAAAACATTCAACATTCACCCTTTCTATTTATCACAAGCAGCATGGCACACAGACTTCATTCCCACTCAAAAGAAAAGTGTTGACAAGCCAGCTAAATGTTCAGCATATTAATCTAATTTAGACTAACATAACCTGCTGGAGAACATGGTATGGCTTTAGTCAAACTTAATGAAATGAAACTTTGGAAAATTCAACTAAATGTGTGAATTTCCTTGTTAAGTGTCAAAGAATTTAAATGTAAATGGTTTGCTGGTTGGCAAAGGCTTCGCCTCAGACACAGCCAACACAAACATACATTTAGGAAATACGATTGTGAATAATTGAAAACTTGTGAGAATTATTTATAAAGGCGACCGTCTAAGTTAACACAGCTGAGTGACATATTTCCTGCACTATGACCTCGTCTCACTGCGCACCTCTCTGGTTCCACGGCCGTATTTAATGCTCAACAGTTGCCTTTCCGGCACGTTGGCCTAATGTGTCTTTGTTTAAGCATCACCCATCAGTCAACAAACTATATTAAAAAATTTATAAAAGACTGCAAAATTATAAAAAGGAGACCAAAAAATCATGTCAAATTCTGTTACACAGACTATAAAATACCACAAAACCAAACATAAACTTTTTTTTATATTTTATAATTTTTTAACAGTGATGTAAATGATTATATATATTCACTCATTTTCTATACCACTAATTCCAATTCAGGGTAGTGGGGAAACTGGAGCCAATCCAAGACATAATAGTATATAGTTTCTCTAATGTCATTTTTTTCTCTCATTTAAAAAAACGGGGTGTGTGTGGGTGTGTGTGGGGGGGGGGTATTGTTTTCCCACTACTACCTTCTGTTTAATAAATGTTAAACTGCCCAAGTGTCAAGCTGCTCAAAGCTGTTTGTGTTGCCTTTTCTTCATCTTTTATTCATGTTTTTCTAGGAACAGCATTACTGTCGTTATAATAAACTGAAGATTAGGCTGACTACAACACAAAAAGATTAGCACTTTCCTCATGTTTGTAAAAAAGGCTTTTATGAGGTGGTGTTCTGAGATAGAGGAACTGATATCTGGATAACAGCAGACATGAAAACACATAAATGCAAACTCAAACTCAAACCAACAACAACAACAAAAAAATCATTATTAGTTCTTAAAAAGGAGATTGAGATGAGACGTAGAAGAGATAATATACTGACTTGATTCAGCCGGAGACTTGCAGCGCCTTATTGGACCAGGGCTCTTGGCTGAACCACGTGGGGTTTTGGGTCCCTTCATCACTCTGCATTCTGTGGAATCAGAAAAAGGTAGAAATCACAACCCCTTCATCTAACTGAATAAGTCACATGAATTCATGTCCAGTTGTGTAGCTCAGGCTAAATTAAAAAGGTCGGATAATAGCGCAGCATCTTGTCAAAGCTCCACCTACATATAGATAATAATAGCATTGTTTTGTATGCTGCGTGCAGTGTATTCTGGGTCACAGTATCAATCAGGAAAGAGACTCCAGACATAGCTGCTCCTCCCTCTACATCTTCCCTTCTGTTTGTACTGTCAGGCTCGCTCTTCCCTCCCCCCCTTGCTCCCCTTTGCCTCTTTTCATGCTAATTTTACCATCTTTCCTCCCTCCATCTCCAGGGATCACACTGTCTTCTTTCTCTTAACCTTCACACACTACTGGTTGCAGACACACATTCATCTGCCATCATTTGTAAGGTATGCCATCACTCTGCTGACAATAGAACCAATTGGCAGTCTGGTATACACAGTGGTCTCAAAATAGCCCGGAGTGTATCCGATTCCTTCCTGGCATTGGATATTGTACTGCATGCAGAGATTCGCAGGTACATGTATGCTTTCTGTCTGCACTTCTGTCTATATAGTCTTGTACTTAACTGTCAGACAAGATTAAAGTAAAGTGATAAAAATGTCTTAAGTCCAGTCCAAACAGAAGCAATATAAAAACACCACAACTTCTTTTATTCTTAACTCCTTGAAAAATCTAATCAAGGCTAAGTATTTAGTTTGCATTGGTAGTAAGAATTATCCAGAACATCTGAACTTGACCATTACTCGGCTCCACTGAGCCTATCCAAGATATCTCTGGGATGCTCTCGGGCCTTTTAAATGACAGTGGTCCCAGTCTGACTAAAACAATTTGACTGGGTACATGAGGGAGTATGCTGAAGGGAAAAGACATAGATCATTATAAAAAGATACAGGCATCCCCATGGTGGAGCATGGATGGAGGGGGTTATAATAACAGCAACTCTGCATCATCAGTGCTCACTTTAGACATACATGACAACAAGACATGCATACAATACTGCATGTTTGACAAGAGAATTTAAAGCAGATTTAGGCACAAAAAAAAGCAAGTGGGCTGGTTTTACAATTTCTCTCCTTGGCTGCTCAGCAGTATCAGCAGCAACAGATCAGCTGGCCTAAACCTGTCACCAGACAGATTAATGGCTCTTCTACTTCCCTTTCTCTGCCCCTGCTGTCGGCTGCTGATAACAGACTTTCTGACTCCCATCTCATCGGCCCTTTTTTGTCAGCATCCCTGATGCATGGTTAGTTTTTCCTCCTCACTCAGCTTTGTACATTAATATGCAATCTGTCCAAAAGTATACATTTCACATTTTTACTTTAAGAATTTTGGACAAGTTAGTCAATATCAGTTTATACTAGAATCAGGACGAGGCTTTATAGAGCTTTTAGCCTATTAATTTTTTTTTAAAGGGCTACTTGTATACTCACCATTCTCATCCAGGGAAAAGTCATCTTGTGCGTAGCGGAATTTTTCTGGTCCACAAGCAATGAAGACATCATCATCTCCAAAGAAATCCTGAAGGCAAGTTACCTGTAATGCAGAATATAGAATAGATTTACAAGTGGAAGAGGACACGAGTCGGCTATGAAAGTTGCCGAATTCCCTGACATGCATTTCAGGTTTACTTGGAATGGCACCATGCGTTGCTGAAACTGACCTACAGGGCAGCAATGTTAGGGTTTGCTAGCAATGTTTGCAGGCTGACAAACTCTTCAAGCATCAGCCAATTAAAAGTTGCATATTTGATTGTGTAAAACAGCTACATGCTGCCTAAATGCTGATACAAGTTTTATAGTGTCCATTAAAAAAAAAATTCCTTTCTCTTCTAGCCCTTTGTTTATTATTGCAGACACATTCAAGATCCTTCTGCCCAGTTATCCGTTGTTGTGAGATAGATCAGAGATCTACACAATTTAAAATTCCCACCAAGCTTGTTCTATAATATAAATCCCAAATATGAACACCGGTTTAAAATACTAAAAGATAATATGAGCGATGAAAATCTCAAACTTTTTAACAAAAAAAATCAAATATATGCTAAGAAATTTTAACACGATAGACTGATCAACTGACACTGGCTGAAAAGCTAATATACTGAAAATAAACTCAGACCATTACCATGAGGGTAAAGTCTCCCATATTCAACAGAGAATATCCCTTTTAAATTAAAAACATTAGTGGAGGATGTTTTGATGTGATTTTAGTATTTTTAAAAATTCTCAAAAGCAGGAACTTCCAACCAGATGTAGCCTTCCTCATGGATGTTCTAAAAGGAGGCTCTTTGCTTGGTTTCCTCTAGAAATTAAACTGGAAAACAATTAAAGAACTATGATTTTTTTTAAAGCATCCAGCATCATGTGAAAGAAATCAGACTGAAAAACATTGCTTTCTAAAGCTACAGGATGTACCAGAATGCCTTTGAATTTGATAAAATGCCTTCAGACACATTCAGCCATGGAAGCAAAACACACAAGGTGGGAAAAAAAACAACCCAAACAGATAATAATGCTACATCTTTGCTGCAATGTTTAAATGATTTGACTTCCTTCCCCAGAGTCTTTTCACTCTGTAGCAGCTGTTGAAACAATATGGTCTAGTTAGTGGACAGATGTCTTTAGGCCACACCTTCTCCTCTATTCTATTATACAACCCAGACATGCCTATTAAAGCCATTCAATCTAAAAGCTGCTTTATTCTTTCCTGGCCAGATGAGATTTGTTACAAAGCATCTCAGTAGGATATCCTGCTCGTCTTTCAACACCTGTTTAAATCTGTTCCGTCTTATTGACTTATTAGATCAAGACACGTACAGTACAGCGATTCCAGTGTGACTGAACCACTCTGCTGGTCTGAGAGAGCAACCCCTGTGTTGGGACACATGCCAGGGCAGTCAATATGCATCATGGTTTTCCTTTGTGATGCTCATCCAAACTATGAGCACCAGATAATTTGAGAACACCCCACCCCAACAGCTGCCATGTTGGTTCTCGATCTTGCTAGACAAGCTAAAAGTGTGTGGTGGGGACTTGCTGGTGTGGCATCCAACAGCTGTACCCCAAAGACATTATACTCCACAAAACTCCCTGGATACAGGCCTGGCGAATCTCTGCTGAGGCAAAGAGATGTGACTGACTCCAGGGATCAGAATCTAATTGGTTTTTCCTACCCAGGCTAATTCATAGGTTGCACATTTCGCTTTTTTTGTGCTCTCGTTTGAGAGATTAGATACATGTTACTGTCATTAGGTAAAACCGTTATGTGGTAAAAAGGGCACCTGGCAGTTAATCATAAGGAAGTGCTTTTTTCCCTTTAGGGCCTGTCAGTGGGAGACGAGGAGACGAAAATGGGCTGGGGCAGGAGGGTAGACACTAGTCTATGTTTTAATAGCTTTAAGAACAGAGCTGATTAAAAGGATCAAGTGTTTATCCAACAGACTGCAACTGTAATCTTAATTAACCATATACTCACTTAAAATAAAGACCCTGTACATCCCACATAAGACAGTTGTAGGACATTTAATTGTTTAACAATTACCAAAATACCCAAATAAAACGTTTTTTTGTAAATCTGCAAAGGAAGATTTAAACGTTTTTTTTTTACATTTCTTAACTGAATATTTGCATATTTTTTAAAACAAATTTTTATTTAAAAAATCTAAACTTTCTCCCAAATTATACAAATCATTCAAAGAATTAAGCAAAATTTAGCTTAATTTAAATAAAGCCTAAGAGATCACTTAAGAGCAACTAAATCTGTAATGCTACAGTGCTGATTTCTGACCAGTCCTCATTAAGTTACAGAATGTGCACCTACTACTTTCAAGTGTATTGTAAAAATATACACACACACACCCCCCCCCCCAAAAAAAAAATCACCTTAATTCAAATGTCTATTGTGAATTACTGGAGATTATTGTAAAATTTGGGTAAGATAGGCATGTCCAGAGTTGGCAGATATCTGGGAAAACAGCTCTGCTTTGCATGTGATTGGATTAAATATAAAATGTCAAGTGTCCTTTTGAAACACGGCAGCAGGGAGCAAAAGGTGGGCCAACTTGGGACCATTTGGAAATACTGCAGTTAGGATGCATCCTCTCAGTTCATAAAGGTCAGTTTTATCCACCCGACAACAGTATCCATGAGAAGGCACATGTGAGAAGTATTGACGCTACTGAAGTAATATTAGCAGAATCACTTCATACCATACTGGCAATGCACAGACTAAGGTTAATGCATCTATTTGTGGGTGTATTGGTGGGAAGAGACTGGTTTTTCATGAAGAAACTGGCTCTTTCCAGACTACCCAACACCCTCTGTTCCACCAAGTCCATCTCTAATCTGTGCCTCACCAGCTGTCAGAACCACATGATCCCCTAAAATAAAAAAATAAAAAAACCAAACCCCACCAGCAGCTTTGCAGTGATACACCAACTACAACTGAATTATTCATAGTCCCTGTAACCAGATCAAATGCAAATAAAAAAGTTGTCATTTTAAATGTATAAATGATCAGAGACATAAAACTCAATTATTGTGCATTTCTAGAAAAGTTGAGTGAGTCAAATTAATGCAGCGTCTCTGAATACACTGAAAATTTACCAGTTACTAAGCCACAAGAAATGCACAAATTCATCTCCTACATCCAGGACAGTTTGAAAGTACAAAAAAATCCATTTTTATAGTATTTTATTCATGGTGCTATAATGCCCCTTTTTTGTAACAGTTGAACAGTATCTCCATAAACTTGACTTACACTTTTGAGTCAGACTGGTGTTATTTTTTAAGGCTGGTATCCATCATATTTACTCACAGCAAATGCCTTCTGTGTGGAAGCAGTGGACTACCTTTAAAAAAAAGAGCAAACTTAAAAGGAGTGTGTTTGCTTTATCCCCCTCCTTACAGATGGGACACTACAATTTAAGAAAAAAAGGGAGTCTAGCTTTTGCACCTGCATTATTGTATGCAGTGCTCTTTTAAACTGTTAGAGGCTGCAAATTGTGCAAGTCTGAACAGAGTGCAAATATTTAAATATACTTAAAGGAGAACTTCGCTTTTTTTTAACCTGGGGTCTGTTGTCATCTTTCCTTCCATACATGTGAGTGATGT
>JBAMHV010000016.1:7589596-7601874 GCA_037177535.1 Pseudomugil gertrudae | reverse complement strand
CATCACTCACATGTATGGAAGGAAAGATGACAACAGACCCCAGGTTAAAAAAAAGCGAAGTTCTCCTTTAAGATAAAGCGCAAGGAGAGATGCTTCATCATTTAGTTTCAACAAAACTGAATGGAAAAAAAAAAAAAGGGGGGGGGGGGGGCTTCTGTCCTCTGTACAGACACTGGCAAAATCAATAGAGATTGCCTGTCAACAGAGTGGAATTTTACTCCAAAAAAAAGCAGCCATGTCTCCATTTTGTTCATTTAAAAGAAAGAAAAAAGCTTCAAAGACGGAACAGAAAGGACAGATATGAGATCATGTGACGTACAATAATGAAGGGCAGGATTTGGGAAACAAAAATGGATTCTTGTTACATTGATGTTTCACTCAAACAATGATTCTCTCTACAAGTTGCCTTTTTGACCAATCTATGACCTGCCTGCGCGAAGATAAGAGTCGGTGCATTGCGGAAGATGCCCTGGATGCATTTGGGGCACAGATGAGCCTCATCGGCATCAATATCTGCACAGTCATGGTGGCCAGCTGGTGCCTGATGTTTTTAACCCCACCCCTCCCAGGCTCCAAGGAAGCAAGATCCATTTGGCTGACTGATGTGGCCTTAGCCTTATTAGATTCTGCTTCCTGCTCTTTCCTCCAGGTCATGCTCACTTTTTGATGTGGTGTTCATGCAGGAAATCAGGGTTGTTTGGGGATTCAGGCGATGGGGATGTCATGCAGGCTTTCATGTCTGTAAGCAGCATCATGGTGAGGACCACGCCCCTCTGACAGTCTGATCCTCTGCCTCCTTTTCACACTGTGTCTGTATGCATGTGTGAGTCAAATGTAGAGGCAGCAGGCTCTTCATGGATAAGAAACAGGGGGCAGGGCAGGTAAAATGTGATGTAAAGAGCACACTCAGCATATTACAAGCCATTGTCACAAACTGAATCCATCACAGAGTAGCTTATTGCTATGACAACCGCTTCTGCAGCATGGTAAGGAGCAGAGACTGCAAGAGCTCTGATAACCAGCAAGGGGAAAAGGGAAGCTTTTCTTGTCTATTAGGGGATACAATTTAGACTTTAAAAGCCTTGGAACAATGCATAGGATCCTGAAATGTATTAAAATTGAAGCAGAATCTTTTGTTCACCGACAATGCAGCTTTCTCGTCGAAAAATACCCAAATACTCTTCTTCTATGGCTCTTCTTGACAAAACATAAGAGACTTTAAAGCCAGACTCAGTGTTAAGGGGACAACGTATAAAAGAGGTTGATGCTGCATAATGTTTCACAAATGGCATGACTTTGTCTCTTTTAGGTGAATTTAACACAAACAAGAAGAAATGCAAAGCAGAGCCATTCTCTCTTGCAGACACTGCTATCATGAGGAATGAGTACAAAATGCTTCCAGTGATTAAATAAGTAGCCTTAAGATGAAGGAAGAGCAAATTCTGCACGTTTTTATAGACTGGGAATAATTACACCCATTTGTGAAATTAAAATAGTCTTAATTTGATGCAAGCAAAGAAGAAAAACGTCTAGTAGCCCCACCCTTCCCTCATTGAACTGAAACTATGGACATTTGAGGGGAAAATGGGAGCAATTTTGTTCATTACACTGGCACAGAGAATAGGGCAGCATGTCTACACACAACTAAGAATGTAGCCATTTAGGAGATGCTAGAAAGCAAATTATAAAAACGCACTTTGCACCATTTTATTTGTCACAGCCAGATTTTTTTAAACCACCAACACAAAAACCTTTAATATAACCTTCCATTCACAGCGATTCCAGTGTTGGAATGTATACCAGTAACAAACATGATGTGGATCATTTTTATCTCCTTTTAAAACACCAAAGGCTTGCATTGATAAACTCTCCCACCCACCACAGGATGTAGTATCTGACAGACCAGTCCACACCAGCTGGGCTCTCTTTGTGCCTGGGATGTGGTCTCCTAGCAACCAGTCCCAGCAGCTATCACAGCGGAATGGGGAAGAGGAGGATCGGTGCAGTCGAGTCAGGGAGGGGCGGGCACTGCATCAATATTGCTTCGACTATATCACCTCCACCACAGAGCAGATTCAGTGTGCTTCTGCACACAAAGATGCTATTTTAATAATGCGCTCTGACTTTCTACAATTTCTCTGCAATGCAGAGAAACCTTGAGTGAGGCATGAGTAAGACATCAATATAGTGACATCTATATTATGTGGTGAAGGGATCTTACTCAATATGCTCCATTTGTAACGTGATGGTGATTAAATTCACTGCATCATTAAAATTGTATGCCAAAAAGAAAGCAAATCAGCACCTAATGACAAAGTGATAACAATCTAAGCAAAGGGTTTTGTAGAGGAGAGCTCGGTTAGCCAGACTACCCCCCTGAGAGAGGGCATTAAAATCTAATTCCCTCCTACCTAGCATTTCAGAGTACCTCCCTCCTCCCAGATATTAGATTCTGACCTTCATGCAAAAAAAAATAAAGTCACACAAGACCTATAAGGACAGCCACATCCCCAATAAGGAAAAAGTTCTCCATCAGGGAATAGTTGCATATTTAAATGATATCAAAGAGGAACAGATGTCGACATGGAGTCTTTTTCACACTAGGACCTCATTCATGCTTCTGTTGATTTAAGCTGATCCAGAGCAGTCTGGAAAACAAAAATCTGAGTCATGCACTAAATCACAGGGGTTTGATGGTGTGATTTTTGAAAGGGAAGTCCTATCTAGGGTGTATACTGTAAATCTGCAAGACATTGTCAGACAAATTGTTTTGACACTGCATCCAAATAGTCAGTTTGTGCTCTTACTGCTTAAAAACTCTCAGCACCTAAAATCACAGACATTTCACAGCCTTCCAACTGTGTGACCTTGGACAGTAGTTGCATTGAGTTTCAGGGCTATCACCATAAACGGTAATATTCTGAAAGGGACGAGCATTTGGAGTGTGTGTGTCTGAATGTGAACCTTTTGACTGTCTAGTGTTTTTTTGTTTTCCAAAAACAGCTGCAGAAGTTAAAGTTTTGTGTCCCAGCATAAAGCTTTGGTAGCAACAATTACCAATATGCAATGGAGATTTAGCTACCATGACAACAGCCTAATGCATTCTCTAACAGTCTGCAAATAACTGTGAAAAAACACAAGTCATGGTGAAGCAAGCTTTTAATTAAGATATTTTCTATCAGATGTACCCATCAGCGGTGTCTGTGCAGTGAAAAGTCTTAAGCATAAATGGGTTTTTTTTCATGCTCCTTCCCAAGTATGTAAAGAAGAGGATAAAATGAACTACAACAATTGAGGCTAAACCTTTGAACACTAAACTCATTGAGAAAAAAATAAAGAAACAGGCTCTCAGGACTTTTCAAGCCTTTTGATGATCTGAAACAAATATCCTACAACCTACATCCACAACAGACTGCTAGCGAGGGGTTTTGTGTCCTAAAACCACAAGACAGGAGAATATGTTGCCTCAAACTGAAAGTCAGAATTAATTACTACCAACAATGAAGGTCATTGTGTAAAAAAAGTTGTTCTAATAGATGCTTAAGGTTGTCATAGAGCCATGTCATTGTAACGCAACAGCAGCCATTTGTGTGTGTGAGAGAAGCGGGGGCAGACAATATTTTTTCTTCCTGCTGAATGAATGACGATCTGTCCACATCCAACCACCCATTTTCCTGTTGTACAGCTTTCTTTACATACTGTACTGTACCATCTTTGATCACATATTAAAGAGGCCCTCTGAAAACTTACAGGCAAACAAATACAGGCTGACAAATCAACCATAAATTTGAATTTTAGAAAAAAGTCTGTTTTTACATATGCAGATTAGGAAACTGGATTGACATTTGAAGCAGGATGTGATCCAGCATTTTCTTAGCTCACAGTTGAATTATGGCACTACTTACCTGCTTGCCATCAATTGTGTAGATCCTTTTAACCACGCCGCTTTCAAGCTTTATGGCCTCCGTGATGTCGGTGAGCACCTGTTCGAAAGAGTGTGCCGTCTTCTTGTTAAGCAGAACACGGACAGCCTTGCGTGGCTTCACACCACTACGCATCACTGTGACAAGTTTGGGCCGAACAAAGTCCTTGGTCTCCCTGAGCTCGCCAGCAGCCTTGGCAGCTAAGGACTGCATGTTTTTCTGACTTGCTGAAGCCTTTACATTCACAGACCAGTTGGGGTTGACATTCTTTGTGTAATCGACTTTCTTGTAGATGTTTTCTGATGCACAAACATAGCTTTCCCCTGAGGAAGCAAAGAGAAAAAGAAAATCGGGTTAGTTTGATGCAACCTACTCAGCTATTTGACACCGGAGAATCTTAGTATGCTTTTTACTTTACACACACTTTAGCAGCCCTTGATGAAATTAACCTGTCATGTATTTGGTGTTGGTTTTGTTTGCTCGGGTCTTAAAATTCCCTGCCAGGCTTTGAGTTAATCAGATTGTTTCTGAATGACCATACTTTTTTTTTTAAAATGCTATTTGGGGCTTTAGATGACCACAAACTGAATTCCACTGATCTCCCTCATACTGGAAGCAGATACAATGAGATTAGATTACTCAAATAAGAGACTGCTGCACTCCCCGTCTTGTTTGTGAGATACAACTTGATGTTTGCTTATGTATGTGTGTTCAAGTACACCATGACATCCCTTCTGAGGATAAAGAAAATAAGCTACATCAGCTTGTAGATTAAATATATTTTCCCAGTCTTGCACAGTTCTTATATAATAAAATAAAAATAATAATGATTTTATTAATATCATTTTGAAGCCCCCTCAAAAAAAAAAAAACCCCACACACACACCACGTTCTAATCCTGTCATATCTGACAGACACCAAATACAGACATGCAGACACCAACAGCTCTGAGGGCAGCTGCCTGTCCAGTATGTGCACAACTGGCTCTCTCTGTCAGGTCAGGAGGCAAATAAAATGCTGAATGTTGTGCTTACAATTTACTCAACTGGAGTTTTCTCTAATCTTACATTTTTTCTTGTGCCAGAAATCCAGTGCTGTTCAATAAAAATAATATTTCATTAACATTAAGCCCACTGACCACATCTGAAAAAAAATATGTAATTAATGCTTACATTTCTCAACATCTTTGTACACACATCAAATAGTCCAAACCTATACATCTATTATAAGTGCATTTTTTGTAGGGATTCCATGATGCACATCACATACAGCAAAATGCTAGAAAGCCTTTCTGGCACTGAAGGAAAACGCAGACTTCAAGGTTCTCATATGAGAACACAGTCAAAGTTACTCAATACCTGCTTTTCCAACATGTACCGACAGTGAAAAAAAAAAAGAAAAAATCCATAGAGGCACATCTCCGTGCTGTCAGATTTATTTGGGTCTGAGTGTAAGGCGTGTATCAACTGGATTTATGTGAGCACAACCACCACAGCATGACGCTCCAAGAGCAGCAGCATTGTCTTTTCTTCTGTCATTTAAAAAAAAAAAAAGGCCAATTCATTTTTCATAAAAAACAAACATCACTGAAACTTTAACACATAATAATCTGTCAGATAATCACAGAGAAAAATCAGGTTTTACTTAATTTA
This sequence comes from Pseudomugil gertrudae, assembly GCA_037177535.1. NCBI lineage: Eukaryota > Metazoa > Chordata > Actinopteri > Atheriniformes > Pseudomugilidae > Pseudomugil > Pseudomugil gertrudae. Next base: position 7,596,299 of record JBAMHV010000016.1, on the reverse strand, counting down.
AATATTACTTCAATGATTTTCCATATTCAGACTTTTATTTTTAGCTGCTGGTTTTGATCTGACAGGTAGCTTATGAAATCAAAAGGCAGCTGACAGAAGGGGGTGGGGGGTACTGGCAAGAGGAAAATGCAGGCGGCAACAATTAGGCCAAATTGGAGAAATATCCGCAGAGACAAAGGACGCAAAAATGGGATTACACCGCGCAGAGGGGATTGAGCAACTAATTATATCTCATAAGCAGTAATACAATGAAATACCCCAAACTTGCCACAGTGCTGCCCCGACTTCCCAAAAACGCCAAACTCACCATTCCACCAACACCCACCATCTTTTCTAAGCAGCTCAAACAGAGACCAGTTTTAGACCAGTTAAGCTGCAGTTTATAAACCAAACTCACCTTACACATTTCCTTACACAAAAAGAAAAAAAAATTGTTTCATCAGTTTTTTATTTCTCAAATTAAATGTTATGTTGCATATGTGCAAAAGTTCCCATTAAGTTCACTTTACAAAACCATGCTTAACAACTGTAAATCATCTGCAACTTTCAGAACTCAAATTTTTGGGGTAAAAACATTGCTGCGACACTACTCGTTGCACATGCAAAGACCAAAAAAAGGAATCAGATGTACAAGTCTGCATGCACGAAGACAAATACAAGAGTCTTTGAGAGAAATCTGTATTAATTTGATTACTAATAATCCAGTAATGGCAGTTACCTGTTTAAGGATATCAGCTTTACCTTTCTTGCAGAACCACAAGCCAGTACAATGACTCCAAAGCAGTGAACCTGTTAAATTTATCATGTTGTAAAGCATCTCTCAATCCTTTTACCACTGTAATAGATATTTTCATTGATATAGGGTCTGTTTGAAGGATAAAATTTGAAATACATGTGCACCATGGTGTCACAGGTGATCCCTGTGATAGTAAGAGGGTCAAGTTGCCCTTTACCACATTGATGCATATTTGGTATTTGCTTAAATTTTAAGGGACAATGTAAAATGAGTTGTGTGTCCAAGAAAAAAAAAAGCATTCTCACCTTCCTCTAGCTCATCCAAGGTCGTGATCTTGCGTGATCCATCAATAGTAAAGATGAATCGGACCCCCTGTGGCAAATTGATGTGGTCGGAGAGTGACCGTGTCAGATCAGCCAAGAGAGCATCAAAGGTGCGAAACCGGTCGTTGGCCACGGCGTACACGATGCCTTTGAAGTACCGGTCTCCATTCCGGTAGAAGCGCACCTTTTTGGCTTTCTTCTCATTAGTGAGAGCCTGCAGAGTGCGTGTACGGTAGAAGCTGCAGTGGGCACTGTGGGTAGGACTAGGGAGGCCATTCATGCGTCCACCCCGCGGGGTACGGGATGTCTTGTCCCTTTCATCAAAATGTCCAAAATCTAGCTCCATGACGACAAAGTTGCGGGGGCTGTGACAAATGTGAGGCGGTGTGGACCAGCTGCAGATAACCTGGGGAAAAGATGACAACATTTGTATTAGCTTCAAATCATTTATTTTATTTTACTTTAGGAAATGATCACTACACTAATCTGCACCAATAGTGACGATTAAGTTGCTTTAAAAAAGGTTGAGGGTTTAGTTAACAGAAAACCAACAGACTAGTTCAGAGCTTTAGCTTTTCCAGGTAGAGCTAACAGTGATTCAAAGCTCACCGAGTGACTCAACCCAACCACTTCAAAGTACCTTACATGTGTACATGTTCACGGTTTTGCTCATGAAACCTTTTACACAATCGTCCACAAATGGTTCCAACTGCAAAGGGAAAACTGTTTTGAATGGTGCTGCGGCCACCAATACAGCTTTGAAGTTAAAAAAATAAAATCCAACAAAGGATTTGCACCCTCTACAGAGAGCCTTTGATATCAAAGAGGTCAGTTTCCCAACAAGGTACTTTAGGGTCAAATGCTGTCCTTAAATTTTAAACCAGTTGGGTGAATTAAATCATCATTGGGGAACTTTGGGTACATGGTCTGCAGCAGAACTTAAGTGTGTGACTCTGCCTTCAAGCACTTCTTAACTGTTTCACTAAGTTGAGGGTGAAATCGATTCTCTACGGCTGCGGTCCTTCAGGTTTTGGATGTTTTCTCTTGCGGCACACCTGAATCCGTTATAGGTCAAAATGCTAGGGCAGAACTCAACAAGCTGTTGAGCAGTGCCTTTTAATTTGAATCAAGTGTATCAGAGCAGGGGAACATCTAAACCTGCAGGACAGCAGCCAGAGTTGCTCATCCCTGTACTAGATGAATAACTGGCAAATGAGCAAGCATTACAATTACACAAGAGCAGCTTCTAAAATTACTTTTAAATAATTAGGCATTCGTTAACTGTCATGTTAGACAAATCCCAAATAAATTAAATCAGAATAAAGCACAGTGGATGGTCAAATTATACTTAAACAGTTGAGATACCAAGCAGCAGGCACTTAAATAACCATCTCTCACTCTGAGCAAGTTTTGCCATTTGCCCATTTACTACCAACCATACCCACAAAATGTAGTTCTCATTCAATCACCGAGTTTAGCACCATGTATTAATTGATACATCCTTATTCATATTATAAATTGCAACATTGATAGATATCACAACATTTCTTGTTGACATAAATGTGAACTATGTCTGTTAAAACGCTTTCATGGCATCCATTTTAACTTAAAAAAATCAGTCTGCTGCATTACACTAATGTACTGTCACAATTTACAGTTCCCTACCCTCTTCTTACAGACTGGAAAAAGTTATAAGTTTTACAAAAATCATAAAATAATCCAATAAGGTAATGTTGCATCTGTACTAGCATATAAATGTACAGATGAGGTGAGAGTTGGTGCCATTTAAGCAAAATTTATATTCAATGACGGAAGACAGTTCATTTCAAATATAGCACTTTCCTGACCCTTACCAGTGTTTGCCTAACAAAAAGCTTTTATATGCTTAAACACAAGAACATGTTGAGAGCAAAAGTGATTTGAATCACCGCAGTCAGCCCTCTTAATACAGATTTTCTCAACTATTAAAATTTTGTGCCAGTTTCATAAAATACTGAAGGTACTTCAATGTACATATACACACACACAGTACACACAAAGCTTTTTAAGTCCAATTTACAAACTAGTTACAGATTACTTTAACATCATAAAAGTAATATTTTCTACAAGTAAAAACTAAACTGTATCATATGTAATGCTGTTGGATCTGTGAGGATATTGGAAGCAGTTTCTAGCGGTGTTGTACGAACACTAATAGTTGTACCTCAGAGCAACTTTAAATATTAAAGACAACAAAGTGTTTCAATGAAAGGTTTGTACCATGTTCAAGAGCAGATATAAGGGACATTGACACTTTGTGCTTTAAAAAAAAAAAGATCCACCTATTAAACAAATAAACCATCAGTTAGCTAAGCTACTGGAGACTCAAAGTCTCCAGTAGCTTGTTTTAAAAAGAAAGCATATGTTAACACCCCCCCCCACACACACACACACACACACACACACACACACACACACAATTTAAGTAGCAAAAGCCACAAGAATCATTGACCCATATCTTTATAGTTGATCAAGCTGAAACACTGACCCACACCCATCAAAAACCAGCCACACCTATCCACCACATAAAGGAGGAAGTTATCTGTGTAGAGACCAAAGCTGTGCTTTGCTGGGACCATCTCTTTATTCATGAATAAAACCTTTGATAAGAGCTGGATCCAGGACTCAAGAATGAAAATTTTATTATCCATATTTACATATTGGCAACACAAAGTGATAATATAACCAAAAGACTACCCAGTTTCTATTTTTGGTGTCTGTATGGGAGAAATGTGAAAGATGATAATCTGAAGTTTTATTTTAGCTTGTTCAGTTCCGTTTCCACAGGAATAGTAAAATATTCTTAAAATAAAACAGTTTGCAACTTGTATAAAGTTGCACAGCTATTCCATAAAAAACTAGTGTTTGATATGTTTCACTGTTATACATGGAAAATATATTTTTATTTTACCAAAGCAATAGGCTAACCGTTTGCTACATTTTTATCATTATTTGATAGCATTATTTCAGTAAAATGTTCATTATGTCTGCAACACATAAAATATCCATTTCTCATAGATGTATTTAAATAATGAATGAAACATGGATGTCTATAATCCATCACCGTCTCCCCAATGTGTGAATACACAGCACTGTGTTGAGGAGCACACTAACAGGGGGACAAATGCAGTCACCACCCACCCATGTGGCAGGGCCCTTCGATCATTTAACCCCATGGCTGAGCTGCTGAAAGGGGATTTTTTATGACATGCACTGATAGGGGTGGGACTTCTGTGGAACTCAGCTGACAAAGGCCAGGTTTCAAGCCCATCTGCTGCACTAACAAGACGACTAACAGTGACCCTTCCCCAGTGGAGTATCAACTAGGACAGTCCATTGTCTCAAACAGGGTGCCTGGCTTCAGAGTGACATCATCAGTGCTGCTCCTGCAGCAGCCGGCTCATGCTCCAGCAAGTAGATCATCCAAGATCCTAAAGCTTTTTCTGTGTTAAACAGAAAAAGCTTTTTTTTTTTAACAAAAGAAAAAGGTACAGGATTACCTTTTTCTGTGGCTAACTGACACCAATAACAAAATTATCCTGAAAGATGCATATTCACCCAATTTAATTCCAGACCTGCACTGCAGTAACACAATTGTGTCATTGGCGTTTTTGACTGGTTCTGTGTTCCTGACTGAGCCACCCACACAACACCTCTGTGACCACACACTTCTGACAAACCAGCTCCACACTGATTCATCCTCATTATAAATCAGACCGCATCCATTAGCCCGAACACACACCCACGCAGAGATAGTTGTGAAAACAGCCACCAAAAAAAAAATAGAGGAAAAGTTTTTATTTATGATAAACGTGGCCACATGGCAGAGCAGCAGCGTAAAAATCCAAGTTCTTGTAAAGGAGAAAAGGGGGGTTGGTTGTGCGCACACCTACTCACACCCACCTGCTCCAAACGCACATTTAATATACCCTACATCCTAAACATCTCCTCCAAACTCACTTAACTACACTGGCATCTCAATTTGCCTATTATGACAGAAAAACCATCTTATTAATGGTCTATTTTAATCAGAAAATCAGGGGATAATCACATCCAATAGCGGACTCACCTGCGTTGCAGCTTGCGCAGTGGAGGGATTGTGAGTGGATGTGAGTGTGTGTGAGTCGATGCTGCAGGATAGCGGCACGCCGTCTCTCCCCTCGCCTTTGTCTGCTTTAGTCTGAGAGCCGAGCCGCTGCCTGCCTCGCTGGAGGATCCACTGGGTCCTAAAGAGTAGTGGACCCGCCCACTGTGGAAATGTAAGCGCGAGACCGCGTGGGTTGCTGGGGTGGAGCTGACGCAGGGTCACCAAAGGTCGGCAGTTTGACCCACGTGACTTAATGGAGATTATTTGGGCTACTTTATAATTGTTGAAGATGAAAAATCCTTCGTTTTAGAGAAGAAATATTAGTTTGTCATAGATTTGTGTGAATTTTTTTTTATTTGCTTCTGACTTTGACCCTGCTGTGTGTGAAACTGTGTAACCAGCTGAGGTAGGAACCTTACCTTTCAGGCAAACCACAGTCTGATGCTCGGTCTGGTGGAGCTCTTTGTTAGGAGCAGATAAAAGCTTGATTACCTCACTGCTTGTGTTTGACTTTTCTTTCAATTTCCCTTAAAGCAGTGATTCATTGTCAGCGGGCTTTGTGATCTGTATCCTAACAGTGAAAGCTTGTGTGGGACATCATGTGTGCTCATGTTCAGATAAATGATGCATATTCAAACCACTTCCTCATTGTTTCTTTTGCCACAACACAAGCTCTGTAGTCTGAAAGTATTTCCCATAGCATCAAAGTTATTCTGTGTTGAATGTTGGTAGGAGTAATGAAATATTAAATAATGGGAAAGTTCTATCAATTTCCAATTGATGCATCACAATGTGAAATTGTGTTTACACAGAGAGTCAAAGTGATCTCGTATATGGATGAGGCTGCCATCTGAAAGATATTCCCAAGGAGGAATTCACACTGAAAACACACTGAAGACAAAATCGGTCATAAGGGGGAAAAAGTGACAACATTTTAGAGGACATGCAATAAATCTGAAAGCAAAAACCAAACAATCCAAAAGAAATTTGAAGAAAAAATCTTCAGAAAATGTGGCCACATTACTGGGACAGCATCCAGTGAAACCGATGAGACAGAACAAATTGAGTTTTCATTAAGTTTTCCATTAAGATAGAATAGTTTGAATTATGAGACGTGGCATTGAAATGATGTTCCAGAAATACACCAAAAACAGAGAATAAGGCCATATACACATAGCTGGGTGTTTGGAAAACTAAATACCCCCTGCCCTGTCTAGAAAGCTAACTTGTTTTAGAAAAAATGAATCAATCTTCATCTAATTAAAAAAGCACATTGCTCTGCACATGCGTATAAACACAGATCACACAGGTGAAATCTTAACAGGTTTTGTTGCCAGCAATGACGTTCTGATGCCTTAAAAAAACAGATTCGTGTGTTGACATGCAGATTCTTAGAGTATTTGCTAATCTTTACTTACTGATTTTTGAAAGAATGTTTAATTTTTCCTGGATGGACTGGCGACCTGTCCAGGGTGTACCCCGCCTTTCGCCCGTAGGCAGCTGGGATAGGCTCCAGCC
>JBAMHV010000016.1:7559920-7577266 GCA_037177535.1 Pseudomugil gertrudae | reverse complement strand
TATATATATATTATATTATATTATATTATATTATATTCTATTATGAACACTTATTTTGAAAATGACACAGAACCGGAAGTCAACTTTCCCAGCTGGAGTCAAACAAAGCAGCGAGGTTATGGTGAGAGAAGACGTGTAGGGACCTCCAGTGAGCTCGCGTGACAGTGCCTGGCCTGCTGCGGTGTACCGTGTGATGAGAATATGTCTGTGGACGAGGTGTTTGTGTTCAGACCCTTCAAGCTGATCGCGCTTCTTTGCGTCTTTCTGGCGCTGTGTCTGGACGTGGTGGCTCTACTCAGTCCAGCATGGGTCACCGCCGACCATTTCTCCCTGTCTCTGTGGGAGTCCTGCTCCCAGTCCGAGGCTCGGCATCCCGCAGAGGAGGCTCAGTGGAGCTGCTTCTCCACCCTCACATCTGGTAGGAAGAAGCGCTCTGCGGCACCTCTATAGAGGCGTTTATTTAACTGTCTGTAGTTAGATCTGAGGGCTGTGTTGCTGAACAAAAAGGAATAAAAAAAAACAACATAAATTTCACACAATGCAGATTTATTTCAAACTACGCGTTACATAGTTTTAGAGAAGTGTTTGAGTGTGATAATCTTTTATGGCTGCTTTTATGTCCACAGAATGTGTTGGACAACACATGTAAGGGTTTAAAACAACAAACTGTTGCTCTTAGCTGTATAAACCTCACAAACCAGTACCTTATTAAAGTAAAATTAGTTTTAAAAACATTTTAAAATTCCCATTAGAATAAAAAGCATAAGCACAAATTAAAAATACACAGATGTACTGTTGTCTTGTTGTGTTGTCATCACTGATGCATTACAGTAGCTGTTGCCCTCTGTAGAGCAGATGTGTTAAAGCAGAAAGTAAGCCAGTGAATTTACTTCTGGAACTTGTGTCCATCATCATTCCACAGAAGGAGAATGTTATTCTGTGGTTGGCCCAGTGGTCAGCAGCTGTAAGATTCATACCAGAGAAGTGACGTGTTGGGACACTAAAACACTGCGATGCCCAGCACCAGGTTGCATTTCTTTTTTCATCAAAACACAGACTCCATGAGTTGTGTTTTTGTCCCCAACCCCCATCCTTTCCCTTCCAGGGAGGCAAATCCACCTTAACTGCAGCAGATTTGGAAACAGTTGGCTGATGACTGGCACAATAGCTGACTTATTAACTGGAATATTTGTCCCCATTGAAGAAACAGTGGTTGCCTGTTAGAGTTGTAACAGAGACCAGAGAATTAAGTAGTATTTTTGCTGTAACCGTTTCCCAAAAATCCTGACTATTATTTTATATTTCAGCTCTTCAGTAACTTCCTGAGCAGTTTAACCATCATCACAGACTTTTAGAGCAGCAGAGGGGCTCGCAGCCTGGCTGTGGTGACTGACCGCTCTCTGGATGTGGAATGTGCCGGGGTGAATAGGAGGCGGGTAGTTGCTTTGAGTGAGTGCAGAGCTCATTAAAACAACAGTGAAGGGGGTGCGTTAAGGTTAAAGGTGCAGTTTGTCAAAAAGGGAAAGAGGAATGGTTATCCGCATATTCTTGTGTTTCTTGAGCTCCAGTTTATTTTTGAAGTGACATCATTCAGTGCATGCAGATCAAAACAGAATAACTTACAGGTGACTGAAATAATAATAAAAAAGTAATGTTATGACTGACAGACTTTGAAAATGGTATGAAAACATGCTTGTAATGTGACAATGCTGTGTGTTAAATCTGAAATTTAACCACATAATGGGGTAAAGATGGGAGAAAAATATTTCCTGGGGGATGGATTAAATTAGGCTCAGATGTGAGTAATAACAATTTTTTTTATTGGTTCTGTTCCATACAGACACATCCTGCAGAAATGTTTTGTATTGACTTTCATCAGTGAGAAAATATAACATAAAAAATAAAGTGAAAGAAACTAAGCTTTAAAACATTTCCTGAAACTATTGACGTGAAATTGGATTTTTTTTTTTATTTTTAAAGGGTTAAAATATCATGTTAATGTGGTGGAAGTCTTTCTGGGCTGAGTTTTCTCATTCAGAGGAAATGATTAGTTTTACTTTTCCAGCCAGAACAGCTGCCATAAATACAGTAAAAGTTCTGTTTTATAAAAAGCCACCGTGGCTGAAACAACATGGGAAGAACTGGAAGGCCACAAGCGTAAACACACTGATTACGACATGCAGCTTGCAAAACACGAAAAAGCTTTGCACCTCCGGTTCGTGTGCAGCACAAACAAATTCCACTTTGCTTCATGCCGTGCTGCGACACCATCAAGTGCACAGCCTCTTTCAGATCTGTGATCCTCCTGGGCCAGAGGCATTCTCCTGTTTTCCTGGTGACATGCTGTGGATCATTTTTACTGTTGAAATGTAAACCGTAACCACTGAGAAAAGTGGCCAAATAGGTCAATATTTTCATGTCTTATCAAAGGACTCTGAGCCTTGTCACGGTTTTTGGTGAATTCCCACCAGCCTGTCATGTGACTCAGAGTGAGGAATGTCTTTTTGTAAGCGTCTCCCACCTCCACAAAGGAAGTTAGATTCATGTTTGAAATAGGTTAGTGGGTACGTGTGTGATCAGGATGCTTTGTTCCTGATTATTCACTTTGGTTGAGCAAAGGAAATGTGTGGTGTAAAACGCCCTTCATTTAGAGTCACAGTAACTTTTAGTTTTTGACTCAAACCGGCTTGTTTCTTCTCTTGTTGTTTATTTTCTGTTTTTAGTCCTGTAATTTTTTTCTAGTGTGATTTAATTAAAAAAGAAAAGCGTTTTTTTGCCTTTCATTTGCTTTTAGGCTTTATTTTTTTGCCTTCTACCTGCCGAATCCCTTTATTTGTACAGCACCAATCACAATGTCATGTCTCAGGTCACATTTGCCATCTTGTTCTAATGCTAAACAATATGTGGTTATTGTGTGAAATTACCAAGGTATTCACTTACATTTTTTTTACTTCTTAATATGACTGTAACTTTGATTCTAATCAGCTTCTTGTTGTCCTGATGGGGGGAGCAGGTTTGAGTCCGTTCAGCTCTGGGTGAAAGATGAGCTCTTGTTTTGTACTTGTCAACACAGCAGTTCAATTTAGCACCTCATTGTTGTGAATCGAGCTTTTGTTGTAAACTGTGATGCTCCTCTCTAACCTGCTCGTATCCCGTCCTGCAGACTGGCAGATTGCCACCCTGGTGCTGCTCGGGGCCGGTGCTGTTGCAACCCTGGTGGCCTTTTTGGTGGCCCTCATTTCCTTCTGCCGCGGGACACAGAGACAACACTACCGCATTGTAGCGATCTTCCTCTTTACTGCAGGTACGTCCTTTTTCTCAACAAGTCTTCCAGAGATAGGATTTTAGCATGTTTAGAAATAGAGTCACAATAGTTTCCACATTAAATATAAGCAATGCAGAAAGGACTGAATAAGGCTTGCTGGTTGAGCTCATTATTCTTGTGGTGTGGAATCTGCAGAGCTGCTGGCTCGTACGCCAAGGAAAGCAGCCGCAGAATATGCAGACTTGCCAACACAGTGAAGTCATATAGAGGGCCACCAGAGACTCCTCACTCATCATCGCATCATAGCTGGATCGCTGTTTGTGAATGCTTTGTGTGAAGGTCCTCAGGGTTTATTTAAAACAAATTTTGCAACTGCAGAGGGAGGATCTAATTATAAAACATATAATTAGGAAGACACATCCTTTCATGGATTATACACCATAATAACTGACTCTCAGTCTGTCTTTCCGCTCACTATGACAGTCCTTATCTCACACCCAGCTCCAGTTTAAACTGAAGAAACCAAAGTTGTATGCATGACGATGGAATGTTTTCTGTGGCTTTAGATCAACTTTAAATGGTTTTATGCTTCATTGCAGTACAAACTGAAACACAGACACACTTCCTGGTAAAAGCCGTGTATTTTGGTCCATACTGAAGAACAGAAAATGTTCATCAAACATTACACCTCTGCAGTTTTTTTTACTTTTGTATAAGAAAATGACACAAACCTGTTTCCATTTGAGTTTGAATATTTGATCAAATATATATATATATATATATATATAATTAGTCTTTTTGTGTTTTTATTTGTATCTTATTGCATGTTGTTGCTGTTCCATGTTTTCACTGCTTTGGGACCATGGATGAATATGAGCCTTTTGGTATAATCCAACAGGTCAAACCTTTTTGTACGGCTGCTCATTAATCCACACTGTCCACTTACATATGAAAATCCCATAAATAATATAAAACTGTAAATGACACACAGAAAACAATTCTCCTTAGGGAAAACCTAAAACATGTTTCTAAACAGTTGGGACAGTTTGCCACTGCTGGAGCCCATCTCAGCAACTAGCAGGCGAGAGGCACAGTACACCTGTACAGGTCGCCAGTCCATCGCAGGGCCAACATGTTGCTGATATAAAATAAAACTACTTCCCCATTCATTGGCCTACATTGAAGTTTAGCTCAACAATTTAGTCTCTTTTGATGTTTTTGTGTTTTAATAATGCAGGAGAACCAAAGCCAAACACCACCAGGTTAAATGCTTGCACATCTAGAAACTGCTGGTCATTCAGACAAGTAGTGGAAATTTCTTTTGCGGTGTTTCAAAATGTCAGAGCAACTTGACTTCCAGAGCCCGTGTACACGGTCAAGGACAGCACATTATTTCCACTCATAGTTTCAGTCTGTTGATATTTTTAAGCAAGATGGCTCTGTCTGTCTGACCTTGGTGTCACAGCTGCAACTCAGCGTTTCTGAGATTGTTGAGGCTGGGACAGAGTGTAAACGCAGAAAGTGACATTGAAGCTGTGAATGCCCAATGAATCTCCTTCAATTACGGCTGTGCGGATATTTGTGTTTGTGGAAGTAAAGCTAGATGTGTATTTTTCATGTCTTTTGTGTGTGTAGTTTTCTTGTCTGTGTATGAAAACTTGTTGGACCTCTGTAGGTGCATGCGGTGACAAAACGTCCCATGCACGGATATTTAATTATCTATGGGTTTCAGTAAAAGTGTGGGACAGTTTTGCTTATCTGATGAGGAGCTGCAGCCCCACACTAAGCAAGCATGGGAAATATTTAGTCCCCCTGCCTACATCATTTTTAGTTTTATCATTGAGATTTTTTTTGTTTTAGCATTTTTCAATCATTTTCTCAAACAGCTAATCATATTTGGACTGCTGTCATTTAAATAATGGCTTTAAACTTTAAACCTGGTTGGGATCATTGTTGTAAATTGGGTTGAACATCTGATATGTGAAACCGCCTCAGAGTGTGTCCTTTGTTTTGAACCCTGGTGTGTGCTAAGACATTACGTTTATTTAAGAAAACTGACACCATATCCCAAAGTTTCTGTTGAAAGTAAATAGTTTATATTACAGTGAAAATCTGCATGAAGTAACAGCCTACCACTGAAAGAGATTTAAGAGGAATTGTGTGTTTTGTTCTGCGTAGGAAAAATGTAACCACAAAGGACCAGTGTAGTCGCTGTGGCTCGGGCTATTCTCCATTAACTGGAAAGCGTGGGAATGCTGTGTTATGCTTTCCTGTGGGTAATTGCTTTAAGAGCCCTGCAAGAAAACATTCTCCATACAGACACATTGTCCTGAATAGAGCAGCAGCAAAAGGCTGGACTGTGTAATGCCCATTGGCAGTAGCACCGTGACTGCATGGTATTTATTTTCTGTCCAGAAATATGACCTCAGCGGACAGCGAGCTCAGTCTGGCCTCCATCAACGCAGCCACAGTCTCAGGCTTGCTACCATTCCTCCTGTACACCCACCTCTCTGTGCTGTAGGAAGGAAAGGTGGAGCCGTGTTTACACAAAGAGTTTTCCTCAAAAGTCACCTTGCACACACAAAAAGGAAGTGGAAGCTGTTGGTTTGAGAATAATCTGCCTCAAACGTTTGATCATTTTTGGAGGGGTGTAACTGTTAAAGACGTCCTCCTTGTGTGGTGACTACTGTTTGTAATCACTCCACACTTCTCAAACTACAACACAGTTTGACAAAATAGAAGTACTTTGCTTTCACTGTTTAGAAAGAGAAGTGAGACCACTTCAAAAAGCCTTTGCTTTCATCCAAACAGGAATCCCACAGGAATGCATTTCATTATGAGGACAGTTTTCTGAAAAGCATCTTGTCTTTTCCATGAAAATGTCAAAGTGACAAATGAAAACATGTGTAAACACAAAACGCATCATTTATTAAGTCAAAACACATGTTTATGCTCACTCAAAACCCAAAGTGCTGTGACAATTCATCATTATTGCACATGCATCACAGCTATAAGAGAAATAAAGTAAACCATAGGAAGGATCAGAACACATAAACCTACATTACATGCATCTGTTTTCATCGACTGGCTCCTCAAAACACTCCCTCATTCTTATTAATGTCATTGTAGATCATGTGAAGATGATCAAGAGGAAGATCACCATGTTACATAACCATTCATTAGTTGCTTATAGAGACTGTCAGCTGACTTTGTGTTCAAAGATCCTAAAACACCTTCCTTCTCCCGTTTCCCTTCGTAGCTCAGTCAGTTTTTGACCTTTGCAGCTGTCTGGTAGCTGTCACATCTGTGGAGGCACATGAGCAAGGCCCTTAATATCACATGTTTAGACATAAATAATGAATTGTCATGACTGTAGTGTTATCGCAGGGCAGATACAAGAAATGCAAAGACTACTGAAAAAAACATAACCTCGAAAATAATTTATAGTTGCAAACATGAATCAGAGGACATAAAGAAGGGAAGTAATGAAGAGTGGAATGTTATGAAAGATTTATAAAGAGATTAACAGTGTTTTTTTATCCATATGAGGAGATCAGATCATATAAAATATCCAGAAGAGTACACTGTATAAGTATTATTCAAGAGTGATGTGTAACTTTTCATTGTGAGTAGTGTGATTACTGCTTTTCATTACTGCTCCATCAGCAGAGTATTGTTTCAGCCTGTTCAATCACATGGTCAAAGAGGATGTGTACGATGTTAAATGTGCAGGGAAAACACCCATTCATGATGGCCTCTCTGTTTCCAGTGTCTCTGCAGGCCTGCGCGCTGGTCCTCTACCCAATCAAGTTCATTGACGGAACGGTTCTGCAGACCTATCACGAGTTCAACTGGGGCTACGGGCTTGGTTGGGGAGCCACCATCTTCATGTTGGGCGGCGGGATCCTCTTCTGCCTGCGGACGGACATTTACGAGGACGCTATGTATTAGTCGGTTTCTAGCCCTGCTGGAAATACTCACTTAAAATACGCAGACTTTCCTTCACTCTGCACTCAGCCTGTACATGAGCCACGCGTCTCAGTTTCTCCTGCTCTCTTGGTTATTTTTAGACAGGTGGTGAATGCCTTATTTAGGCCAGGGCTGTGTGAGTAGAGCAACCTTTCCCCACACCCTCCCCAACGCTGCCCATCCCTCAGCCTTGCTGGTATCCGGAGCAAGGTGGCAGTGTTAAAACACAGAGAGCTTTCTGGACAGGCTCAAGCCACTGTTGCTGGATGTTTCCTACTGATCTGGATACCTTTTGTTAGAGAGAAACAGCACATACCTGAATGTGCAGTGAGTGAATTTTTAACAGGACTGATTCATCTCCAAATTTTCTTTTTTTTTATTTTACTCTTTTTTTTCTAGCTTTTCATGAGGTTCAGCTTGTTGTTAGCATATTTATGGCATCATTTTCTGCTTTATTAACACTATAAACATGAAGTCACTCACTTTGTCTTAGCTCAAAACGATCTAATAAGTGTAAATTAGCCAGCTTTGATATATATGCTATTGAGTGTGTAGATTGTTTGGAAAATCACACGAGTTTGTCTGATGAAACTGTAAATGTGTACAAAGTATTTCTACATGAATGAAAATTCAGAATAAATAATGGTAGTTTTGGGAGCATAAGAATTGTTAACTGCTGTTTCCAATATTTGCATGTGGTATTTTGACACATTTGAATAACAAAGCGACCTTTTGGCTAAACTTTGAGAGCCTTAATAGAGTCCTGCTACCTTTTACACTGGATAGCCCTGCAACCATAATATAAACCCTACATTATCTGTAGCACACATTCCTCTGAGGAAGCCATCCCAGGCTATTTAAAAGAGACCTCACCTGGTAAATGCTTGCACTTAAATAAGTGCATGTGAGAATGGGGCATTTTATTGCTAAAAAGAAGGATTTAGCAGCCATATTTTACAGCAGTAACTTGCATAGTTTTTTTTTTATTAAGCAGCAGATTTGCCTTGCATTATCCTGCAATTGGCCAATAATGAAGGATGAAATGAAAATACTGATTTTCATTTCATCCTGATTCATACTGATTCATTTTTTACTCAAACATTAGAAAACATATAGGTGACAGTTTGCCAGCTTTTTTCAGTCAGTGTACCTATGACATGCACATTATTTTCCTGGTTGCTTTGTGATAAACAGGTGTTGCCATACTTAAGTTGACACTATCTTTGCCTCAGCAGCTGCTAATAGTATTTACAATGAGCAGCGCCCAGAAAAAACTAACATAAATTACTGTGTTGGGCCATGTGAACCCTGTAAATGGCATGTGTAAGCTGTGCAATGTTGTGTTTGGATTGTATTGAACAGAAGATCGTTTTTTGTCTTAGTTCTCTGGAATGTTTAAAATGTAACGGTGAAAGCTCTTTATGACATTCTTGCACTTAGTTTCCAAGACATGAAAGATGTGATCATGTTACCTTTCTGTTCCACTGACTGTGCATAAAAAGCATCTTTTTTCCATTTTAAAGCTGTATGCTAGTGGAAAGCATGCGCTGAACGCTTTAATAATGAGCAAGCACAAGAATTACTCGAGGTATTTTTAGAGGAAAGATCATTTTTAACATTAAGGAGTCACATACACCCACAGTTTCTCAGTTTATTTCCATAATGAGCAAATATTTTACTCAGAAATAGTTTGTGCTTCTTTTATCCAACAGATAAAAATGGTTCAAACATGCAATTAAGACATTTTTAAGCGTTTGAAAGGTCAAATGTGAAAATGCCAGTAGGTTCCTTCTGCACTGCACCCACACAGTTATCTTTATGCACGGCATCACAAGAGATAGAAGCAACATATACATTTGGTGAGATATTTATGTACGCCTCATCAAAAACATTGTCCTTTTTTGGGGGGCAAATCCATAAAGTGGCCTTGATTCCCCAGAATCAGGACTTTTTACTTACCGCCTGCCAGATTAACGGCCTTCTTCCTCCACCTAGTGGTCAGATTGATGCAGTGAACATAAACCCTGCTGCAGCATGGTGATCCACAATTTTTAAACATTTATTTTCTTTATATAAGAATAAGATAAACCCTCAAATTGGGATAAATTCTTGTATTATTCTAATTCTAATCTAATTTTTGTAATTGCCAGGAGAAAAAAATAGATCCATTTGTGTATGGCTGATTCAGGATTTTTGCACTAGAGTAGCAGGAAACTGCAATAGGACTGATCTAAATGTTTGCAATGATTAACATCAAGCCTAAATGACAGGCTGTTAAAGGATATTTGGTATCTATTTTTCTGATATAACGTATCATACTCCTTTAAATACTTAGGTGTGACTGTACCTTTTGCCCCTACAGAGGCAGATAACAACTCTTAAAGTCCAGTAGAAGATGCAGGACAAAAGTTATCACCAGTCCGTAAGAACAGACAATGCAATTAGTCACATTTGTTTAGATTTCATTGTTTTTGCATTCAAGGTAATCCGATCTCTGTAGAGTTACCAGCCCCGAGGTGCAGTAACCAGACAGGCCCTGCACACTTTGACTTTGCAGGGACAGATTCCAGTTACTGTGCCCAGGGGACAGCAGCAAATATTTGTTCAGTTTGGTACCTGTAGAAGAAAATATAATTTTTAATATTTATGATTGTGGATAAAAATCCTCTAGAAATTAGGTGCTAACCTTAAGTTGCCCGGCTCCAGTGATCTTGAAGTGGTAGTCTGCTGCAGATGAGTCTGCAGCCTAGCAAGGCAGATAAATGGGCTGAAAAACAACACCTGAGCTATACATTACCCTTTTAGCAATCCTCTATCTAAGGCTGGCTCCACCAAAATTACACATTAACCCAAATAACACTGCACTCTTCTCCTCCATTATCACTCCTCTGCAGTCCTGCCACCCCTTGAGTTAACCCAAATACCACTCTTCTGAGCATTGCATGTGAAACACAAGTCTGAATACAGCAACCAAGTAATTCATGTTACCGTTTACAAAACAGTTTAAAACAGTGAGATTTTCATTCTGTTTCATCTCAGAGTTTTGAGAAGTGCACACCAGTGTTTGTTTAGCTACTATACAAAACAAGACTTGTGTGTTTTTACTAATTCTGTTGTAATTTCTCACTTATTTTAATTAATTATAAGATCTCTGTCTTATTACCACCAAACCAATTCTCTGAGGAAGAGGGACACAGCGAAGCACAGACACATGCTTATGAAATGCATGAACTGGCAACATAGTGTGAGAAGCTGTCAGCTGCCTGGATGACCTTGTTGGTGTCAATGAATATTGGCTCACACAGCAAAACCTGCAGTCAGTATGGGACCAGATGGCTACTTTCTCAACATGAAAGAACCCCTATGTGGAAATTTTATGTATGCACCTGCTTCAGATCACTTTTTACTCTGTATATTCAAAGATATAGAGCACATGCTTAACTTACCACACTTGATCATACAGCTTCTGCCGCTGCCCGTCTTGTCATCAGGTAGGTCGTCTACAATAAAATGGCACATGTACTGTCTGCACACACTGCACTTCTCTACCTATGACAATCATAATATTACTTTTTTAGTGTTATACTTTATATCAAAATCAGCATCACACTGTGTGAATATAAATAGGAGCTGACCAGCATTACATAGGCTAAAATAACCAAATCATCAGCGCACATAAGGTGAATAATTAGTGTTCCCAACCCAACAACCTGTATTGCATAAAATGATAAACAAGCCTTTCATAGCATATTAAAAAGAAAAGGAGATAAAATTCCACACTGGCAAACACACTGATCACATGGAAGAGATGTTACACTCTCACTGTGTAATGTGAGTTACCAGTACACGAAAATTCTCATTAAAAACCCGGGGACTCCACTTTTAGTCAGTATTAGAAATAATTTCTCATGATTAACACAGTCAAATGTTTAGAAGCATCACTGAAGCACGTTAACATCCAGGGTGGGAGAAAATATTGATATATCCAAATATTGCAAATATTTTTAAGTTATTTTTTAGTAAGTTGGCTTAAAGTATGGAGCAGCTTTGGATGTTTCCTACACTGTGACAGCTTTCTTACCATTAAATTGTAAAGAAAAATAGCAATTTATTACCTTGTTTAAAGTAACACAATATATTGTATCACCAGATTCTTGCTAATAGACACCCTTAGTGAGCATTGTGAAAAGGATTGATTTCAGGCACTCGTAAACACAAAATAAATGCATTTTTGCACATAGACAAGGAAACTAAGCCATTTAATTCAGGTCTGTTAGATATGGTAGTTTCACCTCAGAGTTGGAAGATAGTAGATCTTAAGGACTGCACTCCTGGGGTAGAACCTGTGTGCAAAGCAAGTCATCAAAATCACAAGGTATGTATTTGTACGGTGCTGCTCGGTGGTGCAGTGGTAAGCACTGTGGTCTCACAGCATGCAGGTTGCATGTTCACGCCTAGGCTGGGGGAGTTCTGAACAGTGGCTTTTCTGCATGGATTTTGCATGCGCACAACATGCAAAACATGAACTCTGTGTATGTGTGTGTTCTCTCTGGACACTCCAGCTTTCTCACACCATCCAAAGACATGCGTGTTAGGTTAATGGGTTAGTGTGAAGCATGTGTGGTTGTTTGTCTCTCTGCTGGCCCTGTGATGGACTGGCAATCTGTCCAGGGTGTGACCTGCCTCTTGCCTGCTAATTGCTAGGATAGACTCAAGCAACCCTGCAACCCTGAATTGGATTAAGTGCTATCGAACATGAATGAATGTTTTGTATATGCGAGAATTCTCGTGGACACAACAGGGCAACAAGAAATGAGAGACAAACTACACATCACTTTTAAAAACATCAAAATTAAAAATGAAAATGAATTTTTCTTCTCTGCTAAACTAAATCAGATTAACACAATGATGAAAAACAGACATTTTTAACACTTTATAATGTTTGCTAAACAGAAGGGATAAAGTTTTTTGTATTTTTATATAAAGAAGCAGGTTCTACATCTAAGTCAGCACAACTCCAATGACACATCCTTTATTGCTCATTTCTTTTTTCTTTTTTAATGTTATTTTAACTGTGAAAGTCTGTTTTCAAGAGCTTCCTAATTCTCTGCACCACCGTGTGAAGGAAGCCATTGTTACGCAGGTTACTAGAAATATTTATTGCCGTTTCTTGACATTTTTTTTACTTTCAGCATGTCTTCAGGTGGACTGGTGCAGGCTGTACTTTGTTTTTAATATATCCCTCTGTGCTCAGCTGGACTTAATTCAAAAAGCTGAGTATGCTAAATTCAATTTTTCAGTCCATTAGCTTTGTTGGAGTTTTATCTTGTTTTTATCGCTTGAAACCATCAAAATACTGATTCTAGTATACTGGAACATTTTCCTTCTGCCAGGATTCTGGATGATGGCTGTCATCTTATCTGTCCACAGCTAATCATGGTTTTATCTAGCATGTTTTTACTTGTAGAGCTGCCATTAAACCATCAACACTGCCTTTGATTTTTAGTGTTATTGTCTGAACTAATCAGGTTTACATTACACATCTCTCTGGAACTGTTTATTTTTGTCTCTTTTTATTACAAAAAATAATGTTTATCTGTCTTGTTGCAGTTTTATGGTTTCTGGAGAGGCCGGCAGTATAGATAGTCCTCAATTTCTTTGATTTCTGATAGCTGTTATCTAACACCTCCATATCTGAAGCACTAGCTGTAGAGCTAGACTATGTAGTAGAACATTCTAAACTTTCCTTGCTGCTCGTCATCATTGAGAGGCTGGTCGTTCTATCCTCTTACAGCTCGCCTTTAATATTTTCCATCTTCATAAAATCTCATAAATCATTCCAGCCCCAACAATTCTTCTCCATGACCACATGGATAAAGTAGACATGCAAATATGGACAACTCATAGTTCTAAAAGATGAGCTTACTTCCTGAGAGGGAAGTATACAATGCAAAGCTTGGCAGACACTGGTGAAATGTCTACATTGGACCCAGAGGAATTTGATTTTGTTTTTCCATTAACTTGTTTGCTTTCGGTCTTAGATGGATTGCTGACAAAGCTGTCCTGCTATAATGTGCAGCTGGATGGTGTTTCTTCTGCTTAAGCCATCCTTTCCTCACCTCTGGATGATGTGAAATATTTTGGCTTTTCTCCATGAGATGCAATCACGGCAAGGCATGTTATTTGTACAGCACAATTTAACAAAAGGGTGATTCAAAGTCTTTTACAACGACATCTGAAAATAAGAAGAATTAACATTATATGAAAAAAAATGTTTAAAACACGATCACTTCCAGCTTAAAAGAAACATGCAGGTTCGGACTTAAACTTAAAATGATTTTAAATAAAAGCGATTGTGCAGCTGCAAATAGGTCTGCATTTAAATAAACGGAGGGTTTCAGCTGATATGAAACTTTCTGGGAGTTTGTTCCAGACATGTGGAGCATCAAAGCTAAGCGCAGTTTCTCCATGTCTGTTCATATGTCCTTATTCTTAAAGCAATACTAAGCTGACTTTGTTATTCCTTTGATGTGTTTTTCACATTAAATGACAGGCCATTTCTGTCTAAGTCTGTCTCTACACCCTGATTTCTGGCCTGGTTGATGGTTTCTAGGTGCATAAAATGAAACTCTGTGGTGACCTTTAATTGTTACTTTTTGACTCCAAAGACAATCACCTCACTTTGTTTTTGTTTGTTTAGCTGAAGAAAGTTTAGACACATCCAGTCAATAATCTCCTCGGTACATTTAAAAAGATCTCATACAGACCCTCAGTTTTTAGATGCCATAGTAATATATATACACACGTCATATGCGTAGCTGTGGTAACTAATGTTATTCTGTATGACCTGACCCAGGCATGGCACAAGACAGCGTAGGAAGGTAGGTCCAAACAGGAGAAGTTCCTCACACATTGTTTGTTCAACAATCTGCTGTTGAACACACACACACACACACACACACACACACAGCAGGCCCTATAGTCCCAAAACCCATGACACCCGGATGGAACATCACATGTAATTCTTGTCTGCTCAGATGTAAAGTTACCTAATCACACAAAGTACTTGGGTTCAGTGCCAGAGAGACCCATCCAGCTCTACAGTCAGAGTAATGTATTAAGGTCAGCTGCATCAAATTTAGCACTGACATTCAGTGAAGCTAAACACATATTTTCATTGTTTCTATGCAAACATGTCTTAATGATGTTGGTCAGAGCAGTCTCAGAGCTGGGATGCTCCATAACACCCGACGGGAAGACATCACTGCTGTTGTTTTGTGTTAAATAATTTAACTGGTGAGAAATGGCTTTTGAGAAATAAGTCTGCACGCTGTTTTCATGGCTCTGGGTTCACAACAAGTAACAGATCATTTTCGTTTATTTTTATTTATTTAACCTTTATTTAACCAGGAAGTAACGTTGAGATTCAAAATCTCTTTTCCAACTGAGACCTGGAGATCTGGCTTCATAAGATACAATCAGACTGCTATCTAAGCTTGGAGCCAGGCAGACTAACTGTCTTGTCCTAGGAGGCCTTTCAAAATATTTTTTGTGGGATGCCTACAGTACAAGGGAAAAAAGAAAAACACTTCAAATTTAAGTTGGGATATTGTGTTTCAAAGCTAAATGCAGGTACAGTAGCATACAGGACTGGTATTTGGTCAGGCAACTGCATGGCATTCAGCAGGTGTTAGATAAGAATCATCTCCATTAACAAGTACAAGACTGAGGCTCATTGTTAACTGGGATTTTCCCAAATGGGTGTGCAGATACTTCATGCAGCTAAGGGTGCATATCTTTACCAAACAAGATAGTATCAGAAAAGATTTTGGACAGATTAACGTTGTACATGTTTTTACACACCACAGCTTTACCAGGAATTTTTTTAAAATAATGCATCAAAAAACAAACTAAAATTGGTTGGTTATCCTTTGGTTAAAGTTAGTGTTGTTTGTGAACTGTAGCTACAGTACTTTTTATTACTTATTTATCACAAAAAATATATATCATTTAATATGTCCAATGGTTATATGAACATCTTCTTTTGCCAATACAGTAATTTAAATCTAAATTAATTATCTCAAAAAATCTCCTGTTGTCGGATTTATTTCTATATAATTTTTAATTTTTCACATTTTTTAATGAACTGGTTTTAGTTTTTATCTACATTTGCCATTTAACAAATTGATCCCAGATTATTTGATTGTTTTTAACCTACTTATGATTTAATCACATTTGCATTTTACAATTATTTTAACCTACTTGTATTACCTTTGATAAATGTTAAATGTGATTTCAATCAAATGACTCAGATGCATGAGTATAATCTACAGATACATAAAGCTCTGATTGGGAATTACTGCACTATACAACAACAAATTAGTAGTGAGAAGAAGCCAGAAAACCTGCAGAGAACCCACGCATACACAGGGAGAACATGCAAACTGCACAGAATGTCGGAGGCTCAAACCAGTGACTTTCTTGTTGTGATGCTGCTGTGATAACCACTTCCCACCCTGCAGGCCAACTTTGAGTCCACCGAATCTAAACATAGGCCTTCAGTCCAGTGACACATTCAGTCTGTTATTATTTCTCAAGGATGTTTAGTCTTTTGGAGCTTCTAAGATAGACAGCTTTCAACTCACCGTGTCACAACAATATTATCAATCTGATTGATCAAAGATAAATCTTTTGTCATTTGTGGAAAAACACTCTGTTTGCTATGAAAGAAAATAAAAACCTTTAATTATCCATTTCATTCTGGTTTCTGAATTTCCTAAATTGGAATAAACGAATTTGAAGTTCTACTGCTTACAGCGCTTCCCATCAAACACCAAAATCCAGAGAAAAGTAGAAAAACTCATTTCAACAAGATCCCACACATTACAGCAAGGGATAGTTATAAGTTCAATCTGTATTTTGTATCATTTGCCTTCTCAGTGGCAGCACCCAAACTATGGAACCATCTTCCTCTGTTTGTCATATCCTCTTCATCCTCAGCTCACTTTATGTCTAGACTGAAAATGCATCTTTTGTTCCCTGCTGGCCTTTAATGCCAGCTGAAAGACAGAGTAAACCTTGGCTTGTTATCTTTTACTTCTATTTTATTGGCAGTTTTATTATTTTATCTGTAGTTTTATTATTTTATTGGTGTTTTTTTATTTTACTGAATATCTTACTTGTATTTTATTTGTGATGACTTTTTATCTGGGATGCAGTTTATACTGTGAAGCAGGCGATTTTTATCTGCTAAATAAATAAATATTGAATAAATTAAATAGAATAGATAATATTACCTCTGGTTAAGTAAAAACCAAGGGGCCCTGGGGGGTGCTGGGCTCCCTGCTGGCCTTTCTGCCCCTTTGCCCACTAGGGAGAGGAGGGGAAGGAGAAGGCTGTGCGTGGATGTGAAGCAGGGGGTGGGGAGATGAGTATATGGATGTGGGTGTGTAGGGAGATGGGTGGTGTGATGTGGCTTGTATGGATTATTGGAGAGGTTTGGGTTTTGAGGTGGGGGGAAAAGGACGGTGGGGTGTGTGTATATGTATGGGGAGATAGGTGGTGAGAAGCGGATGGTTGGGCATGTGTATTTGTGTATGTATGTGCAGGGGGAGGGGGTGGTGTGGATTGATTGGATGATTGTGTGTGTGGATGAGTGGGTGGATGGGGATGACTCCTGGGGCGTGCATCTGGTACACTGGGGTGTAGAGTGGCCTCCGAGAGGTGGCGGTCGGGGGGCCCTAGCCCCTTGTCGGCGCTGGTTGGCTTCTCTGCCTATGGGGTGGGTGGGTGGGATGGTGGGGGTGTCTTCTTTGGATGCTCGGGGCCCTTGGCCTGCTTTCTGCCTGCCCTGGGCGGCCAGTGTCTGGGGGGGTCGGCGATTCTCAATGTTCCCCCTGACTGTGGGGGCCTCTGGCTGGGACCTCCCTTTGCCGTTTCCTGGGCGGATGCTGGGCTTGCCCCGGAGGGAGTGGCTGGGGTCCCTGTTTGGGGTTGGCAGCTACTGGCCCTGGTCTCTGGTAGTCCTGACCTGCGTCTGACCTTTGGGTAGTAGGGGTCGTCTTGGTATGATCACATTTCTGTGAGCATCTTTCACCCCGTACGTTCTGCAT
>JBAMHV010000016.1:7505945-7524048 GCA_037177535.1 Pseudomugil gertrudae | reverse complement strand
CGCGAGATTGTTTGGTCCTGTCTAGGCTACCCCACATAAAATGGGAAATAGCTTTGGCATATAGATAGATAGATAGTTTCATAATGTGTTTCTAATGTTTTCAGTAGGTGGAAGGTCTGCGCTGCAGGAAGCCTGGATTTAGCATAAAACCTGTAATATTTATAAAATATATTGTTATAGTGATGCTGGAATATATATTTTAAATACTCTTTTCTATGAGAAAGCTCATAGAAGAGACAATATGCAAGATAGATGACAAATTAAACTTAATCAGGGGACTGAAGTGTGAAAATCTGTCAAAGTTCATCTATAACTGGATGCTCTTCAGGTACATCTTTACAAAACATTCATTTTACTCCGTTCGTCTGAAATGATCTCATGTCCAGAGAAAGTTACAGGATACCTGGATGTTTATTGCTTTGAATTATGTTTACTGACACTCATTTTGGAAACATCTGAGTCCATGCAATGGTTTTCACCTCAGAGCTGTGCCGCTTTTACTCTTTTACACAGAGATTTCATACAAATTATTCACTGTTATCATGGATCCTAGCACATCAAAGTCTTTGTAAATTAATATAGGAAGTGTTGTAACCCCTAATAAGTTGCCTTGTTATGTTTCCATGTAATTACAGGGTTGAAATGGTTTGCATCTTTTTTTCAAACCAGGTTTGTCTAAACAGTTTTGATTAGGATTAATGAAAAATAACAAAGCTGCATTACACATATAGAGACTTCAATCACTAAATGTTACAACACAGCGCAGCAGCTGCAATGTTTCTGTTCACACTTTATAATATGCTGCTGTTGACATTCTTAATAACTGCATGGCATGTCCCTAACATGTTGCAGCCCTGCCCAGAGATTCGTTGAAATGTACATCCAAAGAGCCCTAAATTATGTGTTTTCTGAAGCGTCAAACCAAAAATGTTCCACCCTTAGGTAAGCCAATCCGTTTGACTGAAATGAACTCACCCCGACTCCTCCTTCCAGATGTCTTTATCTTTGCATTGTTGAGACATGCTAAGAACTTTCTCCAGTTCCTAAAACACACGGAGACACACACCATAAGGACCGACTTTGTCCTCCACATTAAGCATTGGATATTTTCCCACACTTGATTTAGGTTTTCATTTCACAGACAGACCAATACCTTTATACAGGACATGTGACTGCTTTGCTGTCCGTCACACTCTGACAGAGCAGGATCCTCGTTGGGGTTGGGCTCTATAAAGTCATAGAGATCCTGATCTGATAGAGGGAGGAAGCATCCGCGTTCATCACTTAACTGTCACATTTCAGGCACTTCATTCAACAACCCCGTGTCTCTGTTATTGCGTTCAAAGGGAATGTTTGATACTTATGGTCGGTAACCTTTGCAAGAGTCCATTTTGGAGAGAAGTGATAGGGCATCAGCACGAGCTGTCTCTGAAACTTGTGAATGGAGGCTGACGGTGTCGTCATCTGAAGGCTGCAGGAGAGGCAAAATGTCACAGGAATTTAAAGCCTCCATCATGTCAACAAAACACAGCGAATGATCAAGTCTGTGCACAGATCCAAAAAAATACAAGAGCTTTTAATAGTACTCAGATTGCATTGTAGTAGTTGGTGCTTCTTTCTAGGACTACACAATGACTCACTTTTAAATACACACTCACAAAAGGGGAAAATAAAACCAGACAAAATACCTCAGCTGACAGTTAAGTAGTAATATTTTTACTTATCAGTCATCCTTGTTTTCTCTCAACCAGACATGTTTTCGATGAGTTACATTTACGGCCTCTCGTCAGACATTCTGCTGAACATAATTATTCAAAAGCTGGTACAAGAGGTGCAATACAATAAAAAATAAACAAACACAAGGGGTTTTAGGCCGTCAATTTCCACTATGATCTCTGCTGTCATACAAGACCCATTAAGTCTGTCAGTCAACCGTCACCCCAGATTGAAAACGTGCATACACACACACACACACACACACACACACAAAGGTTACCAGGAATATTACTCAGGTGGCTTTCACTCCTACCACACTACTTGGATGCCCTACTTTTTCATGTGGATTATTGTTTGATTCCCAACCAAGTTTTTTTTTTTTTAACCACAAACCTCAACACACAGAGCTGCTGTTGCTCTGAGTCAGAACTTCAACTTTTCATGGCCTATCTGATCACAGATAAGTTGCCTTGTGGGTAGCTGCTATTGTCTGTCTGAGCTGAAAAGTATTTCCATTAATTAGTTTTGCACGAAACTGGGCAAACCTAACTGAACTAATACTTGATGGCAAGCAGCTTCAGTTAAACACTGAGATGAAGAGTCTGTAGGTTGTACATATTCATTTCCAGCATAGCGGCTTTTTCTTTTAGAGTAGTGTGTTTGAGGCCTGACCTCTGTTGTAGACAGCCTCTTGTCGCCATTGTCGCTACCAATTCCAGAGTCAGGCCCGTGGTTCTTACTGGGATAAAAATCTTCCATGCTGCAAAACAATTTGTGTATTACATATTCAATGACATGGAAAATAGATGTAGATGTTTAACATGGAAAAGTATTCTAAATACAAAGAGTATTGTAATATATAAGTGAACTCATAATACTTTATGTTATGGTGTCAGAACAAAATGTGGTAAATGTGTCCTTCCTCACCTGTCTGTGAGCGGCTGTAGAAGGCAACGTTTGCTGAGGGATGGGAGATCTAAGGTGTCTGGTTTCTTGTCCAATCGGCAAGCTTGGATGTTCAGGTACTTGAAAATATGCACTTTCCCCTTCAAACATATCTGAAACAGAAAATTGTGCAAAAGGTGCCTGAAGTGTCTGGATTGTACCCTCTACAAAGAAAGCTTGTTCATCCTCACAAGACCACAAGATGGCGCAGTTACACTACAATCATTCAAATGTTGAGCTCTCGATTCATTTATTACAATCGCATGAATAATGTCTATAAAAGGAATGTGTGAAAGCCAACTACAAACGTAATAACTTAATAAAACTTAATAAAGACGCATACCTGTGCAGGGGGAGACTGCATAGGATTGTTATCTAGGATGATGGTTTGCAGCTGTCGCAGTTTCCTGTAAGCTGGAGGAATCTCTGTGATTTTATTGCAGGAGAAGTCAAGACGAATGAGGGGCAGGTCAGCCAGCTCTGGAAGTGCAAATGAGAAGGATATAAAGAAGCAGCTTCTGTTGCTCAGACATGCATTTAAGGTTTTTTCTTCTAAAGCCCAAAATTCTGGAGAATGTAAAATCATCCACAGCTTTTTATCAACCCCTATGAAGGAAGTAATGCCATCCATCAATCCATTTTCTACCACTTTTCCCTGAATGGGATCGGGAGGGGAAGTAATACCATGGTATAAAAATATTTGGAAGGTGGTATTGTAAATAACCAACCTTGGGTTTATTAATTTGATGTATTTTAATACCTAGTGTGTCCTGAAAATATAGATGCAGTATGCATTACTTTGTGCTATGACAGTGAAGGAATGCGTGTGCTCCGGGTTAAGAAAGGTTAAAGCAGCACTAAAGCAGTTAAACATGCAATCATTTACAGTTTAAACTGCTTTAAAGAAAACACTAGTTTGCCCTTAAAATATGCAAATATATTATAAACTATTTGTCAATGGGATGGATAAGACACCAAAACTTTAGAGCCCAAAGTTTTCACCATGCTTCTCCACAAAATAACATCATTATAAAGTTGTATTTATTTTCTTTTCTTTCAATTTTCTAATTCATTTCTAATTGATTTAAATATATAACAGTATGATATGATGCAATTTTTATTTAGTCTGATTAAACTATATGCAGGAATTGAGGCCTTTTAGCTTTATGTAGCCACTGAAGGTTTGCATGATTTTGGGACACTGCTTAAACTCATGTGGCAGCTCTGCTAATTGTGTTGAGCATACATGCAGGAATAACAAGAAGGAAAAAGAAAAAAATAAAAATAATTTTTTTTTTAAATAATAAAAAAAAATAATAAAAAATAAAAAATAAAAATAAAAAAATTAAAATAAATCAAAATAAATAAATAAATAAAATAAAAAATAATTTAAAAATTTAATTAAAAAATAATGAAAAAATGAAAATAAAAAAAAAATTTTATTTAAAAAAAAAAAATATATATATATATATATTTTTTTTTTTATAAAAAAAGAAGGATTTTTATAAAATTAAGTTCAGAAAGGTGTTGAAGTGTTTTTGACAGTGGCTGGCATCAGTCCTGAATTCTGGGATATTATTAGAGAACAGAATGAAAGAAAAACAGAAAGCATCATTGTAAAGAGACTCACCCTCAGGCAACATGTGAAGACAATTCTTCCTGATGTTAAGCTCTCGTAAGGCCTGGAGCCTCCCTACCTGAGACGGCAGGACTTGGATCTCATTGCAGCTCACATCCTGCAGTGGGAAGAAAACATACATCAGTAAACATAGACTCAGTATGATCATAAGTGCTGATGCATACACAGTGCTCACCAGTTCCATCAAGTCTTTGGCCTTGCCAATCTCTTCAGGGATGGCCACAAGTTTGTTGTTGCTCACAAGCAAAACTTTGAGGGGGAGGTTGAACAGGTATTTTGGCAAAACTGACAGGAGATTTCGACTACAGAAGGAGATAAAACATTGACCTACATTTAAAACACCATACAGAGAAATGGGGAATTGAGATTCAGCAAGAGAGGAAATGTGTATCTTTCATGTGTTTTGCTTTGTTTGTGCTGTTAGTGCACTGAAAGGCGAACAAGCAGCTATTCAGACTTACAGCGCTGGCAAAACAGGAACCTTTACTTTAGCTGAATGCATAAAATAAAAATAGGCAGAATAAGCCAAAAGGAGTTAGGGACACTTCACCTGATGTCAAGATAAGTCAGCATCTGGAGATTTATGATGGCTTCTGGGATGCATTTGATGCAGTTGTGGTAGAGGTTGAGTGACTCAAGGGGAGCAAACAGACACACTTCTGGGGGGATTTCTGTGAGACGGTTCTTGGATAGATCTGCAAAGAGGAGAAACAGAAGATAATGAAATATGTCCACTTTAAGAAAACAAAGGTGACTTACTGGTAGTAATCATTTAAGGTCTGCATTTGATCCATTGTTTTTGCTTTTAGCGTGAGAGCTTGTGCATTTAAAAGACTGATCAATACATTCCCCTGACAGAGAAGGGGGTTACATGTCTTTCAATCGAACACTGGTCTGACATTACACCAGTCTTCCTCTGAACATTTAATTGCTACTGGCATTTCAGTGGCTCAGGATTTCCAACAACAACCTGGGAGTGGCACAGCATCAGATGTGTGACGATGCTGAGAAATAGAAGACATACCATTTTATTTCTTTTGTTAAAAAAATCAGATATTTTGTATCTTCCTGAGCATTTTAGATATCAATTCTTAAAAGGTAACTTGATATACAGCCTAATGCTGTGCTTGTAACAGGGAATTCACATTGTTAGATTCTGTATCAAGAGACCATCTAGCCAGTTCTGCAAAGTTAAAAACCAAAGTGAGCTTCTTATTGTAACGCTTAGTGAGTGCATATTTTGTGTGCACAAAATAAATGCAAGCGCATCCTCTGATGCTTTTTCCAGGCATTTTGAATTGGTACCTCTATGTAGTATTAAGAATATTAATACAACCTCTCCTCCAGTCAATGGATATAAGTGCAGCTTTCTATTTGCATGTGCTTCATATTATAAAATATTCAGTATTTCTGGCTCTCTTAACCAGAAGATCAAAGTAAAGGCGCTCACTTCAGCAGACACTGAGGGTTTAGCTTATTACAAAAGTCTACGACCCCATTCAGCACGTATCCTCCTATGTTTAGTTTAAGTCATTTTCATGTGCATAATATTTCTTTCTTGACAGAAATTTCAGCCTGAATCATCCTATTTATCCAGAGCTTTGGTCTGGTTGTTTTTTTTTAGATCTACATTTTCTGCAGCCGGAACAACAACACACTGTTTCTCAGGGTTACTTAATCACTCTCCCATTTCTAAGAACAAGCATGTCCGTACACACATAGTCATACCATCTTCCCACTGCTTCCTTGTTTTCTGTTCAACAAACCCTGACAAGAGCATCACATTTCCAAACAGAAAACAAAAGCAGACTTGTGAAAACCCGGGAGAACAAGAAATGCAAAGGCCACCTTTCAGTTTCAGACATTCAGTAACGAATTGATTTAGGTTTAGGGTGTGGGTGTGTGTGTGTGTGTGTGTGTGTGTGTGTTTTCTGCATTATCTCTGGCTGATGGGATAATTAGAGGTCTTGGTGTGAAGCTGCACAGACCAAGATAAACCGAGCTTTCAATTATTCCATCCCACCTCCACAAATTGCCCCATCCTTTCAGCTGCAAAAACAAATACTGTTGCACCCTTATTCCCTTAATAGAAGCAATTACATGTCACTACCAGTCTTTATTAGGCTATATAAGCTTTATTGAAAGCAGCCACTCACTGGCCTGCTGCGAGGGGTTGCCGTATTGTATGGAGGGATAAAAAAAAAGATGGTTTATATCCGCTGGTTTTTATTCTATTTGATTTAAATACATTTTACTACTTCCAGAAGTTACAAGTTATCATCATAAGAGAAAAACTACACGTGTCAGGCTTTGTATAAACTTTTTTTACAAGCAATAAATGACAACACACCTGACAATCCTTCCATAGCTGTAGCCGAAGGCTTCTCGGTTGTCAGTAAACAGAGGTGAGAAGCAAACCCAGACAGTAGCACAAAGGGATGATAATGTTGATGGGCTAAAAAAATGATCACATGGGGAAAGACCAAAGCTGAGGTCACAGGGTTTACAGGCTCTCCATTAAGAGTGCATTCTACCCGTCCCCAAGGCTTGAATCTTGATGGTGTAACCCAGCTGTACACAGACAATTCCCCCACCTTCCTCCATCTAATTCTCCTGTTCCACAACTGGGGATTCTTATTTAGCAAAATCATCAGGGTCAATGATAGAGAGATGGGGAGGAAGGGGTCGGAGGCAGTCTTTGTATGCCTGTCCCCCTCTACCCGTTTCTTTCTCCTCCTCTCCAAACCGTGCACCATCTGCAGGCCACAGCAGGTCTTCAATTCACCTGCTGGTTGCCTAGAGCTCCCACAGGACGAGGCTTGCTAAGCACAGGAGCACTCCATCAAGGCTTCACAGCTTTAGGCAAATATATTCATGATTGTTTTAATGCATTTAATGTTCGATCTTCCTGTGGCACGGTAAAATCCACAAGCATGCATATGCTGCTAAGCTGGAGCAAACTGAGTTTCCTCTGCTGGAAGGTGAAATAGAACAATTCTGAGCACCCTGCTGCAGATATGGCCATGATGCCTGCATGGCATGTTTAGGGTGTGGTCTGGAGCGCTGAAATTCACTGGCAAGATGATTTATGTAGTGTTTTGCCTGAGGAATTAGCCAGTCTTTAGATCAACCAGATTTTTTCTGCAGCCTGTAGGGGTTTTCTGTGAGTGCTTGTTATCACAGTTTGATGTCAAGAAACTATTCAGAAACTGTACTTCTCTAGGCAGATATGCCCTTTAATATACCTTGCTAATACTTTAATAATGATGCATTCACAGACTCCTTACAAAGTAGACACAGACAGATTTATTCAGAGCCAGAATACCCTTAATTTGAGCTCTTGACAACATAAACTCTTGATACAAAACTTGACTCAAGAGCAATCAGACTAAAGCAGATTTAAACATTATATCAACGTGGTCACATTTTTCATTATTTAAAAAACTAATGTTTCTGTTTGACTATTGTTTATAACAGAATACAACGGACATAATCCAGTTTTTTAACATGGTTATGTGTTACAACCAATGCACGACCCCAAAGAGATAGCTTTGTAAAATGTAAAGTATTTTATTTGATGTAGTTTTGTTAGCAAAATAAAAAGAAAATGCAATAATTTGTTATCTCGTAAACAAATACCTAATCACAATAGAGCTTAGAAAAGAAACTGAACCCCAAAAGTGGGACATTTTATTATTTTGGGAGATCTTTACAAATGTAATGTGATTCTGTGAAGTAATAAATGGAGGAACAAAAAAAAAGGCTAAATGTCAACCGTTTAGTGACACGATTACATAGAAAATAGTAGAGTCGACCACAAGTAAGGATGATTTAAAAAAATAAAGCAGCCAGTATGATGTTTCTTGACATATGATCGCCAGGTTTTTAAATGTTTCATCATCTTCAGCACATAATATCATCAAAAGATTCAGAGAGTCTGGAGACATCGCTGTGGGAAAGAAATAGAGCTGAAAATCAATATGAATGCAAGCGCAAGTCTCTGGTGCAAATCCCTGCATGAGCTCAGGAAGTGCTCCAGAAATGATCTTCTGTGAACACAGTTCAAAAGCCTGAAACTCTGATAAGAGGCTACATCAGTGCTTGTGCAACAGGGAACTTGTACATCCAGAAAGGCACCATCAGTGCTGAAAATATGAAGGTTTTAGAGAAACATGTTGGTCCCAGATTTTGCCTTTTTCTGGGCCAGACTTGCATATTTTAGTGAATCAATGCTAAATTCCACATTGCATCAAAAACAGTAGCATGACTGCGTTAGAAGAGTGTGAGTGCTGGACTGACATGTCAGACAAGAGTAGGACAGCATCCCTGTTTAGGTGCAACAACCCACAATTGGTGTTAGTGGTAGTGAAGGAGACAACATGTTCTAACTTTTTAGAGATGAGTTGCTGCCATCAAATTCAAGATGGGTTCATATATTCATAAATTAGAAAAATGTCTCAATTTTAGGATACAATACATTATCAGTGGAGAATTCTGAATAAAATGTTGGCTTATGAGATTTGAAAACCATTGCATTCTGGTTTTACTGACATTTGTTCTGTTTCATGACCCTCTATGATGCTGCAC
This sequence comes from Pseudomugil gertrudae, assembly GCA_037177535.1. Classification (NCBI taxonomy): domain Eukaryota; kingdom Metazoa; phylum Chordata; class Actinopteri; order Atheriniformes; family Pseudomugilidae; genus Pseudomugil; species Pseudomugil gertrudae. The sequence goes on along the minus strand of JBAMHV010000016.1, from coordinate 7,515,161 downwards.
TAGAAAGTGTTTTTTATGACCACTACATATAATAACTTAGTAAAGAAAGCTGTTAAAAACTTCAGAAGAACAATAGCTTGCTTACAAGATACACTTGTGCAAACATTCATTTTGTTGGGCAGACCTTCACCCTCCTCTTATCTGCAATTCTGCCCCCCATTTGACCATAACGTGAGCAGGGAGCAGGCTTTCTGAAGATGTAACTGTGGAGGCCTAAAGTCAATGTTATGCTCAAATTACTCAAAACACAGATAATTTACATTCTAAATAAAGATATATTATCTCAAACTGAAAATATGAGCATGCTGCTGTTGTGTTTTTAGTTTTCGGCACCTTGTGAAATGAGTCAGGCCTCCTCACACACTTGCTTTTTAATTAACAAAGGAACACTGTATTTACACAGGATGATTATTACATTTAAGAATGTCAGATCCTTGAGTCTTGCCCTTGTGAGGAGACTGTCCCTCAAGTGTTAATGTGGCAACAGCACCGTGTGAGATTTACTATACTCCATACACAACATAAGATGTAATGTAGGTTTTTCCACCTGTTTCAACAACAATAACTCTGAGTATTAAACTGGAAAAAAAACAGTTTGGTGCCAAAACTCCTTTTTCCACTTCCTTTTTTGCTTTATATTCAGTTAATGACACATTTCTTTCACAGTCAATGTTATTTAGAAGTCAGATTTACACCAAACCTTTCACAGAAGCTACACAATGGCAGATTCTGCACAGATCTCAGCTTTGTTACATGAAGACAAAATAAACAAAATCCCAATCTCCTTCATGATCCATATCTTTACATATACTGTAAAGAAACCAAGATGTCCTTTTATTATACTGATTATCTTTACATTCAATACAGCAATCTCTTTACTATTCTTTGCATAGCTGTGTACAGCATGCACATAATAGCATTCTGATATGTAACCTCGAGGGAGGGGTAGAAGCAGGCTGGAGCATGCCCAGGTTGGAGCACAGCTCTCCTACTTCCATGCACAAGGTCAGAGTTACGTCACAGGGCTCTTGTTTTTTCTCACAGGAACACAAACTGACTGGAGATAAACTGTGAGATGCAGAATCCAAACAGACACCTTTGTGTTATAGCAGACCACCGTGCTCCAACGGATCTGCTGATCAGATGTCATATGGTGGCTACTCAGAAAATGCTCTGTGGCCTTTCTATCACATGCGTTCAAAAAACTGATGTTACAGGGCTCAGTTATTTCTTCTTTTTCAGCAACGATCAGATTCCAAAGTTCATCTTCATATGACTGAATAGTGCTTTTGATTTAAGCTGGAGTTGTCATGAGAAAGATGTATTTCTGGTGTAACTTTCCAAAAAATAAAGTGAACTCCAGCAGAAATAATAGGAAACTGTCCGAATAATATGGATGAATTTTTTTATGTGAAGTTTAAATCATTTTTGTAATAGTTGTCATGGACGTAGGTGAACACATAACCATCCCATATTACCACATCATAACTTCCTGTTGAATTGAATTTTCCTCTCAGTGAAATATGGAATTAGTTATTAGCATCAAGAAATGCAACCTCAGTTCCAAACGTTGGGGTAACTTCTGAATAAAACTGATGCAAGCATAAAGAACACCCATTAACCTTATCTAATTCCCACAGAATGTAAAGAAAACACAGCACACACTGAAACTGGGACTTTTCATTTGTGTTTACATTTCAGAAAATATTACCTGATTTAGAGTTTGGTGCAACACATCGGAAAAGAATTGAGAACATGGGAATGTTTGCCATTGTGCAGTATCACCTGTTCTTTTAACAGCTGTCTGTAAACATCTGGAAAATGAGCACACTAGTTGTTGGACATTCAGAGAGAATTGCTGTCTCATTCTGTAGTTTGTTTTTCATTTTACAGTTCCCCAGATTTTATTTTCTAGATGAATTCAGTAAACGTTGCTCCTGCAAAGCTGGATGTGATGGATGCAGTAAATGTTCTTGCATTGTTTTCCTGAAGTAAACAAGACCTTCTCTGAAACAGACCTTGTTCATATGGGAACTCTAAAGCAGGCTCTGAATCTGGTCCTCAAATTTTCCCATATGAAACACACCTGATTCAATAAAAGTGATCTCTACTGCTTGTTGTCAAATTCTGCACGACTCTGTTATTGCCCTATTCATTTGAATCAGGTGTGTTGATGCAGGGAAGCATGGAATAACTGCCGGATACCAGCCCTCAAGGAATGGATTTGGAGGTCCCTGCTCCAAAGCTTCTATGTACAGTTCTGCATTAATAGAGCAATCACAGATGTATGAACTATCTAAGCCATAGGCCTAAAGGAACCCCATACCATAAGAGATGCAAGCATGTTCACTGTTGATAACAAACGGATGGATGTTCTCATCCTTTAAACAAACAAACAAAGAGGTCGCAGTCCTTTGCCAGAAATCTTAAATTTAAACTCATCATTCTGCTTCCTGGAAATTATCTGTAAAAGTGCTCCAGCAGTTTGTAGTCTGACCTTCTCAACACTCAACTCCTCCCTTTCATCAGACTGCTTCCCACAAAATCTGAACAGTGCAGTGATCACACCACTGCTGAAAAAAATAGTCAGACACATATAAAAATGTACAACTCCAGGCTCAACTCAAATCTCGCTTTCTTTGATGAGAGGATGCAGATGTGATGGATGCAGTCAATGGTCCTCCCTCTTTTTGATGAGAGGTTTGAGATTTTTCATGAGAAAGTGATAAGAAAACGTTAAAAAGTCTGAATTTCACAACACCGCAGCCCTGAAACTGCCCTTGTCAAAAGTCTTTAAGGATATCCCTCTGAACACAGACAGCTTAAAAGTCAAGTTTCGGTTTTGTAAGATCCCAGTGCTGCTTCTGGCATGAGCAACCATATGATCCTATTAGACCAAGTGGAAAATGACATGGGAACCTTTGATTTAGTTCTGAGCTGGTTTAATCCTATAAGTAGAATTATTTTGTATCAGTTGGTAGCAATAGATCTACTAAAACTCAGGTGTATTCCACATGGCTCCATTTTGGGCCCCCTATTGTTTATCATCTACATGCTCCCTCTAGCTAAGTTCATAGAAACAAACAAAATATCTTACATTAATTATACAGATGACATTTTTTATATTACTGCCTCACCGGGGGACTCTGGTCCCATACAAAGCTAAAGTGCTTGCTTCAGTCATTTCAGCATGAGGATGTGTCAGAATTTCCTCAAGCTAAATAAATGTAAAACCAAGAAGATGAACATCCAAAGATTAGTGCCCAGCTTCAGTTAGCAATGTTAACATCAACAGATCAAGCCAGAATGATCTGTGTCATTTTTTATTTAGAGCTTAAATTTAACAGCTAAAACAGGAACCAAATCAACCTTTTACCCCCCGGAGGATAGAGAAAGAATGTAGGACTGATGGTTCGACATTATGAGAAAAAACTTCTTCATGCATTTGATTTCAGTAACTTTGACTTGATGTAAAAATCACAGGACAACTGCACTTTATCCCAAATTTTATATCCAATTAATATTAGTTTAAATCTTTCTTTCACAACTTCCTCTAATGCTTTTAATGTTCTTATGTAAAGCACTGTGTGTTGTTTTATGCATAAACTGTTAATTAACCCTCCCTCAGGTCACAATGTTCACGTTTTCCTCAATGAACTTTGATTTTTATTTAATTGGAACACAAAATGATTTTCAGTTTTGTGTTCCAATTAAATAAACATGTTTTAAATGAGTGTAGAACCAGAAAGGACAGGACAGCGTATCTGAAATGCTTCTTTCATACCCAGCCATGTTACAGACCTGTTGCCAGTTGACCTAATTAGCTTTCAACTCCTCCAGTAGTTGTTTTTATTTGTGTTACTTTTCAAGCTTTTTACACCTGTTGCAACTTTTTGAGACATGCTGCTATCATTAACTTTTACTTTCCTTGAAGTTTTAAATGTCTTACCATCTACGTCAAAGCTGATTATGATCTTCTTGGGATAAAATATATGTTTCATATGTGAAAATCATTGCCTTTGGGTTTTTTTTTATTTACATTTTACACAGTTTTGCAACTTTTATGAATGGGATTGTCAACATTTAATAAACTCTTCAAACTAGACCAAAATACTCTGTGTTTATTATGAACCCATTTATGAGCTATTACAAATACTTTGACATTATTTCTGAAGCTACCTGCCAGGATAAACACCTTATCTAATAGTCATGATGAATTGCTGCCATATGGCATGTGGACACACCAGAGGCGAGCACAATTACCCTGGGATTCAGCGACCTCTATGTCAAATATAATGACTGAGAAAGATTCATTATGAACCAGTTTCAGCCATAATAATAAAATACATTTTTTAAAATAAAATGTCTAACTCACGTCTATATGCCTCCTTGCACAAGGTTTTAGGAACACATTTCTTAGGCCTTTCTTTACTATCTGATAGTGTATAAAATTACGTTTTTTAGTACACCATACTGTTAAATAAACTTAGTATGTATGGCCTGGCCCCAATAAATCAGTCTTCAGAGGACGTGACTGACCTACTGACTGATCTGAGGTCATCCTTTGAACAAAATCCACTCAAATAAAAACTCCAAAATCCAGCTAAGCAGCAACATAAGCTGCACATGAAACCAAATCAGACAAAGTGTTCCTCTTGTCTGATGGATTATAAACTATATGAGCATCTACACCCAAGCAGGCAGGGGTGAGGCTGCATCTCTGCATCTTTTGTCTGTCGAAAGTAAAAGCGAAAGAGAGATAAAAAAAAAACGCGTGCGTAATTAATCACCCCAAATAATATTCAGAAAGAAATCACCTGCTCGTTTGTTTAAATGTCTATTCATACTGTGCATCAGTAAACCAGATGCCAAATCATCTGCAGCTCGCTGTGCAAACCTCTGCACAGCGCCTCCTTGGGTGCGCCTGCCGTTTCATTCATGCGTCTCCAGAGGAGCAACGGTAAGCTACCGACACCGCCACACAGCAGCCCATAAAGTCATATATGAGTCAATGAGTCAGACTGTAATTAGAACCAGGATGTGGTGCATTTGCAGAAGTAAACCCAGTGGCAGCTTCATCCTTTTAAATACAATCACACGCGTTGCTGCGCCCCTCTCCACAAAGCCAAGAAAGACTCGTGCACAATGCGAGCACGCTGCACGAACCAGTGTCTTCTCCTGGACACATTTCTGAATGAACATCTCTCTTACACCCACCTGCTTGTGTGGTATCAGTCAGATCGTAGCTCATCCCCGGGTACTCCCTCAGCTTCCTGCCGCTCAGGTTCAGGATACCCGAACAGACAGCATCCTCCAAAGCCCGGTCCAGGCTGCGGGCCGTGAGGTGCTGCTGCTGGTGCTGGTGCTGGCTGATGCCGGGGCTCCAGTGAGGTCCGCTGGCGTAGTGATGGCTTTGTAACGCGCTGACAGCTCCCACACCTCCCTGACCAGTCGCCATTTTCCTAAAAAAGGAATTTACACTAAGAATAAGAGCGCACAGCGGCAGTTTCTCCGCCCATGCGCATGCAGGGTGCAATCCCGGGGCGGACGCTAGGGGTTGGGCTAGTGATGTGGTGCTGCCTCTGGCACTGATGGTGATGATGAGGAGGGTATGGTAGCCATTTTAGACTTTTACACACACACACACACACACACACCCACACACACACACCCCTTTCACCTGATAGTACCTATTACTGCAGGAAAAATAGTGCAGCGCAGGAGTCTGCAAAGCAAAGCTGATATTAATCTGTCAAATTGCTCCTAAAGCAACCATCATTTAGGAAGCTATGAGATAAATAATAAGTTAAAAAAAAAAAGGAAAAAAGTTATAAGATGTTTGAACAAGTGTGAGTGGCATATACAGCCTACATCAGATCATACACATTTTTTCCTTATTTTCATCATCATCATCATCATCATGCCTGGGAAGTAAACAGCTGAAGACATACTGGACAACTTCCCTCAACCTTAGGAAATTATTCCTGGTCTCGTTTTCTTTTCTTTTGTCATATATATGAGTGCAAAAGGCCCCTCTGATCAGTCCAAACCTCTCGTGTTTGGTCATTGACTGAAACAAATACAATTACAGTTAACCCAAATGTAGTCTGGCTATTTTTTCTCTCAGTAACCAGCTCAACTATCCATCCATCCATCAGCATAATGGGTTTTTATAGGGTATTGTTTTTATCAAGTAAACACTGTGTCTTTTTATTATTACCCTTGTATATGAGGATGAATACAAGCAGCATCTCCCACTGTAATTTTTAATTCTGCATGTTTTGCCAAAAGGATGAAGGCCTGGTGTCAGACTCCCACCGGAGTAAGAAAGACTCATTTTTCTACTTGATCGAGCATAACTAACAAGCTCAAACCAGAACCAGATGTTCAGATATAAAGAAAACTGTGTTGAGTAGTAATTATGATCTCTATGTCTCTTTTTTGTGTGATACACACAACCTTATGTAAGTCATCACTCAAGTCAAAATTGTTTTTTATGACATCAAACTGAATAAAAAGAAAAACATTTTATAAATCCACAGAAGTGCTCGGCTGCTGGCCGGCATGATTCCTGTGTCTTCATCTTGCAGGTAAATGAAGAATGAAGAAGCCTCTGACAGAACACACTTATTTTCTTACTGTGTTGTAAAGGTGTGAAGAAATGTCCATTATGTTCTTTAGTTTATGCAGGATTTTTCTTTCCAGTTAGATCCTCAGCAGAGCCAGCTTTCTTAGTCTTGAACGTGACTCCTGAAAAATAAAATGTTGCAAATTCACTGCAAACAATTCAATATCCTGTGTGCAGGTCTGTGATCCATGTAGTTTAGTCCACTGTTCAAAATTATTTCCTTTTTTTTTCACAGTGCACCTTTATTTAAATAATAAGGTCTAACATTTCTGAAATGGACATAAACTTCAGTGCTGTGTAAAAAGTCTTAAACAAAACCCTCAGGAATGAGTCAGAAATGATTAATTTAGTCCTGGTGACACAAAACAATTCCATTACAAAAAAGTTAGAGGGCAGCTTTGTAGCCAAATAAGTGCGTTGAATTTGCATGAAAACATTTACATCCTCTAAAGAGAATAAATGAATATGAACGTTAACTGGAAACAGGCTCATTAAATGACGTGCAGACTGAGCAGGCGTCCTGTCCTCAATGAGGTGCACCAGTCGGATATCTTATCGCATCCTGGTTACTTCGTTGTGACTGAAAAAAAGATTTGTTGGTCGCTCCCGAAATGGTGAAGCAATAACACAAAACACACGGTTTTGCTGAAGGTATGGGACTGCGTGCATGCAGTGTGGTTTAATCATTTCCTGCGTGGTCATTCGTGTGTTGTGGCGTTAAAAGATAGTAACAATTATCTTTGCTAGCTTAGAGAGTATATATGTTGGAAATCTGGTGTTAGGATATCTTAACAACTATCTTACACGTGTATATGTAAAGTAAGTGCACTATAAAAATCATGCTTGCTGCATGCAGCGTTGCTCATGTAATTACTTAGGTTAGCTCACTTTTTATATGCAGTGCAGCGATAGGTAGCTAAGCTAAACATTGATGCTAGCTAACGTTAGCAAAATGATGGCTAACGTTTCAGTCTAGGCCTGTTAGGATCATTTGTGTTACAGATGGACCAAAACAATCCAGATGTTGTAATAAACTATAGAATATTTATACAGCGGTATGACTCGGCCTAATTAGTAGTGACATTGTTATTTTAAGCAGCTTTCTTGAGTTATTGGAATCTCAGCAGTGTTAGCAGTGAATATGAGTATGGAGTACCACAAGACTAGGTTTTGTTTTCATATTCAAATATGCTAAATTATTGTTACTTACTTATTTATTTATTGATGTGTACCCTGGTTACTACATGCATGTGATATTCAAGTGAAGAATTCATTCTCGTATTAAATAAGCTAGTTGGGCTGCTCCATTATGTAGATATTTTTATGATGCTAACTATTTATTAACGACTTTGGCTAAGTGTGACATTGTGTTGTTTTTCATCAGTCTGACCGATTTTGTTCCTTATAAAGCTTAATAAAGCCCTATTTTTCAAGGATCTCTTTATAATTACTAGATTTGATTTGAGAAAGGGGGGAAATGATGTTATACATGGCACTTTATTGGAAAAGTAGTTTATGTTTAACCACTCTGAATCGGTTTTTCTTTCTTTTACAGCTTGTTTATGTATTTTTAATTAAGAAGAGACCTGTTTAAAATGCACGGGGGTCTAAATTTTTCTACCCGAATTGACATAATATGTGCACAATATTAAGGGAAAATGGCTCTCATGTTTACCTTTTTCTTTCAGTATTTATCTCCTTATTTATTTTTTGCAGCTCGAGGATGGCAGATAGAAAGGGAAAACCAGCTACTCCACTAAAATCCCTCTCAAAAAAAGATAAGGATAAACGGAAGAAAAAGGTACGAGAGTTACCATACTGGTGGTGAAGAAGCCTCTGACTGAACACACTATACTGAGTATACTGTGGGTTTTATTGTTCACCATTTCTTTTAAATGTGACATGGTTATTCACATATAAATTTATGTAAAATAAATACATATAAGTAAAGCATAGTTCTCAAATGAATAAGAACATTGTTAGAGAGGGCATAAAGTACTGATTACTCTTATATTCAAGTTAATGTACCTAAATATATTATACGGTGTCTTTCCTACTGGTATGCACATCAGACCCTACATGTTAAATGGGACAACTGTGTTTCAGAGCTCTTTCATATTAGTAATGGAGTAAGACAAGGAAGTTTGCTGTCTCCAATTTTGTTCAATTTTGATATGAATGACCTGTCTAAAGATTTGAGCAAAGTTAAAACTGGGTGCATGGTTGGAGGGACTATAATCAATCACCTCATGTATGCCGATGACCTGGTGGTTTTTAGCCCGAGTTCAGATGGTCTTCAGGAGCGACTCAATGTGTGTTCCTCATATGGTGAACAAAATGATGTCAAATACAATCCTGTCATCGTGATATGTCGCACTAAGGAGGACAGGACACTTGTGTTTCCTGATTTCAGATAGTCTGGAAATACTCTGACTGTTGTTAATACAGTGAAATATCTGGGACATATTGTGACTGATTCACTGTCAGATGATGAGGACATGTATCGTCAGTCCAATGTCCTGTCAAGGAAGTTTGGTTTTTGTTCTGTTGGAGTGAAAGTGACTCTGTTTAGAGCTTTCTGTACTTTG
>JBAMHV010000016.1:7483323-7505845 GCA_037177535.1 Pseudomugil gertrudae | reverse complement strand
ACATCGTCCACCATGACACCGCCCACGAAGACACCGTCCACCATGACACCGCCCACCATGACACCGTCCACCATGACCCCGTCCGCCATGACACCGCCCACCATGACATTGAGGTTTTGAGTATGTGCAGGCAACAATGAAAAAATAGACTAACAACCTACTTTCAGTGAAAATTGCTGCTGTATTCTCAGCATCTGAAGCATCATCTTTAGCTTCAGTAGTTTGTTTGTTTCTGTCCCAAAAAACTGCTCATTTACATCATCAGTATTACTTTCGTTGTGCAGCATGGTTAAAGGCAGGAAAGATGTTGTCTGCAGATTCTGGAACAACGGTGGAGGATGTCGTTTCAGGTTGGGAGTCAGTAAAAGCTCAGATGGACAGATGCAGCAGGTTGTCTTTATTTCTGTTGCTATAGCTTAATCAAGTCAGCATTCATAATACACAGCGACATACTAGGAAGCTACAGAAGCTTTCAGCACTTACAGAACTAGTGACTGGAACACACAACTGTGAGGCTGAGGATTGAAACATATAAGACAATCATGGCACTCATGTTCAGTTTCTACTTATAATGTTGCTTTTAAAAACACGTCTTTCAATCCTCATGGCTGTTTACGGTGTTATGGTTCCACTGCATTTAAATATCAAATATATTCTTTTACTCATGTATTTATGTTATTGCTAACATCAAACATAGCTAACGTTAGATATATATATATATTATTCTGATAGTATTTTCATTGAACAGTACAAAGTTTACAGAAATAACAGTCCTAGTTTGGCAGGATTTACCGAGATCGGTGGAGTTTGGAGTGGTAGGCCACACGGTTCATAACATCACCCAGACCAGATAGTACGTCTTCAACACCTCGGTCATAGCTGGAGGGGATGGCTTTGATTCAGTGCAAACACAGACGTGAACAAAAGACGTATAAAAGTAATCTTTGCCTTACTTGAGGGTTTTTTTTAAGGGGTTTTATTGTTTATATTTCAATCTTATTATTTTAAAACCAGCTTTTCTGTTGGAACATCAGATTCGTATTCATTTCCAAACGGCTTCAGTTCAGGGATGCGGGAGCCTAACCCAAAAAGCAGTAGGGGTCAACAGGTCACCGGTGACGCAGGCTCAACACAGAGACAAACAACCACTCACCCTCACTCCTAGGAAGAATTTATTTAACTTCACATGCATGTTTGGATGGTGGAAGATCCCAGAGTACCTGGAGAGAACCCACACACACACATAAAGATCATGCAAACATGACATACACCTCCTTTTTGCACATTGCTGCATGTGTGTGTGTGTGTGTGTGTGTTGTCTGCAGGGGGCAGTAGTGGTTTGAAAGGAATTGATATGACTGACGTGAGGATTGCGGCTAACTTGGTCAGAATGGTGGTAATGGTTGGCGATAAAGCGAACACACCACTCGGGGGGGGGGGACGTATTTCCAGCTTTCTATGCTGTCTGTTTGGGTGACACTGCTGAAAGTTTTGGCCTACCACAGTTCAACACATGCACTGGGAGGTGGTGGCTGGGGTGATGGAAGCAGGATTTCTACTGGATGAACGAAGCTGGAGGAGCTGTCACTCACTCAGCCTTTGACACATGCAGTCCTCACTTATATTATACAGAAGGTACAATCCTTTTTCATATATAGTTCTTTTTAAAGCTTGGCTACACAGCTCTGAGCCATAAATAGGAGCTTCACATGCCAACACAGACACTTTGCTGGGACAGCCTTCAGCAAATTAGGGCACTGACATTAATAGTACACACACACAATGTTTTTTCACTGTCCCAATATTACCCTTTAGACAAGTAAAGCTGGCTCCAGACTCTCACACACACACACACACACACACACACACACACACACACACACACACACACGATTTAAAAGTGGTGGTAGAAACATGCATACAAATGATGGATGAGCACACACTTAAGTGGATGGAAAACTACAACCAGAATACACTATGGTAGCAGAGAGACACAATAAAGTAGAAATATGCTGAATCCATAAATCAGACCAGTAAAGGGAAGGACATGTGGTCTACAAAGCTGCCACCAGGGGGCTCTAAGAGACAGATTAGTTTCTCTGAGTCAGCACTGCTTTTACCGTCACCGTGAAATGAACACAAACAAAAGCTGCATTCGACTCGTCTATGGTGGCACCCCAACGACGACTCAATGCCCCGACCATGCAGACCGGCCCGGGTCAGATGAAGAACCGGTGGCTTGTTCTCAGAGCGAATACAAAGCACATTCACACAGCTTTCCTACAGTTATGTAACGGTGGGTATCTCTTGCTTTTTCATCTCTCTATTACATCTCCTCCCCCTCGGTTCTTTTCTTCCCTGCTCTCTCTACCTTTTCTCTTCCATTTTCCATCAATCCATCGCATCGTGCTGGCTGGCGAGCCAGAGGCTGAGCCAGCGCTCTGCCACATTATCTCACTGCTGAGTGAATTACTCGGCCTCCATTACACTAACAAGAAAGAAAGAGAATGAAGGTGGGGGTGGGGATGCAACTACGAGCTGGAAGAAAGCGAGAGAGAGAGAGAGAGGGAGGAAGCATAAAGCACAAGAGAAGTTAGGTGAGTTGGAAGAGAGGATGATAGAAGGAGGGATGTAGATAAAGAGCTTTGACACTAGTGTGAAGGATGGAGGGCTGGAAGATGGCAGAGGTGGGTGAAGCCTGGTTAGAGAAGAAGATGACACAAAGGAGAGGAAGACAGAGGTGGATAGGGGGAGTGGAACAAAAAATATGTAGAAAAAGGAGAAATGGGAAACTAACTGAGCTTATATAGCACTTTTCCAGTCACCCAAAACAACCCTACACTACATTTCACACACAGCTGTTCTTCCACCATATCGGGGTGCAACATGGCGTTCAGTGCCTTGCTCCAAAGCATGACACTGATGTACAGTGGTCTGGGGAAGCTAGGAATCAGTCCCTGACTTTCAGCTGGTAGACAGCTACTCTTCTTCCTGAGCTACAGCTGTCCCACAAGCAAAACAGAGAGGTGGAGGTGGAGAAAGAAAGGGGAGGATGGCAGGAGAACAGGAAAAAAAGAGATGGACAGATGAGGAGAAACAAGGACAGACAACAGGAAAAGGTGCCATCTCAGAGATGCTAATGAAGGATGTTTTACATGTAACATTTACCAATCACACACACTGATTCTGCTTCTTTTCCTATAGCGCCTCCTCACGCTTAGATGTGACACATTGCATGGCTTTATCACGTGAAACACACAGGCGGAAAAAGCCATGACAGCTAATGAGAACAGTGGTCCTAAAACACACACACAAAAAAAGAAGAAGGGGACAAAACGTCTTCAACAGAGACATGAGCTGTAGTTGAGTCCAAAATCACCAAACGTCTGATACTCTGGAACAAAGGAATCTCCCAGAAAGCTAAAAATAAAAAGTAAATACAACTTAAACACAAACACACAGTCGAGGTAACGAGATTTCCTCTAAAATCGCTTCCAAGTTCCCTTTATAACACACGGACACATAAATAAATCCATAAAAACACATCAATAAATAGAATAAATAACACAAATAAAGAACAGTGCTTGAGTTGGTGTGAGTTGTGAAAGAAAAGAGGTTCACTGAGGTTCATTCTCTCTCCGCTGAGGCTTTCAGAGGTCAGTGCAGCGCTCCTGCTTGCTGTAGTGGTCAAACTGGCTCTTCCAGTGCATCATGTAGGAGGACCAGCGATGGAACTCCACCTTCCACTGACGCTCGGCCTCATCAATGTTGTCTGAGGAGGAACAAGGCAGAAAGTGATGTTAGCAGCTACAGCCTGAATGGTTTCACTAACCTGAGGGCATGGAGCGGCTGTGTAGTTTCCACATGTGTAATACTTAATAAATATTAAACTAGAATTACATAGTGTAAAAACATTTAGACTCGTATGATCCAAAACAAGGTTTCTGTATAAAATCCAAATAAAACTAGAATATCATCAACCCATATTTTATTGCCTTGGATATAATCAACAAATCAGATGTTGAAACCGACACATTTTAGCATTTCATGGAAAAAAATTTAATCTGATGCAGCAGAACATCTTTAAAAAGTTATAATAAATACTGAAAAAGTTTTCAGTACAAACCAAAAACCAGTGAAGTAAAACAGGAGCATCTGACAAACAGGTCAGTAACATCACAACAAAGAAGCAGAATATTATCCCTTTCTGCTCTGCTTCAGAACATAAAGCAGTGTTTCTCACACTTTTTCAGTCCAAGGACCATTTAACCTTTACAACAAAAATTCACAGACCATCTGACTCTGAACAGCTCAAGAACAATATACCAATATAAACCATTCACAAGTCTACAACACCAAATGCAGCTTTTACAATATTTTTATTGTAAAATATCTGTTATTTTATTTTTTCTTCTTTTATGTGACCCTTTTCTAAGCTACTGCTTCATAGTTATTTGTATTTAAGATGGATTTGCTGTCATGAAACTGAGTGTGACAACGTTTCTAGTTAATTCAACTAAATTTAGGATTGTCATGTTGTTCATCTTGCGGACCACCAGGGGGCGCTCGCGGACCACACTTTGAGAAAGGCTGCCATAAAGGGATAATATTCCTGTCCTGAAACTCCAGCCATTGATCTTCTCACTTTCCAGACATTTATAGACTGTTATTAAGAGAAGAGGGGACGTAAAGTGATCAATATTACCCTGGAACTACTTTTTAAATATGTTCTGCTACTATAACAGTTTATAACAGGGTCACATGTATTTTGGAAGTGAAACACAACATGGCTTCATTCAAATCAAACTCCATGATCGGCCCTTCTTAAATGTATGTCTTCATGGTCTAACTTTGTTTGGGAGCTTTGTTCTTGAAGATACTCTCCAGTTTAAACTCACACAACCGAAACCTGCATAGCAAACAGAGGACTTTTATATCTACATGCTAATATTAGCAAAAAAAGCTAGTGCTAGCTCAAGAAGATAACATGAAGGAGCACAGTCATTCTAGAAGACAAGCTGTAAGGCCTAAACATGCAATTAATCGTCTCAGAAATGACTGTAACAAATGAAAATATTGATGTAATTTTGAGACCATTTTCAACTAATATAATAAAAATGCCATAACGTTAAGTTCACTTTATCAAAGATCAACAAATACTCTTTTTTAAAGAACACTCAGCTTGATGTGCGGACTAGTTTATGCACATTCAGGATTTTAGCATAGTGTCTGTGCTTCTACGTACAATGAACCTCAAGCTTCCCTGGCTTGCTCTTGGCTTGCTAGTACTCATGAACTTGGACTACAAATTTGTGAAACATTGTAGTAAAGACACCTCTGCCTCTGATTTGGTCTCTCTCACAATGCTGCACTGTGGAGAAACCAGTGGTCATCCAGTCTGTGTTAAGATAGGAGAGAGTAAAACAAACTAAAATAAGTGCGTCTGGCAAACTTATTTCGCTCACTTTTTCTTATAGTGCAATAAATTGACTTATTGCGACAGGCCTACCAGTTATTGCCATTTTATCATCCTGAACACATAAAACTACCCATCCATTGTCTACCGCTTCTCCCGGGGGGTCTGGAGCCAACCCCAGCTGACATTGGGCGAGAGGCGAGGTACACCCTGGACAGGACCACCACAGGGTATAAAACCGTCCTGACAACCACCAGGACTGAATCTGAGCTGTCTAACTTCACCTGCGCACCACGTATCAGATGTTTTAGATGCTTTACATAAAATACTAGTCTTTGATAAAATGAAGCCCTCAGAAAACAGATTACTTAGAGAAGTAGTCACTGAGGAATAACTGGCAGGAACCAGCAGAAAAGAATAGACTTAGCTTCTGTTTGAAGATATTCTCCAGATCAGCCATGCATGCCAGGTTTATCTGCACCAGATAGTGAGTTATCCTTCAGTTCATCCTAATTTCAGGATTACTCATCAGCTGTCAAGGCAAAGATTGGCATTCAGTGTTCAGACTGTTCATATTTACCGGTAATGTTGAGGAGACGTGGCAGGAAGCGGTTCCAGAAAGCACACATCTGGTTGCGTAGACCTTTGTGGATCTTCATTGGTTCAGTGTTCAGTCCCACATGCTTCTGCTCACTCACCGTGAACAGAGGCCAGCGTCTTCCCCGGTCACTCAGACCCTCGTTGGGATTTCTGAGCAGCAGGATGAAACAGAGGAAACATAGATGGTCAAATGTTGAAGATGTGGTGGACCACTGACAATGATTAGCTGTTGACATAGCTTCAGTTTCACATCTGAAAGAACCTACAGCAGCTTTTAACTGGTTCCGCTTCATCTTCTGCTCTGATAATGAAGTTTATGATGTCACAAAGCCAGTTGAAAAGCCCATCCAACATCACATACAGACTCTGAGTTTGACCCAAAGGAACTATACCTGATTGTATTTTAACTTGTTAAGAAAAATTATTCTTACATAATATACAATGTGGTAAAAGAGGTAATTTTATATATAAAAAATACTCATTGATTGTGCATATGTATGTGTCCAGGTCTGTTTAGTTGGTAGAAGCTGCTAATGCTAACTGGCTTTTACAATTTCCGTGACCGTTTTTCTCTGATAATTTCCAAATGAAGGACATTGCAAAAGCAAAGCCTAGTAAAAGCTGGGATACTTTTAATAGCTTGCACATTACAGCGGATGTGCAGCAAAAAAGCCTAAAAGCATCAAATTTGAGGAAAAGACTTGAAGTGCAAGAATGACTACAGAAAGAATAGCTCATGTAAATATTGGTAACCACATCCTTGTCTACTGGCTCTACCTCTGGGGGTTTTACAGTGCCGACCTCTGTGTCTCTGTACCATATATGATACATAGTAATATTTACTTTGTAATGTGACTGAGTTGTGTTAGCATTTAGTATGCAGTCAAACTTTATATCTAACAACAAACACAAACCGCTTTACATCATGACATCATGTACAATCCAAGTGGATGAGTCAGTTAATGTACCTAAATATATTATTCGGTGTCTTTCCTACTGGTACGCACATCAGACCCTACATGTTAAATGAGACAACTGTGTTTCAGAGCCCTTTCATATTAGTAATGGAGTAAGACAAGGAAGTTTGCTGTCTCCAATTTTGTTCAATGTTTATATGAATGACCTGTCTAAAGATTTGAGCAAAGTTAAAACTGGGTGCATGGTTGGAGGGACTATAGTCAATCACCTCATGTATGCAGACGACCTGGTGGTCTTTAGCCCGAGTTCAGCTGGTCTTCAGGATCTACTCAATGTGTGTTCCTCATATGGTGAACAAAATGATGTCAAAAGTGTCATCATGGTATGTCGCACTAAGGAGGACAGGACACTTGTGCTTCCTGATTTCAGATTGTCTGGAAATACTCTGACTGTTGTTAATACAGTGAAATATCTGGGACATATTGTGCCTGATTCACTGTCAGACGATGAGGACATGCACAGGACAATGTCCTGTCAAGGAAGTTTGGTTTTTGTTCTGTTAGAGTGAAAGTGACTCTGTTTAGAGCTTTCTGTACCTCGCTCCACACAGCACATCTGTGGGTGAACTTTAAACAATCTAGCCTACAGAGACTGAAAGTGGCTTATAATGATGCTCTGAGGCGTCTGTTGAGAAAGCCCAGATGGACTAGTGAACTGTTTGTGACTAACAGAGTGAATACACTGCAAGCCCTTTTAAGAAATCAAATGTATAAATTTATGTGTCGTCTGAATGCAACAGAAAATGAGCTTATTTTATTGTTGACAAATATTAAATGCAGTGAAATCCGCTATTTTTCTGTATTGTGGAGACACTGGTATAGTTGCCTGATGAGAGATTAGGGCTCTTTGTTAATTTGTTATTTTAGGCTTAAATTGTAATATATTGTCTGTCTATTTGTTTTTACCATAGCCCATGAGTCTGCAATAAAGTATATCTATTTATTTGCATGACACTCCAGGAAGAAGAGAAGGCTGCAGAGCTTTTTGAAGAATTTCTGGCATCATTTGACACCAGCGAAAAAGGACAAGTGAAGACTTTTGTCCACGGAGGAATTGTGAATGCCACTGAAGGTGAGCATCAAGGACTTTTGTTTAGGGACTATGCAGATTATGACTGTATGATATGTACTGCATATATTGTGAAAAACAGATTTTTTTAGATTAAATAATTAAGATTGAATGATAATGTTAAACTAAGAAACCATATATTCTAAAATTGTGTAACAAAATTGTGAAACGTAGAAATCCAGTACATCTTACTGAGACTCAACCAGCTGGCTTGTGCTGTTCTTGCAATCCTTGTCAGTCTGTTCATCTTATTCTAGAGGAAGCTGTTTAGATATGCTTGTAAAACACACCTACCTGCGAGTCTAAAGTGCTTTATGGGGTATTTTTTATGCTATTTGCAGAGGAAGATGCAGCCGATGTCAAGAAAAGTAAGCTGTACCGACCCTCTACGAAGTTTTCCACTGTGTCTCAGCATGTTTCACCGTCTGCTGAAAGCAAAAAGGCAGTAAGTTATCACTCTCTGTGTCATATGTTTCAAGTTCTTCACGTTTCTTTTTGTTCATGAAGTCTCCCCTTTATTCAACAGGCATTTAAAAAAAAAGTAGACGACAAGAAGAAGAGTAATCTCGAACTGTTCAAAGAAGAGCTTAAGCTGTAAGTGTGTTCTGTAGAGATGTGTTTTAGTTTGTTCTGGTTTCTTTCCTCACACGAGCCTGTTTGTGTGTGTGTGTGTGCAAATAAATATAGAATACAGGAAGAGCGTGAGGAGAGACATAAGAGGAAGAAAAGCGACCCTGGTGGAGAAGGAGGAGGAGGAGATGTGGACTTATCATTATCTGGACGATCAAGTTAGAGCTCATCTTCAGCATCCGCATGTTTGTTTTTATATTTGCTCAAATCCAGATGCTGCTAATCTGAATTCTGTTTCATCATGCAGTGTTGTACGATGACCTGAATTCGCCGGTCACCACTAACCTCTACATTAACTGCATTAGCCAAAAGGTATTTTAGTACACTGACTCTTTAGCCTCGTGCATTGTAGGGTAACATCTCTGACATTTATTTTTCATTTGTCCAGATGAATGAGGAGATGCTCTGTAGAGAGTTTAGTAAATATGGTCCCCTTGCCAGTGTTAAAATTATGTGGCCGAGAACAGGCGAGGAGCGCGGCAGGCCTTCAAACCGAGCCTTTGTGGCATTTATGACGAGAAAGGATGCAGAGAAAGCCATGGCTGCTCTTGATGGTAAAGCTGACTTTTGAGCATAATTGTAGCTGATCTAGTAAATGCTGTAGCAGTGCTTTGGCTCATGTGTTCATTCATATCCAAAACTGAGTCTGAAACGTGTTTTGCATTGTAGGAAAAGTGGTTATGGGCTTTGAAATGAAACTGGGATGGGGCAAACCCGCCCGCATTCCACCTCAGCCTCTCTACACACCAGTTGGGGTGAGAGCCGCACCACCACCTCCATCTGGCCTTCCTTTCAACGCCCAGCCAAGGGATCGGTTTCGCAATGACTTCACCAAGCCACTGGGCATGTCCAAAACCGAGCTCGACAAGGTAAAGTCACAAGTAATGAGTGTTAAAGCGTATTTAAATGGAGAACATGACTGTAAAAATAACCTGAAAATGAGCTTTTAAAGACTTCGAGGCTTTACTCCTGGACAGCTTAGAGTTACACAAACATAATATTTGTATGATTTGACTAAATTTAAAACTAAATTTAAAACTAAGTGATTAAGAAGTGTCATTAATCCCCGCATATAGCGAACTGGGGATCATTTTAACGATGCCTGTGTGATCGTCTATCCTTGCAGTGCCATGTGGGACTTTGTAGTGTTGCTTTAATATTTTCTAGAAATCTTTCAGTTCTTGCAAATTTTTCTCATAATTTAATAGCTTAGCCTTTTTTTTCCTCTAAAGACGAATGTAAGCTGTCTTACCCTCCCACCCCAGTTCACTGACTACGTCATTTCTATGCTGTATGTATCCTGCAGTGTTTCATTTGTACGAGTTCTCACTTTTTAATATTTTCACTATTTGGTTTGACTTCACAAACAGACTCTGTCCGAAGCCGTAGTCAAAGTGGTTATCCCAAGCGAAAGGTACACACACTCTTCTTACTATGACTGACCAGCTGTCATAACACAAGTGTTATAGGACAGAGGCTGAGGTACACTCATCTTGTTTTTAAGATTATTCTTTGAGGCAGGTTTAAGAGCTGTTAATGCACTTCTCACACACACACAGTGAACATTTAGAAATGTTATTCGGTATTGATTGTGTTTCTACCATCCAGGCAATGTTATTATGAGCAATAATAAGGTTTTGTGAAGAACTGTCAGAGCTATTAATGCATCCAAACTTCTTTGGGCTCTGGGTTTCCCATGTTTTGGCTGAGACACTGCAGACAGATACAGCTAGAAGGCAGGTAGCAACCCCAATCGGGAGACGCCGGGAATGATTTCAGAGTACTGTCAGGTCAGAGTAGTGTGAAGGATTTGTCACAATGTTGCATAAACTTACAACACGTAGATGTTTAAGTTCAGACTGGTTTCATACAATTGAGAGAAAATACTCTGGGTATTCTCCCACTAAAGTAAGTTGAAGGAGATTTATTGTCTTGAGGAATGTTTCGTGTCCTGTTGTCTAATTAAATAAAACTTTTTAACTGTATTTT
This sequence comes from Pseudomugil gertrudae, assembly GCA_037177535.1. Taxonomy (NCBI): domain Eukaryota; kingdom Metazoa; phylum Chordata; class Actinopteri; order Atheriniformes; family Pseudomugilidae; genus Pseudomugil; species Pseudomugil gertrudae. The sequence goes on along the minus strand of JBAMHV010000016.1, from coordinate 7,495,164 downwards.
ACCACATGCAGTCGGCTAAACATAATTTGACAGTCAGCCAACTACTTTCATGGGCCGCTATTTCACTGTGATGAGGCACTAGAGAGCTCATATTATAGCTAACATGTGTGTGCACAGAGGAATAAGACATGACGTCTAGTCTGATACGCCCCTCTCTCTTCACAGGAATATATTATTCCGTATTCACAGAATGGTAGAGTTTGTGGTGCGAGAAGGTCCTATGTTTGAAGCCATCATAATGAACAAAGAGAAAAATAATGCAGAATATAGGTGAGTATGATTTATATTAGCGGGGCTTCGTTCAGTCCTACAAGCGCTGCAGTCCTGCAGGGTTTTAATTCTGTAATTTTATTTATTTATCTGAATGGGGCAATGCATATTGGGTGGCTGTAGCTTAAAAGGAAGAGCAATCATCTTTCAATTGGAAGGTTTGGGGGTTTGATTCCAGGCTTCCTCTGACTACATGCAGAAGTGTCCTTGGGCAAGACACTGACTGGAAAAGTGCTATATAAGTATAAGTACCATATTAATGAACAGATAAAAATGCTGTAAATGTTAGTGTTTCCCTGCTTCAACACATCCAGCTCAAATGGATACAACAGCCTATAAAGCTCTGCACAAAGAGTAAAGTGTGTTGGAGCAGGGACACATTGAAAACTTGCAGGGCAGCAGACCGTGTAGGATTAAATCAAGTAGCTCTGGTTTGCATGGTCACATGTGAGCTCTGAAAAGAGGTACATAATGTACACTTTCTTCATTTTCTCAGGTTCCTTTTCGAAAATAAAAGTCAGGATCACGTGTACTATCGCTGGAAACTCTTCAGCATCCTTCAGGTGTGTTTGATGCAAATCTATGACTAGTTGATCTCATTTGGTTAATAATAATAATTTGGTTGTCCAGTTTCACGTACACATACATCAATATACCTGTTCTTTATCTTCCCTGCAGGGAGAGACTCCAACAAAGTGGAAAACGACTGATTTCCGTATGTTCAGAGGAGGCTCATTATGGCGGCCGCCCATTTTAAACAGCTTCCCTGAGCGAATTGAAGAAAGCATGGTAGCAGAGGATGATATTGTCACTGAAGAGGAAGTGAAAAAAGGCCAACTCCGAGCTGAGTAAGTCTGTCCGGCTGATATTGAAACACTTTTGCTTGTTCCTGTATTTAATCTAGATTCGATCTCCTTTAAACGCTGCTCAGGCACAAGCAGAGGCTGGAGACACTTCTGAAAGAGCTCACTCCAAGCAGAGACAACATTGCCAATGCCATGCTGTTCTGTCTCGACCGAGCAGATGCAGCGGAGGAAGTTGTGGGACAAATCAGTGACTCTTTTTCCTTGCTTCAAACGCCTCTTCAGATAAAGGCTGGTTCTCTTTACTTACATGTCTAAATAAGACCATTTATACATGCTCTGACATAAGAATATTATTCTTACTGCTCAGCACTTTGGTCAGTATTTACTGCTTTAAAGTGCTTCATTATTAAAGTTGGCTTGGCCTGGCTTCTCTCTGACAGATTTCCAGATTGTATCTTGTGTCCGATATCTTACACAACTCATCTGCCAAAGTCGCTGGTGCATCTTATTACCGTAAATAGTAAGAAGGCCTCTCAAAGGATATCAAGTACTCTTTCAATTTTATTTCTTGTTCTTACAGCGTTTGAATGTTTTTGTCTTTTCAGCTTTGAAACAAAGTTACCACAGATATTTGGTGACCTTAATGCAGCTCATAAAAACATACAGGCCAGGCTGCAGGCTGAACAGTTTAAGGTAATTGTGTAAATTGTTGTGCCTCACACAAGGACACTCACAAAATCGAACAAAGAAAATTAAAAAAAAATTCACTCATCCTATCTCTGCAGCAAAAGGTCATGAATTGCTTTAGAGCATGGGAAGACTGGGCCATATATCCAGAGCCTTATCTAATTCACCTTCAAAATATCTTTCTGGGCTACGCCAAAGTAGGGGAGGAGGTAACAGAGAGGGCAGAGGTGAGCTTATCTTCTCATTACAGGTATTACTGCCTCTTTGTAATGCTGTTTAAACTACATGACCAGACTGAAAACACAACCGGATGATAGAACTGGACATCTATTTATCATGGATTTGTTTTCCTCTTTGTAGGAAAATTCCTGTGAGCTTGATGGTGCACCACTGGACAGCCGACTGCTAGATGGTTTGCCTTTGGACAGAACTGTGGATGACATAGATGGCTGCCCATTGGGCTGGGATCCCCTGGATGGAGTCCCTGTTGATGACATAGATGGTGTGCCCCTAGGTGTTGCTGCAGATGATATAGATGGGATGCCCTGTAAGTCTGTATCACATAGTATCAAAATTCTCTTAACCCAGTCCATAGTTTAATTTCCTCTCCGTGTGTTCTCTGGTGTTCATAAGTGTACAGCATAATCCAAACTCTTCATACAGATAATAATAGTCTATAACATTAATCAGATACAGTAATCCTGTTGTAATTCTAGATTTAAGTAGGTGGCCTGTTTTTATCCTAACCAAATATTTTATTGGGTTATGTCAGTTGATGAGAGGAGTGCGCCTCTACCCAGAATGCCTTTGTCTAAATGGGAGATGGCCAGTTCTGCTGAGACATTTTCTCAAGGTAAGACATGTAAGGATGCATTTTATCATCAGTGTGACCCCTTTAGATCCTGCTGATCATCCTCCTGTTTTCTGCAGGCAAAACCGAGTCCAAGTGGGACACTGTTGGGAAGCAAGACGGTAAAGAAGTTAACATTAGGTAAAGCTTAAGTCGCTGGCACTAGTTCATCATGCATTTTATTTGTGAAAAGAAAAAAGAAGTGGTTACCTAAATGGTATGAATCCTGATATCTCTTGTTCCTAATTACAGCTGCAGCTTGCAGGATGAAGAAGAGGGCTCAGAGAGTGACAGCAGCGCTGATTCCTGCAGCTCGCCAAACTACAACAGTGCAGGTTTCCAGAGCTCGCTCAGGCGTTTTCAAATGTCCGAGAGTAAGAGGAAACGGTTGAGGGAGCTGGAGGTGAGAGCTTATCCTCCTTTAAGTCAAACTTCAATATTGTTAAGCAGAACTTATAGAGCACAACAGTCTAAAGAAGACTCTCTGTACACATGTGTATTTTCTGGAAAGGTAAAGACAGCCATTGCCCATCATTTCTTACTCTGCATCAAACCCATATTATCTGATTGTGTAAATGAGCCCCACACACACACTCACACACACACACACACACACACACACACACAAGCACTCATCTTTATATTTCGTTTTAACTACATCAGACAAAAGCTTTGGCATCATCTCTGTTAAATGCAGATGTTTCATTTCTCAGTATCACTTTCATCTAATCATGCATGCATGACTACTTCTCTTTAGTGGGTTCTCAGCTTTTATGTGTTAGTTATGGTTTATGTTTGGCTTTGCTAGATGTGAATCTCATTTCCTTCTTCTGATTCATTACAGATCAGTCACAAAGATCGGCTTCTGTTTCTCCCATTCTTTTCTTATTGCTGCTGTTAGCAATTTCCTATTTTATTTACTTATTTTTAGACATATCAGTTTCAGTTTACTGTCTTGATACGTTGATACTTGAAACTTTACACTTTATGTGACCTCCATATTTATAAGCCTTTTATTATTGTTTCAACTGACAGCCCTATTATTGTGTCCATATTGTTTTGATGTTTTTTTTGTCTAGACTAAATTAGATATTTAAAATCGTTCAAGTAGTTCATAGATAGACAATAAAATTTAATGCATTAGTAAATGTTTGTAACTGATGTAATGTTCATGACACAGGTAAAGGTCATGAAGATCCAGGATGAGCTGGAATCTGGCAAAAGGCAGAGGAAGTCGGGAATGAGCATACAAGAGCAAGTGGAGCATTACAGAAACAAACTGCTGCAGAAGGTGAGCTGATACACTGTTTCTGCGGGTGTAGTTTTCACTTGTTTGCAACTATTTAGAAGCTTTCTTATGTTGAACATGGGGAAATTTTTACACATGTTCTGGTTGATATTTGTCCATAACAGCAGATGTATTAAGTAATGGTGATAGAGCCACAGGTCTGCGTGAAACACTTAGTTTAAGCTAAATGTGCACCATTTGGAGGGAAGGAAAGTTTAGCTACGCTTTTAAAAATGTATTTTAATTATTTTGTCAATATGTTTAGTCTTTTTTTACCCTCCAGCATAATTTATGCCTTTTTAAACATGCTAAATTTATTGTTGGTTTATTCACTGATACTTTATGATGCCGCCAAAAAGTCTGACTGAAGTGTATTTACCCATCTTTCATAGGAGTTTCAAGAAGATGAAGAAAAGAATGAGAGATCAAAGTCCAAAGACAGGCCAAAAGATGACAGGAAAAACAAAGAAAAAAGCAAGAGAAATGAGGGGGACAAAAGACGGAGCAGTAATCCTGATGATCGGTCAAGGAAATCCAGGAGCAGCTCTCCTGCAAAGCAAGTGCCACTAAATGCTTTTGTTGTAGGGAAATTATTCTTTGTGTCTAAAATTCTTGTAGTCAATCTATTTTCTGTCTATTTAGGAGGACAAGGTCTCCCAAGAGGTCTAAGCGCTCCCGATCACCCTCTCCAGACCGGAAGACCAGTAAATCCAGGTCACGGTCACCTCATCGCTCACACAAGAAATCGAAGAAGAGCAAACACTAGCTTAACTCTGGACGTTGTCATCCATCGTCGCGCTGCGTTGACCTGGCTGGTGTCAGATATAAGACCTGCAGAGCTCTCTATAACACAGATAAACCTCTGTTCTCTTGGTCCCAATGTAAACTGTTCGTGCAAGATTCAGCACCCTTTTCTATGATGAAGTTTGAACGCTGTAACTAATTATATATATTTTTGTTTTCATGTTTGTTTTTAAATTGATATGCAGAAATGTTGCAAATTTCTGACACTCAATAAATCACCTTTGGTGATAAATCTGTGCAAGACATGAGTAAATACAGTGCCTTGAACTAGTATTCATACCCCTTAAACTTCACGTTTATCCACAAATGTTTTTTTAAGGAGATTTGATGTGCTTGACAAACACAAGGTAACAGATAATTGCAAAGTGGAACAGAAATGATGCATTTTAAACATATCTGAATAAGGTGGTGTGCATTTGTTTTCAGTCAATACTACGTGCAGTCACCTTTCACTGCAATTACAGCTGCAGTCTTTTTGGGGTGAGTTACATTTAGCTTTGCACATCTAGATACCAACATTTTGGCCTATTTGCAAAGTAGCTCAAGCTCAGCCACATTGGTTGGAAAGCATCTGTGAACAGTACATTTGAAGTTACACCACAGATGCTTACTGGAATTTAGGTCTCAATTCTGACTTGGCCATTCTAACACATGGATACTTTTGGATCTAAACCATTTTATTGCAGCTCGTGCTTTGTGTTGGGGGTCATTGTCTTGCTTTAAGAGGACTCTCCTTCCCAGGCTCAAGTCCCTTGCACCTCTAACAGGTTGTCTTTCAGGATTGCCCTGTAGTTAGCTCCATCCATCTTTCCATTAACTCGGACCAGCTGTTCCTGAAGAAAAGCATCATCACAGCATGATGCTGCCACCACCATGTGTCACAGTGGGGATAGTGTGTTCAGGGTGCTGACCAGTGTTTTGTACCACAAAGTGCTTTTTGTTTAGACCAAAAAGTTCCAATTTTATTTCATCTGAAAAAGCACCTCTTTCCACCTTCCATGTTTTCAGCGTCCTCTACTTAGCTCGTGGCAAACTGCAAGTAGGACCTCTTATGTCTCTTTCAACAACAGCTTTCTTCCTGTCGCTCTTCCATAAAGGCCAGATTTATAGTTGTGGACTGTTGCTTCTCTGAATGTTTTCTTAGTCTAGTCTGTCAGTTTAGGTGGACAGCCATGTCTCGGTAGGTTTGCAGTTTGCCATACTTTCTCCATTTTTTTATTATGATGGATCAAACTCCTTAGGATGTTTTTATAACCCCACCCTGATTTAAACTACTCCACAACTGTATCCCCAACCTTTCTGGTGAGTTCCTTGGTCTCCATGATGCTGATGGTTCTGACAAAACAAAACCTTCACAGGTGTATGCTGAGTAAATTACACATAGGTGGACTGTTTTCTAACTTCTGAAGACAGCTGATTACACTGCATTGGAATACAACAGGCTACATACAAATGCACACCCTTCAGATTTATAATTGAAATTTTGGGAACCGTACATCATTTCTGTTTACTTTGTGCAGAATTTTGTATTGGTCAATCACATCAAATCTCAAGAAATTTGAGTTTGTGATTGTATGGAGGCAAAATGTGAGAGTCCACGGGGTGTGAAGACGATGCACTACGTAGGGTCAGTATTCAGTTACTCCATGGAAACAATAGCATAACTTTAAAGGGTTAAAAACATTTGAGTAGTTTAACACTTTTATTGAGGAAAGGAATAAAGCATGGTCTTTAGTTTACAAAAGCAGTAAGTGTGCAACATTACACAGATTTACAGTACTATTGTAGTGAAATGTGCTTTAGTTGAACAAAAATGTATCAAAAGTACTTGTAAGCCAGTATTATTTCTGGGGAAATTAGGACACCCAGCTATAATTGGCAAGTCCACACAGATCTGTACTGTAGTTTTGCTGAAATGTTTATCGTTTAGAGAAAGGCTACAGAAAATAAGAAAAAAACAGATTTGAGGCAAAAGTCACGTGTGAGATTTCAATCCACTGATACAGATATACTGATATTATTACAAATCCTAAAACAAGACACAAAGACTTTGGACAATACAGTGTCTTGTCTCTAATGGGGAGAACTGATTTTTCTGAAATACGAAGACAAAGAAACATGTAAGGTGCCCATACTGGTGCAAATAGCCTTTTAGTAAAAATTCTGTCTTGACCATACAGCTATAAAATTACACACATCTGAACAGAATAACTCTGCTGAAACAGATCTGTTTCTCATCTGGCATTTGTGGATTTCTGAATGCCAAACTATTCACAGTTACCTGGTATGAAAGTTTAAAAAATAAGAGACTGGACAAAGAATCACACCATGTCCATGTTATACAGTGTTTATCCCACATCTGTTCCCTTATCAGCAGTTCTGCCTCAGAGAAATAACCGTTAAGTGTTTGGGGATAATCTAAAAGGCTGCTGGCGGGTTGCCGACCATCTTCACAACTAATCTCTAACAGGCGTGTGAAGAGTTACGACATCCGAGTCTATCAGTACTTTTTCACATTGATGAAAACTTTAATGGCTCCAGTGAAGTCAGCAGAAAGAAGAACCTCGGTGTGGTCCGTTTTCAGGGCTCCTGCGAAGAAAGCAAACAATGCAACTTCACACCAATGCAAAAGGGTCTTCATACTAGAAAATCTGACTGATAGCAGACACACATACCTGATGGTATCGTCTCAGACTCTGTGGAGTCCAGGCTCTTACGGTCTGCTTCTGGTTTTTCTGCTCCAGTTTCTTGTGGAACAATAAGGCCTGGGTGGGGCGCAAATACTGCCGAAGTGACCACTGCGTTGTGTGCTGTAGAAAGAATCATGCTTTAGTATTCATGCACGCTGAAGAAAATAAATGAAGCAGACCAGTTATTCCAATAAATTCTGCTTGTCACACAGCAGCACGGTTACCTTTAATCCTTTCCCAGAAATCATTGCGGTCCCGCCGTACAGATGTGAATTTGCTCAGGTCGTGGTAAGTGCTCCAGATGTACACATATCTATCCTCTGAGCCACTAACTATGAAGGAGTAATCATGGCTGCAAGCAAATTAGTCAACAGCAAATATGAGTGAAAAAATAAGGGTCTACTAGACAATTTTTACTTTAAACATTTCCTTTACTGTCAAATTTAATTTAACTAATTGAATTTTGTAGATTTATTTTCCCCTGCCAGAAACCTCTCACCTGAAGCTGGCTTTAATCTGGCTGCTGCTGTTGACATAACCCTTGTATTTCATGGACAGAGACAAGTCCCTTAGGTCATAAAGGCGAATGCGGGAATCATTGGAGGTCACTAAGATCTGAAAAGACAGGATTGTTTTGACATTTGACAGCGTTCACTGCAAAAAACAAACATTTTGTTGCTATATTATTATTATTTTTACCTTATTCTCCCCAGGCAGAGGCTCAATACCAGTGATTTTGCGTCCAACTTTGTTCCTTCCTCTGGTAGACCTCACATGGATTTGAGTGTGGTATTTCAGGCGCTGATTAATGACAAAAAAGAAAGAAACAGGCAGTTTTAATTAGGATGATAAAGCTGAATTTTAGCAGGATAACATAACAGGATAAAAAAAAGGAACCTCTGTGTCATAGAAGATGCACCGGCCGTCGTAGGTTCCAATGACTGCATACTTCCCATTTTGGCAGAAGTTAGCAGCTGTGATGAGTCGAGTTTGACCGTCCACCTCATTCCACAGCGCCACCTTCTTGTCTGGAATGTTCCAAAGACGAAGTTTTCCATCCAGAGAACCACTTAAAAAATATCTGTCATCCTAGAAAACAACCAAAAGCCACGCATATATAAAGCTTTTATTAAAAAAAATAAATAGATAAGTGATTTGTGCAGACAATGCAAGTTGACTTAACGTACTCTGGGGTGGAAAGCGATGGCTGTGACAAAATCTATATGCTGAAAGCAGCAGAGGCACTCTCTCCTGGATATGTGCCATAATCTAACAGTTTTATCCATGGAAGATGAGAGCAGGAAGAAGTTCTGGGCAGGTGCAAAAACAGAAAAAGTGTGAGGCATAAGTTGTAATAAGTCTGAATGTGTGGACAGAGAGAGTAGTTAGACAACCACCTTGGACCAGGACAGGTCCAACAGATCAGCTGTGTGACCCTTGTATTTGCAGAAGGGGACTTGACGAAAAGGGGCATTTCTGTCTTCAGTGTCTGGGTCGTCTGGAACACAGCTCATCTAAAAATACCAGTGCAATTAATTAATAAAAAACAGTCAAATAACAGTGACATATAAAACATTCCAATACTTCCGCTAACAATAGCTCAAATATTCCATTTAAACCATGCTATTTGTGTATTTTTAAGTTCTTTTTTTCATGTCATACGACCATGGAAAACTCAAATGAGATGTGATTTGTATGAACAATTATTGTCCTCTTACCCCAGGATCAGTATCAGATTTAGAGGAACATAAACTTTCATGAGATGGTGAGGGTGAAACTCGACCTAGAAGAGCCAAAATGTTACTATACAATAGTCCAACAAGAGCGTTTGTCATAAGAGCAAAATAATCTGAGTTACTAATGCTCATACCTTCAGTGTTGTACTTTAATCTCATATTATTGAAGTAGTCAAAGGCAGTCTTTAGGACCCAGATGCGAACAATATTATCTTGGCCTGCTGTTGCCAGCAGCCTTCCACAGTGAGAGAACTTCATTGTCCAAACAGCACCCTGAGAAATGAGACGAAGATGCTGTAATACAATCATTCTAGTGAATAAATCATATGGGATTGAAATCATTTTACCGTGTGCTCGCCACTGAGGTCTTGCACAACCTTGATCTGGTCAAAGTCAAAGGGACCTTTGAAGCTATGAGCTGCCTTGAACTTGGCAGGCCTGGTGTAAGGCATGCCCTCATCATCACTTGATGAAGGATCATCCTGATCTGTGTGGAACACTGAGTGCAACCAAAATAAAACGCATAAATAAGATCATCAGAGCTCTGCAGCAGCAGGAGGATTTACATTTCAGAATTATGGGCCAAATAACAAAGAAGCCTGTGTCAATGTAAATCATAGTCATTAAGGAGAAATTATAAACATGCAGTTATAATGGCATAAATACTATAAAAAAAGAAAACATTTTTACCTTCATCGCGCACACTTTTCACTTTATTGACGGCCTTCTCACCATACTCCCCAGCAAGATGCTTGGCCTTCTTTACAGATTTGTCCAGGAATTTTTTTAACCGAGTTCTGCTCAGAAATATAAGAAAAAAACAAAACTCTCATAATCTAAATTAGATTCGGTAATGAAAAGAGAATGGAAAAAAAACAATCCAACAACTTTACGTTTTCTGCTTCAGTTTCCCTCCATCAGTGTCTGTCAGTGGAGCCTGAGACTTGTCATCGTCATCTGACTGGGCCGCATCGTTCCTAGAAGGGCAACATTAAACACATCTGTATAATGAATCATTTGTTTTTACACAACAAGCCTTGAATAGACTTTTTTCTATGTGTAAACACCTCAGTCCTAACCAAACCAACATCTTTTTGCAGAAAACCTGATGCTCTGCTGAACACGTATGGGAGCACTGTTCAGCACAATATTTCGCCTTAAAGAGAAATTATTTTCTGCTTACGTAATGTACTCCTTGGTCCTCCTCATGATGTGCAGAGTGAGGGGGTTGATTCCAGCAGGAAGTTTCTCCTCCGCCTGAATGAGAGGAATCTCTTCCCCAGTGTCTAAATTCTTAATCATCACACTAGCCAAGATTTCCTGTGTGAAGATTACACACAAATGTGTTTTGGTTACAAAACAGAGTGGTTAAATAAATGTGGAAAAAGTTCAATCTTTGCTATCATTCAATAGGATTCTCACTTCATCTGTTAATTCTCTACCAGAGTTGGATCGTGGACGCTGAGGACCGGGAGTTTGTCCTCCATTCTCAGATGAGGCCTGTCCATCTTCATTTTCCTAAAAAAAAGTGGGAGAAAAAGTAAGAGAAAAATATTACAACTGTTAACTCATTAGCTACCAGCCATTGCTGTAGCAGAGAACCAATATGGCTGACGTTTTGCAGCATTTTAGCTCATCTTTCGGACTTGTGCAATGTTGATGTGAAGGGCTGATTAACTGTGTGCATGCTCTTGAGGGCATTTTTATGTGTGATCCTGGCCAAATCAGCTTTCCATATACAGAAACAAAAAAAATATCTTTTGTCTTTTGCAATGAATGTTTAAATTCAGAAAGATGTAAAAAAATGTCTTTGGCAGCCAATGTGAGTTAAGAAAATTGCTAAACTATAAATAATATCTGAATATCTTTGGCTGATTGCAGAAAAGAAGTGAGACTCATAGCCTTACTTACCTGTGCTGTCACTACTTTGTCCCCACTGGTGGCACTGGCCAGATCCAAGGAATGCTGTAGCTCTTTAGTTAGACTCCTAACTGTGCTACATGGAGAGACCAGGCCAGAAGTCTCCAGAGAATCACAGCTGACTGCACCGACTGCAGACACTGGACATGACAACACAACACGTGATCTGAAAAACTTATCAAACTGTTTTAATATTTTCTCTAAAAACACACAATGACTCTTTACACCGAGCGGTCCCAAAACCATGAATACCAACAGCTTCACTTTATAATAATGTCATAAATGCATCATGATTGTTGTTCTTTTAATTCACTATGAGTGTACAGCATTTGATATTATGAAATAAAGAGCATAAGAGATTTCCAATACACTTGTAAAACCTAGAATACAGAGGACATGTCATATGCTGCTCATCTATTAGTTAGAACAACTATCAAAGCGGAAGATAAGTAATGTTCAACCACAGTAAAATACTCTGATGTGAGCCACAGATGAAGGTGTGACTAAATATTTTCATGTCCACTTGGTGGCAGGTGCCTACAAATAAGTCATTGATTCATGCTTGGCCACATCTGAGCTGATGCTTAAAAGTGCACCTGCTCTTTATGGCTTTTCTTCAGTTAAATGTCCAAAACTTTATAATAATGTGTATTTCACTAATGTGTGAATGATTAGGTTACATTTTTTTAAACCAGTCTGAATTAAAACATTACCTTCTAGTCCACTTGGCCTTAGACATTCCTGTGATTTCCTAGATGGTATAGTGTGCCAAGATGGTGGAGGAGGTCTT
>JBAMHV010000016.1:7459999-7480909 GCA_037177535.1 Pseudomugil gertrudae | reverse complement strand
TTATCATAGTAAGGACCAAGTAATCAGACCCCAAAAAGTGCGTTTTGGCAACAGCACGCTCTTACACAGCTGTAAAGTAAAGCGGAGTAAATTAACCGCGTTACGAACAAAAAACAAACAGAGAAAAATCTATCTTAGCCACTGTATATGGGTGAGTCAAAGGGAGGGGCACAGTTGTCCTTCTTCTTCTTCACTGTTATGATGGCTGGGTATGGTTTGGATACGTTACTGCCCTCTACTGGACTAATTAAAGAACAACATGCAAAAAGCTGGTTGGGTGTGGTGTTGTGAAATTGTGATCTTTAAAGGCTTATCTTAAGTAAAAGTGCAAATGTATTACGATAGAAAGGTTCAGTTACCTAACAGCCCAGTGTTAACAGCTACACATTTTCCTGAGGAAGCTGATATACTACCACTAGAGTAGTTTGCAAGCTGCACCCTGGACAGGTCGCCAGCACAGGGCCAGCACTGAAAGACACACACTCTCCTAGGGACAACTTAGAGAGAACAATTTAAAGATTACCTGGAGAGAAACTGCATTAAAAAATTGTGAAACAATGTTAGAAAACTGTTCCTTAATGGTCCTCGGAGTTACTTGTAGGAACAAGACAAGGGAAAAGGTCAAAATTGGATGCCTTCTATCTTCAGGCACTGCAATAAAATCAGGTATACTTTTCTTTAATTATTGACTTTGAATACAGTTTGCTGTGCAATCCACAAAGCTGTGGTGGAACAGTGGTTAGCGCTGTGGCCTCACAGCAAGAAGGTTGCTGGTTTGAGCCCAGGCTGGGGAGGGTTGTCCATTGAACTTTCTGTGTGGAGTTTGCATGTTCTCCCCATGTATGCATGGTTATATAATAGCTATGGTTAAAATGGTTTAAAATAACATGTAAGTCGCTTTGGATAAAAGTGTCTGCCAAATGACTCTATAGTAGTATAGCTATGGAATCTATCATGCACAGCAGAAGCCATACAAGAATGTGATCCATTCTTTGCCGTCTTGGTGGTGTTGAATCCTGTTTGGTCAGGTGAAATTGGAAAATTGCCTGATAAGATAAATTAAAGTGGTCAGGTTAATCAAAATGTTACATTGTCATTTAACACCATGGTTGCTGAGTCCTGCAGATCAATGAGGATATCAAATCAAACTTTATTTATAAAGCGCTTTTCATGCTTTGGCAACACAAAGTGCATTACATGATAAAATCAATTAAAAGAAAATAAAACAAAAGACAGACAACATAACAATGAATTACTAAAAGTGGACATACAAAGACAGACACCCTCAACTGTCTCTTAACTTAAAAAAGGTAGAAACATCTGACTCGGCACTGATGTTGATGTGAGGAAACCATATTAACAGGATCTATCCACACCAGGAGATAGGGCCCCCACGGCCATAGAAGCATACAGCAACCACCCAGCACCTAGGCCAAGGCGGGCCAGGGTCCACGCCACAGCTGTAAGGCTGCAGCATCGAACCCCACGCTACCCAGACCGGGGCATCTACTGCAGCACCAACCCCAAGCCAAGAAGGCAGGACCCCCAGCGTGGAGGATCCCAATGAGGAGAACACTGGAGTCTAAATATAATAAAATACCCTTAAGAAACAATAAGAGCCAAATAAAACAAATACAATAAAATGCATAGAAAGAATTCATAAAATATGATTACGATATATATAAATATATATAAGTAAATATATAAATAAATAAATAAATGAAGTTGAATAAAACAATTAAATAAAACATCAAATAAGATAGAATAATTCAGCTAAAAGCTAAGCTAAAAAGATCTTGAGCCCCTTTTTAAAACATCATCAGTCTCTGCGGCCCTGAGGCTCTCTGGTACCAGACCCTGAGGCTCTCTGGTACCGGACCCTGAGGCTCTCTGGTAGGCTGTTCCACAGTCAAGGACCGTAACAATGAAAGGAGGCCTCGCCGTATGTTTTAGTTCTGACCCTGGGAATTGATAAAAGGCTGGTACCAGAGGACCTCAGGGTCCACGAGGGCTCATAATTAAAAAGAAAGTCAGCCAAATAAGAAGGCCCAAGACCATTAAGACATTTATAAACAACTAAAAGAATATTAAAATCAATCCTAAAACACACGAGGAGCCAATGCAGCGATTTTAAAACTGGTGTAATGTGTTCCTGTCCTCTGGTCCTCGTCAGAACTCGTGCAGCCGAGTTCTGAAGTAACTGCAAGCTTGAGACAGACTTCTTAGGAAGACCAGAGATCAGGGCATTACAATAATCTAATCTAGTAGAGATAAAAGAAATATGGACCACTGTGGTTGTTATTTCAGGAAGTTTGAAAGGCTGAATCTTTAATTGTATGGGGTTAGAAAATGTTGGCAGCTTACACATCTGTGAAGGCAAAAAAAGACAATCTCACCCAAAATGCATAATTAAATAAAGTGGAGCACTCAAATGTGAAATTTAAAATTATTCTTGTTGCTACAATATACATGAATTTTTTTCTGTTATCGTGGAAGTTTGTAATGGTAGTTTTAAATACCATAACCATTTTATAAATATTACATTTGCTGGCTTCAGTTTGTTCCAGTAGCACAGGAAGTAGTCAGAGAGCATGTCAAGATAATAGATTTATTTTTGTTTTTTTGTTTACAAAATTGCATTTTTTTTTACTTACTTTGTTTTGTGTGTGTGTGTTTTTTGTTCTGTTCTATTGTGTTCGGTTTTATATTGAGTTCATTGTATTTTCATGTAAAGCACTTTGTGACTGTTTTGAAAGGTGCACTATATAAATAAGAATTATTATTATAATTATTATAGAGTTTTTGTTTTAGGAATGAGAATTAGTCTTTAAAACCAGTCAGCAAGTCAAGACAAACAAAAATAAAGTTGAATATTTGTATATGTGTGGGTTGTGAGATAGAGAGGATCATAAAGTTTAAAAGCCTGTTTTATGGATGCTGTATTTAGAAAAACTGAATTTACCCATTCAAATTATACAAAGATGAAAACATATTTTATTCTTCTCTGGCTTCTTTTTTCTTTTATTGTTGCTGTATGGATTAAATATAAAACAACCAAAACCACTGTACCTCCCACACTTTTTATTTCTGTCACCCAATAATTTTCTGCAAAAAACTTCTGCTTTTGTGAACCGCATTAGAGGTTTATATGGCTAATTTGACAAGATTGTAAATGCATAGCGATAATAATTATCCGAGTAAGTGTAGTTTCTTAAGTCAGTTGTGCCCAATTTGGTGTAACAAGAATTTGAAACTAACTTATTTTGGTATGTTATAGTTATGTGGAAAAAAAACTGTTTGTTTTATTTGAGTGTGTCTTTGAATTTTGTAAAAATAAAAAAAATAAAGCACTTTTTCTATCTATCTTTTGCTTCAACTTTAATATATGCTATTTGTTGATATAGTCGTTTAAAAAAACCTGTTTAGTCTCAGTGCTTTGAACAGACTCTTCTTAAAAAACACTTTATTTAGTAACGGAAGTTTTAAGCCAATCAACGAAGATTGCCATACTCATTCACCAATGGAAAGTTTGGATGCTCCGGATGTCTTAGTAAGCCACGACTTCATTGGATAAAAGATTTTAGGGAAGGCGGCTTCAGTAATGTAAGTGGATTTGAGGGCTTGGAAGGAAAACAAGGACGCTAGTTAACGTTATCTGGTTTTAAAAGGTATGGAATCTGTTATTAAAAAGTTTACATAATGTATTGAAGACATGTGTAAACAACCGGAATTCCGTATATGACATATTAGACAGAACGAATTCCAGGACAATAAATAGTCTCAGGCATCTGTTGGTTATGACATATGAAGCAACCAACCACATCAACTAATAACTAAACCAACTTACTCATATTTAGACCTCGCATGCTTATGTTATTGGAAGTTACCCTAACGTAGTTAACAGGTTGTGGTTCAGAGTAACCACCCTGACAGTCATGTAGTCGAGTTATTAAACGTTAATTTAAGCTAACCGATAAGGTTAGCTTAGCTAGTTAGCAAGAGCCTGAGCCCCCTGAAGAATGTCAGGACAATGTGGAGTCAACATGGGCAGAAAAAGTCAGCGAGTCTGCGGGTTGACAACCTTGGACTCCTTTAACCTAGTAGTCTGGCAAATGAAAAAACATATTTTCAGTTATTGATCTAAAACAAAGGATAAGTCAGTCAATCGTCTCTGTGGATAGTTTTTGCCTGTACAAAACGAAATGACACTTTTTAAAGGACTCCATCTCCGATTATTTGCGAGAGCACATCGTAAATCCACGGAGGCAGACTTTCCTCTTCAGTTTTTATTTTCAACCAAACCTCTGCTTAAATAGCTCCAAACAACAGGAAATAAAGTGTATTTACTGAGGAAAAATACACCAAAAAGTCGTACATCCACAAGTTTTGCGATGATTGTAATTGATCGTGTACCATTCAACTTAAAATGCTTACTGAAATTCAAAACACTGAAGCTGTTTCTGTGTGGTTACGTACACTGTCGCTATTTTTAGCTTCAATTAGCCTAGTTCTGTGCAAAGCAACAAGTTAAACTCACGATTCAACTCAAACATCAGCAGGGGATGTGTCCTTTTCACTTGTCTTTCTCTGTCATGATTTTCTATCCATAACTAAGGATGAATATTCATGTTTTACTAAATTAGCTACCCTCCTATAACACATTTTGAATGGATATCTAAAGACAATCAAATGCTGGTATCCAGGGTGAATAACTTTTTTTTTTGCTATCTAGGTAATTCAGAAATTGTTTTAATGCTTTGAAAATGAAATATTAAAAAAAACTATTACATGATATTGTTTTGCTTGTTATCAGTTAAAGAAATCAGTATTTTACATGTGATGTTATCAAATCAACTATTAAGATAGGAACCATTGTGTGTATATATGACATGTCATTGGGGAAACAACAGAAAGTGTTATGAACAAAGTCACCAAAAAGAATGAGATCAAATGTTTTTATTTTTCTATTTAAGAATGATTATAGCCGTAACACATCAAATGTATTTTTAGGTGTGGTTTTGGTGAGGGTATGGAGCACCCTGCACACAGAGGGGAGGCAATGCCCATCGGATTACATGACAGGTAATATTAAATTATCATGACTTGATTGTTTGTAAATTAATACTTGTATTGATTTACTTAAAGTGAACACATTCGGTTTTGTCACATAAATGTCAGCAAATCAGGAACTTTTAGCATTCGAGAACATTCGCTTTATTATGTTAACCATCCGAATAAGTCAGAATAACTTTCCTTTCAATAAGGAATTCTAACAGAGCTGACAGTGAACCATTTTAAGCTGTTCTGTTGTATCTGGCGGGCTTGTTGTAAGTCTCTATAAGAAAATGACTTTCATGTGAAATTGCACGTGTTGTATCAGGTAATCCCTGATTACACTGAGAGAACAGCAGAAAGGTAATGCCACATATGGACTGGGTTTGAGAGCTAGTTCAAAGAGTCTTACTAGTGTTTCACAATGACTGAAAGATATTGGTGTTTCTGCCACAGTAATTCACCCATAAGAGACTCTTATTCTTTAAAGGCTTCTACATCATGTTGGCTAATTTGTCACCCTTTGCCAGTAGTGACTTTTTTTTTTTACAATGTTGTCATGGCAGCTGACTTATTGCCACAGCCATTTGTAAACAAAGACTAGAAAACATTATTCATCTGGACACACTGTTGATGATGTCAAACACAAATCTTTATAATTAGCAGAAATACTGTATCGGGTAGCTTTGAATGGCTCGACTTGATGTAGTATGACCCAATGGCAGCACCTCTAGGCATATTCAGGCCCAGCTGTTTATTTTGCTGAGGAGTTCTAACAAGATTTTAGCAAGTACAGTAACTGAATAGCTTAAATAATGTGAGGGAATAACTCTTGTACTGCACACATGCAGTTGCTACAAGATTAAAATCATCAGTTTTTATATGGTGCTTTTGTGAAGACAATGCCTTATGATGTGTAAAAAGATGTGTGCAAAAATGACCAACTTAGTAAATTTAGCCACTCTGTACCTGAAAGAGAAGTTGACAAACAGGACAAAGTTAATCTGGAGTTTAAATTAATTGGACCATCTGCAGATGGACTGGTAGAAACTTCCATTGAAAAGATTCAGAAAAATTGATTAAATGGTTGTTCTATGAGTCAAATTTGGGAGAAACCAAGATAGTTTTTTTGGTAAAGAAAGTCATCTATGATCTACTAAAACAGGAGTGGGCAACTCTGGCCTTTGGGTGCCGTAGTCTTATAAGTGTTCTGAGTTTCCCTGCTGCAACACGCCTTACACACAACAGACTTAATTAGCAGACTTGTGCAGAGCTTGACATCAAACTCTGCACAAGTCTGCTAATTACACATTGATTTGAGTCAGGTGTGTTGCAGCTGGGGAACTCTGAACGCTTACAGAACTGTGGCACTTGAGGACCGGAGTTGCCCACCTCTGTTTTAAAGTGACTGTAAAATATGTAAAGATTAACTCTGTGTGATTTATAAAACCTGAGTCAACATTGCTGAATTGTACATAGCCATTTATTTATCTATGAATGGCTGCGTGGTGGCGCAGTGATTAGCGTGTGAGGGGTTGTTTGTCTGCTTGTTTGTCTCTCCGTGTTGGCCCTGTGATAGTGGTGAACTGTCCAGGGTGTTCTCTGCCTCTCACCTGTTGATTGCTGGGATAGGCTCCTAAATAGGATTAAGCAGTATGGAAAATGGAAGGCATTTATTAGTATTTATTAGTGAGCAGTTTTATTAACCTCATTCTCATAGTTGCACATTTTACAAAACGATGTTGACCGGCTTAGAAAAAATGTGGAGGAGTTTGGGATAGTGTTCCTACTGGATGGGCAGTTAAGGAACACTATCTTGAGTGTGCCGACCGTCTACAGAATCAGCCACCGTATCAATAGATCCACGAATAATCTCCAGACTTCGATAGAAGTAACATAAAGAGAGCTTCTCTGCGATAAGCAGAGGATCTTTTTAGGCTACAGTTTAAGATGGGGGGGGGGGAATGATATTGTGATAGAAATCTATGTAAATGATGCTAACAATGCTTTTATCATATTTACACGAGTATTGGCAAATCTTTATTCCCTTTATCACAATGAAGCTATCAATTAGTACGAAACTTTCTTTAACAGTAAGACTTTTTTTGTGTTTGGTTGGTGGTTAAAAACATGAGCTACTGATGTCCCCATGATTTAGATTTCATGTGTTTGGGTTTGTTTGGGAGACTGTTTCTCATGTGTATAGAAAAATATAGTTGAAGTCTGACTAAAGCAAAAAAATAAAGAAAGAGAAGGCATCAAAGTAGTGATCCAAGCTGCCTTGTGCTTTTTTCTGCAGGACTGTGTAATGCTTTCCTTGGCTTTTCTCTGTTGAAATCTGTTTGTGTGTCAGGCTATGTCTATGATCTGGTGGGGACATTATGATGATGATTCACCTCGTAATACCTCGCAGCCTTCAACCGAGAGCTGTGACATTCTCTGTTATGTCCTTCTTCCTGTGCACTTTATCTAGATGCTACTTCAAAAATCTTTCAGACAGGAAAATGTGTTTTATGTGCAAAAGGTCCTTCTGTGAAATGTGTGAAAACTACAGAAAAAGTTTACACATTCTGTTGTGTTCATTTGTGAAATTTGCTTTTATTTTTACCAGCTCAGAGGATTCAGCTACTCATAGTCTTAAGAGTGCTTTATGTGTAGTTTGGTAAGCCTCTGGAGGGCTGCCACGTGCCTTTAGTCTAACCACTCGACCAGTAAGACCAGCTTACTTGTGTACTGCACTGATGGCTGTCTTTCTGCCCAGTTAACACATGTTCTACTGAAAGAACTCTAGATCTCATTAAGTGACAATTAGTTTGTTGGTAACAGACCAAAGACCTTCACCCTTTAATTACTCAGTTGGTCTTGGCAGTCCAGTCTTGGAGGTCTAGTTGTGGTTCAGAATTTCTTTGATTTTAAAGTAAAACAATCTGCTGCGTTTTAAAAATCATATGAAAAAGAATAAATGGGAAGTTTTAAAAACCATAATATTCATCCATCAAAAGATATTATAATACTCTGGATGCTGTATCACAGCTGTGTACGGTGTACAAAGTTCTCAGTCTGTTTCCTTGAGTTTTACTCTGACACGCAGGGTATGTGAAAACTTACTCTCTTCCTTTATTATACCTTCTGATTTCCACTGGTCAGTTTGTTGAAACATCTTGAGTGTAATACAAGGCTGTTTAGCCCTAATGAGAGCTAATGAGAACTCCTGCCAAACCAAAGAAAAATATTTTTAATAATTGATAAAGGAGAAAATAAATGAAATATGTGTTGGTTCTATGAACATTTACATAGTAGCATGCTGCTTATTGCATTGGGAACACTGGGGAGGAACAAACAGGCTATATTATTAAACTTCTTTTACAAATTAAATGCTCTGAAGAGATGCATCTGTAAACTGAATTATATCCATTTTAAAATAGTGATTTCCTTTTTTTTTTTTATGTTTTTCCTACCGGTAGTAATCCCAGTTCTGTAATCCTCTCCTTTCTTACAAGGGGGCACTGTTGCTTAGCTCTTGGGCTATTCACAGATCCTGAAAAAACGATGAGAAGGCAGGACTTCTCCCCCCCCCCCTCCTACCACCAGGCAACTGTGAATGCAGCACGGCAAGTAGTCGTGGTGGATGCAATCTATTGGTTTCTCAGTGCTGCCACTAAAGTCACAACCCAGACTGTAGCCTGCGCTCCTTGTACCAGTGTATTTCTGTAGCTGCTGGTGCCACCGCTGCTCTCCCTTCCCCTTAAATGGTGTGGGCAGAGTGGGATGGAAGACTGCTTGGGGACCTCTTCATGGAAATGGTCTTTGCTGTTGGTGTTGCTGTAACACCATTCTGGTGACAACATGCCGTTAAAATGGAAAAGCGGTTCTCCTGTCAGCTGGAAATTCCCAGTGCCAGTTCTTAAGACATCCAGGTCTTCACCTCTTTCACCTGCCTACATGTGAGTAAGAGCTAAATGGCATTCGCATTATACAGCTGTAGCAGAGTATTTGTCATAGACGTGATAGCTTTTTAGTTTAAGAATTTTCTGCTCCTTTTTTTTCCCCAGTTAACGGCGATAACATTTAGTTGTACCTCTGATTGAGCAGGATGCGAATGAACCTTGTAGGTGTCAAGAGGTTTTTCTTGTTCAGTATGAATTTTGCGGTTGCATGGCAGTATGCATTTTCTTAGTCAAAAGGACTCGTTATGCAGCCGGTCCGGACGTGGCGAGAACCTCATACCCGAATCTTGCCCTTTCCCTGTGACTATGTTTATTTTGGAGCAGGGATTCAAAAGCTTGGGAGGAGCCTGCCTTTGTCAGGATGTCTGGCGTGTCCTGGTTTAGAAGCTATTGTCATCTGCTACTGTTCAGGAAGGGGGAAGGGTAGAAAGGGTGTGCTTCACGCAGCCTTTCGCCATCCACCTCTTCCATAGGGGTCTGTTTGACTTTTGAACAAGGCTGTGGCTTACTACCGAGTGAGAACCCAAAGGGGAAAGAAAACACTTTTAAGGGAAACCTAAGCTAACGGCTAACTGCCTACCTTTATAACACATTTCACAGGCTAGCAGCAACTTACTTGGATGGAGATTTATTATGTGGATTCATGCAGTCTCCAGTCATTTTTGTCTTGCAGTTTTTGTTTTTTTGTTTAGGGTGACATTTTTATAATTTTACACACATATTTCAACTATTGTGGTGTTAGTGAGAGTGATTTAAACCCCTACAAAACAAGCAATTGCCAAATATAGTAATCTTTGCCATGAAAAGACAATACTTGTATAGATAGTTTAAAGTAAAAACCACCAGAATCTTGAAATGTAGAAATATGCTGACTAAATGTTTTCCTTATTAAGGCTTAACAAACATTATCACTATTGACTCTGTTTGGTCAGTCATTTATATATCTTATTTTTATTTTTCTAAAGTAGTTAAGCCTGCCTTACATTGACAAGTTATTTACTCGTCAAGGCTCAATGACCATCTAACTTAACTCTTAATCATCTCCACTGGTGTTCAGGGGCTTGTCTAAGGACATCTTAATGGTTGTAGCAAGTAACAAGCAAGTAATATTTGACGATCTTCAATATCATAATCTTTTTTGTGTAAGTCAATTTGAGTGAGTATATTAGAAGAGAATGAATACTCTGTGTGCTGGTATGTTTTAATGCCACAGTGAGGTCAGACTAAGGATCATGTATGCAGCATTTGTACTATTTTCATCACTTGACATTGAGTAAAGGCAAGGAAAGAATCTTTACGACAACTTGCCGGTCAGCACATCTTTTGTAGGATTGTGAAACCACCTTGGGTTTTGTCAGGCTGAGAGTACATCAGGTTTACTTAAGTGGCTGTGGAGTGTGATTACATGCTTTCATAGTAGATCATGAACACACACTTGCAAGTGAAGTATTTTTATGCATCAAGACTAAGTGTTTCTCTGTCCCACTAGACTACTTACTATTTTAAAACCTGAATAGTAAGCTGTGTTTTTTAGCAGGCGGATATTTGCTCCCCAATTATAGGTTAGCGTGTGGTCAGGGAGAAGTCTCTGTTTATAGCCTGCTGTCCATTTGGCTTAAGACATTTTTAACTTCCTGTGGTGGTAAGCTAATGTATTATCAGTTGCTGGAAACAGGGGTGAGTTTTAAGAATACACGATGTATATTATGTATAATGAGTTAAGATTTGTTTGCTTAAGGGGCTGTGTATGTTTTGAAACCACCTTAATCTAGAGAACTTCCTGTTGCGCTGACCTTTTGCCTGGTAGGAGTACTTAGGGTGCACTGTCTGTGAAATTCTCAGAACTATGAAATTCTCATAAGCTTTATTAAAATAAATTGTTTTTCTTCTTTATATTTTATCTAATAAAATGGTTTTAAATGTTATTTGTCATCCTGCAGTGGTTCAGTACAGTTAATGTATGTGATTGCTGTCTTTGGCGATCACTTCTCAGAGGCTTCGTGGTGAGCCAGTAGTCTTAGCTGCGGCAATGCTTCGTTGATTTCTGTCAGGGACCTTTAGCACATGTCATATCCCTTTTTCTCTCCTCATGTTTTTGTCATTTTTTTCCAATGATTTAATGAAGGCAAAATTAAACGGTTCAGGTCTGCCAAAGAAATTCAAACCGTTTCCTTTATTGTTTTTGCTTTTTGAGCCTGTTTATGAAATGAATGAATAAAAAATGGAAATGAAAAATATTTTATTGATGCCAGAGGGAAATTAAATTGTAATTTTTTTTTTAAATACAAAAAATAGTTAATGATGAGTCTTCACTCTTCTTGTTGGGATGGTGCTTAAATGTTATATCTCTACATTGGTAATTAAAACCAAAGAAAGGACAAAAAACAGGAATGTGATTCTTTGGTTTATGATAATTTTAGCTATGTTTGTTTATGCTCCTTTTTTTGTGGGTGAAGCAATGCACCATTTTCAGCAGTGCAGCTTTTGCCATATGCTGGCTGCGAGTAAAATGTCTCTTTATAGACGGGGTTTAGGCTACGGCCCTGTGATGGACTGGTG
Source organism: Pseudomugil gertrudae (assembly GCA_037177535.1). Classification (NCBI taxonomy): domain Eukaryota; kingdom Metazoa; phylum Chordata; class Actinopteri; order Atheriniformes; family Pseudomugilidae; genus Pseudomugil; species Pseudomugil gertrudae. The sequence goes on along the minus strand of JBAMHV010000016.1, from coordinate 7,469,351 downwards.
ACCTGTCCAGGGTGTACCCCGCCTCTCGCCTGTTGTGAGCTGGGATTGGCTCCAGCCCCCCCACGACCCCGTTCAGGGAAAAAGCGGTAGAAAATGGATGGATGGATGGTTTAGGCTACTCGGAAGAAACACATTTAACAGAAATATTATTTTTCATTGTAGCAAATGTTAAAACTCTCTAGTTAAAGGCTCTGTTTCTAAGTGAAATTTCATAAAGAGACATTATGCATGCAGGTAAACAGACTTTTAAATGAAGATGCTTCACATGTCTCGTGTGAAGGTAACATCCTCTTGCTGCTAGTGTGAACTCTCCTGTGCTACTACAGTGATGTCAGTTTTGTGGTCTCTGTGGTAAATGCCTCATTAGTTCACATTTATACATGTCTTTGGTACGTGTTTTATTAAAAACCTAGAATAATTTGTTCAGTAAGTTAAAGAACTCATCCTTCTGAGAATAACAACAGAGTATTTGATTTGGCAGCTGACATCATTAAATTAGGAGCTGGGTTGTTCACTAGAGGATTTTGATTTGTGCTTTGAACATCATCTGCCATTGACAAAAGACACTTTTCATGGTTAAAAATACATAAAACAAAAGATTTTTTCTTAGGCGACACAAGCTGTATCACGTGTTTATTGGCATCAGTCGGAGATGACATGTCAGCTACAATGTGTTGTGTGTGTGTGTGTGTATATATATATATATAAAATCACACTATCACATAATTAAAATGTTATGATTAAAAAACATGTAATTATTTAACATGTCATATTTCATATTATGTTATATGTGAATCAAATAAATATGTAGTAATTACATTATATAATTCTTCCCTTTTAATGATAAATGGTTTTTTTATTAAATTGCACATGTAATGAAAGCTTTATTGGATGATTGCTGATCGTAAATAAGATTCAGCTTTTGTAATTTTTTCTAAAGATGAGATTACTGGCTTGAAAACTACAGAATATTCTCACTTCCCGAGAACAACACCTTGAAGCTTTTTCTTTGTATTTATAGATGGGTTCAGTATTGTTGTTATTGTGTTATTATTTGGATATTCATATGCTAGTGTCCCTGTGTGCATGCACAATGCTTAGCTTTAAGGTGCGCTCTGATGGAATACCATTTTTAGCTTTTAATTTACCTGCCCTTTGGAGCAGGCATTAAGTTCCTGCTGACTTGTGGCCCCTTTGCAGAAAAGTCAATAGGCACCCAGGGATCGTTTTGTTTTCATTAGGCCGAGAGAAGGCAAAGACAGTCTGGCTGGAAGAGCATGAAGCAAGTTCACTTAGGTGAAACTGTCATATCTGTGCTCCTCTCACACACAAACACAGATGCTATCTTAATGGATCAACCTTGATTGTAGTTGGCTCTTGTTTTACCCAACAGTTTACTCGTCACTTTTGATATATTTTTTTAGAGAAATTAAATGGAAGGGAGAAAAGGCTACATTGCAGAAACCAGGCAAAATAAAATGTGTTGAATGGATAATGTTGGAATCCCATGCTTGTATCTGGATTTCAGACCACTCTGGAAGACGAAACGTGATTTGTAAAATGAATAGGAAGGATAGTTGGGAAGAAATGATTCAGCCTTAAGTGAAAATTTGGCCAAAAAACTGCATGTTATGCAGGATTACAGCAGAGTTTCCCAAAATGCCTATTGAGATAGAAAATTCTGTGTCAACGCCATCAGTGGGTCAGGTCCTAATGTTTGCTAACTCCATCTTTTTATTCTTTTTTTGCTTAGCTCGTTCATTGAGGTGTAAAATTTCCTCTAGTCTTTCCTATGATTGCTCAGTCCCTGGTACTTTTTTGCTCTACTTTACAAAGCTGCACACTGTACATACAAATGCCTCATCAAATGTAGAAGGTGCACCACACTGGAACAGTCAGGGTAATAAAATATGGAAATAAACTATATTATTGCTGACCTATGCATTTGGGCTGGACCTGCTATTCATTATACACCCCTGTTTAGATATGGAGAGATTAAACTTGTCTACAAAACTGTGCCTCTACTTATTTTAGTAAGGCAGAAGGATATAACGCAGATGCTTCTTATTCTTTTATTTTCACACTCCTGTGACATTATTGACCTGAATCTGCATTCAAATGTAGATTACAAGTTTGGCTGCTTACCCTACATTTGTCTAATAATTTTACACAACTACGGTTGCAATACAGCACAATCTTTTTTTTACCCACAAACATTGAGTTTATCTAATTGTAATGGTTTAAAATATTTTTGAAAAAACACTGTTTATATTTACTGTAACCATTTTGTGACACCTGAGGTCATTAAAAGTGGAATAATTATCTGAAGATAAAATAGTTTGTCTTCAATAAAGTAAACTGCAAAATAACTTATTAGTAAATCTAAGTGTAGCTATTTGTCTGTTTTTGTTATTATTTGATTACATAAATGATACAAATAGAAAAGGTGTGTTTGACCAAAGCGTTTATGAACTGATAATAAAGAAAACTGTGACCTCCTATGTTAGGGCTGCCCTAAATTAGTCCTCAAAACGGACAATCCTGCAACCTTTAGATGTGATCATTGTCCAACACAGCTGAATCAAATGAATGGCTCTATAGCGGGCCTCTGTGGGGCTGGATGACATGCAGGTGTGTTAGAAAGGGTTGCATCTAAAAGCTGCAGAATGTTAGATCTCGAGGACTGGAATTGGACCACAATGATTTAAAAGCAAAATGCATTGGTGACCTCTTGACCCACGATGAGCCTGCTGGATTCCTCGGGACTTCTAGGTCTGGGCTTTTATAAGTTTCCAGAGCCAGAATCGGACATGGAGAAGCTGCACTCAGCTTCTATGCTACACATATCTGGAACAAACTCCCAGAAAGCCTCAGCTCATCAGCTCAGTCAGTTTATTTAAATACAGGCTGACGACCCACCTCAGCTGCAATGTTTGCTTTTTATTCAGAAGTTTAAATGTGCAGTAACCCTGGCCATCCTGCAGAAGAGCCGCTTGTATTCGTATCATTCCTAATAAGGCCAATTAACTGATAAATCTAGAGTTTCATCTTTTGGCTCAGCTCCTTCTTCACTATGGAAGTTTGATGCAGAATATGCATTACTGCAGATGCCACACCAGCCTGCCTGTCAATCTCGAGCACTGTTCTTCTAACTTGTAAACAAGATACTTAAACTTCTGCACTTGGCACAACCAGACCTGGGGCCTCATTTATAAAGCTGTCGTACATACAAAAAAACGGCGTACGCCAATTATAGTCAACTTTTGGGATTTATAAAAACCAGACTTTGCGGGAGAATCTCCTCATCTCCACACAAACTATGACCAGGCGTACGCACATAATATGGACAAACAGGAAACTACGTCACCAATGGTAGAAGAACTACAACATTTTACCAGTAAATAAACGAGTCCGAGACGTCTCGTAGTATCTGTCCATGTTCATTTTATAATCTGAAACAAAGGAATAAATCACATGCAACATCGTCCGGTGTGTCTGGTGCATTTGGTTCCAGCATGAACTCGCAGCTTCTAAACTATGGGAACAGCAGTGAGGCTATGAGCTTTTTCCATGGCGTGCACGTTCGTCCTGTGCACGGCAATGTGCTTTTTGCTCCACATTAATGTCTGACTATTTCTTTTAACTTTCTGGAACTGTCCGCTCGTCTGATGAGACACATTGACGGCACCTGTTACCTGTTCTGGTGGGTTTGGTGATGTCTATTTTGTGTTTATATTTAATGTTGTCTGTCAGAATTTCTACCTAACATTCCAGAAATCTGTATTTTCGGCTTTTTTCCCAATAGGATGTATTAATATTAATCAGGGGCGTCCACCTGAACTTTTATAGCCAACACGTAGACATGACAAGACGCTCCTGTGTTTAGTGTCTGTCCAGATTTATAAACAGAAACAAGCGTGGGACGTGCGTGTGCACTGTTTTATAAAACGGGAAGTAGATGTGCACAGTACTTCCTGTTTTCCGTATGTACGCCACCTGTAGGCATCTTTGCTATGCAAAGTTTTATAAATGAGGCCCCTAGAGGGGACCCTTCACCCTCTTCCAGCATTTCCCCCCCTTTTTGGACGAGAGACTTTATTTTTGTATTTACCAGTTATAGTTGAAAGAAACTTGATTGCTGCGTAGATGACAGCGATGCTTATTCGGTATGTTGCAGATGAATATGCAATAAGCCACTGGGTAATTGGCCAGGGTCATGCCATTGTCTGCTGGACTGTTTTTTTACCTAACTATTTGAAGACTTTCAAAGAAAACATGCAACATTTTAAACTTAGTTGATTTAAATACTGCAAAAACATGCAACTTAATGTTTTATTTGTGAGAATATTTTGCCTTTGCCTGGATACTAGTCTGTGGTCATCACAGACTGAATTGCCTTTTATTCAAAAGTGTTTTGAAAGTAACTCTGTGTGTGTGTGTGTGTGTGTGTGTGTGTGTGTGTGGAGGTGTAGGTTTTTTTTCTTTTTTTATTTACAGACCAATAATCAATTTCACACTTATGAACGTTAAATGAATTCCAGGGCTGTTGTATTATATTAAATTACACCATACAGTACTTGAGGATTGCAGCAACATTAGATGCATTTCCCCTGACTGGGAGCTGGTCAGCATGTAGCTTTATTACATTTCTCTGCACAGTAATTGAGATGGCTCTTCAGTAAAGTTGTCTGTCACTGCTTTGATTACATAGACAAATAGTTCCTCCTGACTCTACATGCTTCACCTCATTTCAAAGATTCCCGCTGCATTTTTTTTCTTCATTTGTTCCAGGTGCTGGGTGTGTGTTCATTAGCTCGACAGTAGGAGGTTTATGATCTTTTAAATTTGGCTTTGCATATACAAGCTCCCACCAAACGGTAGATTCACAAAGCATTTGATGTTTTTAACTTTTACAAGATTTTATGGAATTTTAAATGATGGAGATTAATGAACTCTTTAGAGGAAGTAAAAAAGAAGATAAAAACATATTTACAAAGATGCTCAAAGAGTCTAGTTTTCAAAAACCCTCATACTGTTAATATAATAATTTTTATCTTTTTGGCAGAATATCTTTTTTGGCTCACAGACGTGTACATGAGTAATTCCCATCCCTCCTGGCGTATGTTTCAAGCTTCGTCAAATTGGATGGGAAGCATCTTGTTGTCATCTTTTCTTCTCTCCGAGGATGTTCGATTTAAGCCTGAGCTTGTACAAGGACATAATGACTCCCAAGGCATTTGTCCATCACACTCACACCCGGCTTTTTTCATTCAAATCCAAGTCTGTTTGCTTGGAAAGCTTCATTCGTATGGGGAATTGTCAATACGCAAATAAATTCTGCTTTGCATCAAAGAAGCAGACTCGGTTCACCTGCAAATGCAAACGTAGGTTGTTTTAAGAGGACATAGGTAAACAACCTTAACATAGGTGCATATAGGATAAATAGGCGTTTCTAGCCAGGTCAAACGTAGAAAAACTTCTTCGAGCTGGACATTGAAGCATCATGTCATTTATGTTGTAATTTTGTAAAGAGCACTCTTTTGAGTTACAGTGACTACTTTCCATGGCTCTGCTGTAAGAAGCACCCCAACAACATGGCTTTGATTGAATATTTTCTGGTCTTGATTTCTGTGTTGTTGAAGTGGCACCTCTACAGATGTTTTGGTTGTATTTTCTGTTTTAGCATTCATAAATTAACCACAAAGTATTGGTTTAATAACTTTATGAATTATTTTATTCAGGAATTTGCACTTCTGCCTCACACTTTTTAAATGAGCTTTTACTGCCACGCATGACTCCTTTTAGTCAGAAATCCATTTTGGTTGTCCCAGTCAAAGGTAGCTGGAATGATTTCTTATTTCTATGTGATGCAGTTTGATTAAAAATTAGTCTGAAAGGACCTGCGTTCAATTTTTCATCAGCCTTGCACACATTTTATTATGACTTTCAGATTTTCTTGTCCTTGTGTTTCCTGCCTTTTTGTGATTAAAAAAAAACAACAAAAGTTTGAATGGGTGTAGGAGTAAATGCTTAAAATAGGATATAAATTTTCAGCAGCATCAAGTTTAAAACTAATGTTCATGCTCAATATTGGGGATGTTACTGATTATGTCAAAGGATAATGTGTCTAATGTACGAATAAAATATTCTTAAATTTGCATGGATGTAAGTTACTAACAACTTACAGCATGTAAGGTTGAAGGTCTTTTTATAAAACAAAACATTCCCTGAAAAACTCACGGCTTAGCATGAAATCTCTATTAAAAAGCTGCATTGTCTGCTTCTCCTTTAAGTGTCATTGAGTGAGTCATTTCCAATGACTTGGAGACTGCCAACCTTGATTCTTTGTTTTATATGTGTCTGCCCAAAACCTACACTGATAAAGCTTGAAGTAATTTTGCTTTTCGCCCTGATTGTAAATATTAAAAATGGATCTTAAGCATTGTGTTTGCTGGCCCCACAGAATCTGAAAACAAAAGCTTTCTTTTCTACCATATGCACCAAGGTAATTGAGATTCTTCTTTAGCTGACATGTTATCAATGTGCCATCAAGCTCCCAGGGTAATGGAAGATCCAAGAAACGGCTGTATTTTAATTAAGCATATGCTCAAGCACAGGTCTCTTATGACAGCAGCAAAAAGAAGGGGATTTGGCTTAATCTATAATTCATCGCTTCAAATATAGCGTGTGGTTTTATGTTTTGTATTAGTCGTTTTAATATGAAAGACTTGAAATAGACTTTCTTTTTAATAATTGAATTTAGCCTAATTTTTTACTTCTGGTATAATGATGCTTCCTGTGTGTACCAAAGGTTGTGTGTCAGCTTTCCAATTCATGAAATAAATGTTTAGAGGGAAATTATAACGTTGTAGTTGGTGTTTTTTTTAATTAACATAACCTTTTTTTATTAGAAAGTGAAGACTGCTGGTAGGATGATCTCCAGTTCTTCTCTGTTTTGCATTGGACTTGATGAAGCTTCAGATTGAACACACTCGGTTGTTTCTTTACTGTGTTGTTAAGAATTGTCATTTATTATTTGCAGCATCTTGTGCATCACACTCTTTCTGGACAATCTGCTGTAGTGGTCTCAGTTATCCTGAGCACAAAACCAGCCTTCTTGTTTGGTTTATTGCATCTTCTTTCTCTGGCTCTGAGGCTGCTGCCCCCAACAGTTGGAAAGATGACTTCACTTTCCACAAGAGACTCAAATTTAACCAAGTTATGCAATTTTTGTGTCACTAAACTCACAATGAAGGCATGGCAAAGAGTTGACATTAGTAGCATATATTCTACAGACTTGTAGCTCAACACATTGTTCTTTTTTTGTGTTTGCCAGGAATAAGATGTGTTAACTCTTTCTGAAGATTAACTTCAAACTCACCAGTTTCTGATTCAACTATACATTCAGTGTCCTTTAACATTTGTGTTGGATGCTGTAGCCATTGTCTTCTTTGTTTCGTTCCGGCAGCCACCAACACTCCTTTATGGTTTGGACAACCCACTCACTCCTGGCTGCCAGTCCGAGTTACCACCTGACAGGGTAAATGTACAAGTATATTGCCTGTGCTCTGTGTCAGTGTGATTGTGAATGCTCTTTAAGCCATCAGTGTTTAGTGCTAATGGTGTTCACGAACTCCCAGTAGATTGTCCATTGTCATCTCTTTGTTACTTATAGAAAAAAGTTACTTTAGTAGCAATGTCACCCTTTCATCAAGTGTTTAGGTTTGTTTGTAATAGATCTTTTAAGCACGTGTAGTCAAATCTCAGTTCTGATCACATAGTTGCCTTTGTGGTGGTAGAATCTCCTTTCTGTGCTTATTCTGTCTTTGTTCATATCTATCCTTTTACTTTAGTCCGGCATGTAAATGGAATGAGAGGTAGATTCAACCCATTCTTCTCCTGTTTGTCCATCAGAAACCTTTAATGTCTTTGACTTAATGCTTAAAGTCAAGAAGAACAACTGCTGTCAACTTTAACTGTGTTGTGTTCAAGTACAAAGATGTGAAGCACAAATGTTCTGTCAGCTTTAACTTCAGCATATAAGTTTACAGTTTCTGGTTATCCAGCATTTATTACTTTTGCACCCAAATAGTACAAATTTAAAAGGCATAGTTACAAGGTATTGCATTAGAAAAGACCAAACTGGTGCGGTCTTTTGTAAGTGAAAAAATGTAAATATATGGGTGCTTCTTTATATTGAAAATGGTCTTATTTCTTTTGTTTTTTAATCACTTAAAAGAACCTTTGATGTTTGTACTGCTCTTTTGCCATAGTAGATTTTATTAGAAAGAAGAATCTTATTCTGCCACATTGATAAATGAGTAAACTCACAAAAGAGTTGTGGCATTGACAGTAGCTTGTCTAATGCTTTGCATCTAAAATCTGCTTTATTTAAAAAAGAAGTTGAAAAATATCCCCTCAAAGGAAGTGGAAAAGATGCTAACAAATTGCAAAATGAGTAAAATCACATGTTCGGCCATGGTAAAACCTCAAATTACTTCATTACATAAACAATCCACCCAAAAAGCATTAGTCTTGTACATCTGAGAGTGCTGCCTGCTCATAGGCCCGTTTGAAGACACTCATTTACTGATGTGCTGAGCCAGACTTTGAGTTAAAGAATATTTGATCAAAACCAGGCCAGTCTTCACATGAAAATGAACTCTTTTCAAGCCCCCCGAATGCCACATTCAGTGACTGTGTTGTCGTTTGTGTATTCCACAGAGAATATTTTTAAGAGTTCAAACCTATTTTTTTTCATTATTGATTGACATTCTGCTCAGATCACCTCTTTCTGAGACGCAGGTTGAGACACTTTGCTCAGGAGAAGTCCATCATGATCACTCGTCTCACTGCTTTTGGTTTTCTTACTAAAAGAAATGACTTTCCTCTTTCTAAACAGCTGTAGGAAATGGGCTCTTTCAGATTCTTTTAATAAATTATACTCTTCACCAAGGTCAGCTGTTTCTGTTTCACAAATGAAGCAATTCTGTTTTTAAAGTAGGTGCATCCAGTTTAAAGTAGTCCATGAGACTTTCTTGTTTAAACTGTAGATCAACTAAATATAAAATGACAAAGGTTCAGTTCATATTTGTTGTTCCACACTTATTATCTTTTACGCAAATTAGTTTAATTTTGTTAATGTCTCCCGTCTGCACAAAATGTACATTTTTGAGCAGTATTTCTCTAGGAGCATAGTTACACTTGGCATCTTTGCATCTTCATTCTCTGTGGAGCAATTAGAGACATTGCAATGTATTACATCACATTTTGAGTAGTTGTATCAATTTTTATGATTTTATATATTTGAGATAAACTGTTCTAGTGTATATGAATATATGTTTTAGAATAT
>JBAMHV010000016.1:7447319-7459899 GCA_037177535.1 Pseudomugil gertrudae | reverse complement strand
ATATTATATTATATAAAATGCAGTGTGCTTAAAAAAACCTGCGAAGTTTCCAGTTTTGCTACAAAGCAGAACCATAAAATAATTACTCACTCTGGATGAAAATCTATTGTCAGATTCAGTCATCTGCAGTATTTCATCTTCTGCATCTCCAGTTCTGAAAACTTACTCATTATAGTCTGTAATTTGGCTTAAGCCCTTATTCTTATAGTGAGTGGTCTTTTTATTACTTTTTGAGACTCCTTTTAAAATATCTTTATTTAATCATTTATCTCAGACATGACTTTATCAGATCTATGGACAGTTTATTAAAACACAAAGCCTCCACACTATTAATGACCTGCTTCAGTCAGAGGCATCTTGTGTTTATCAATACATATGTGAGGACTATATATTTTATGCACCAAATAAATAATTTTAAGCGTGACCTTGAAACCTGAAATGTCACTTTCCTACGTTTACCATGCGTTTGATATTTTTCTCTGATGTTTAACTCATGTTTTCAGTTTCAGAACGATGCTGATGCAAATTTTAGTTCATTAGTGCTGGATCGAGCAAATGATGTCCCTGGATATGGAGCAAGAAAAATCTATTGCATCATGTTGTTCAGACAATTTACAATTAAAAACTAACACGCAAAATTAGGTGTTGTGTTGCCACAATTCTCTAGAACGTCGTTTTTCCCGAGAAAATTTCCCTTTTTTGTCTCTTCAATGACGCTATAGAGTTCATTTTCATGTTTAGTTCAGTTCTCATCTGGTGACTGATATATTTTCTTTATATATCTCTCCATAGGATCTATTTTGAAGAATATTTCTCATCATCTTTGGGCCTATGATACAGAGATCTCTATTCCACTAAGTAAATAAAATATCCATTCTCAGACCCTGCTAGCCTGCTTACAGGATGTTAAAAGCTGAGTAGCAATGTTTAAAATGTAATTAGGAAAAACTAAGCCAATTTTTTTATGACCATTCCTTTGGTGATCTTGGCTTCATCTTCCAGTATGTGTTGTGCCACACTGTGTTGTGAGTTTTTGATTATTTAAATGTTGACACCAATTTGATCAAATTTAAGTTGAATCTATTGTCAAAATATTTTTTTTACTCTTGAGATTTCTTGCCAAGACAAACCCATTTCTTTCTTCAATGCTTTTTAGATGGTTTATAATGCTTTTATTTGTTACTGTTATTACAACTCACTTTTTAAAGGTATTTTATTTAATTTAAACTACGGTACTTCCAGTTGGTTTAAAAGGTACTCGTAAGTTTAAGCACATTGCCACAATCCTTTATTCTTTGCACTGCCTCACCATCAAGTTGAGGATGGTTTTTTAGATTTTTTTTTTTTTTTAAATCCCTTCATGGTTTAACCCCTTTCTATTTATCAGCTATTTTATGTCATTACACACCCATAGATTCTTGGGGTCCTGTTGATGGTCCACAGATACAGGCTGAGTCAGCGGGAAAGCCGTTCCTTTGTGGTTTTTGCCCCAAACTTTGAAACAACCTCCAAACATAGACATCTTTTTTTTCTTTAGACGCATTTTAGCCTTTCCTGATGTGCAATAGTTTACTTTTGTTTAATGTTCTGCGTTGTATACTTCTGTTTGTGTTTTAGCGTTACATATGTGTGTGCCTTTGTGTAATTTTGTGCAGTGTGTTGCCCAACAGTCTTCTCACTTTGTCTTGCTTGAAAAGACTATATTAAATTAGGTACCTCAGTTTTCACACTCCTATATAAACCATTCATTGTTCCCCTGTGCCCCACTGATGGAAACATTGTTATCCGAGAGGAAATCACTGCTATCGATATAAAAATATATTCGCAGAAAGAGGCCATCCTTCAGAACCAGTTTGTATTGATTTAAGGGACCTTGTCCTCTGAGGGGAAATAAATTTTACCTATAACAGCAGAGTAGTAAAGCGAAAAGATTTTCATTAATCCTACAGATGAACTTATCAACATGCTTTGTATAACTGCTGATCACTTCTTCGTTTACATTGTATGCCTGTGGTATCTCAAGATTCGTGACATGGGAATTTAACTTCAAAATAATTGAGTTACTCCCCTCATTTTTTGAACATGCTATTTAATATCTATTTTAGACATTTGCTCAGAGGTTGTGTATTTAAGTGTGTGACCTTTTGGTTCTGTTGACTGCACAGAGGTGTTTTGGGAAGGTAGAATCACATTTGCTTTTCTTGCCACAGTTCAGCCAACTTGTTCTCAGGTACTGTCACTTTGAAAACTTATTTGTCCCACTCTCTATAAGCTAAAATTAAAAGGAAACACAAGCGCTTGTGACCTTTTTTTTTTTTAAATCAAAAACATGTCCTTTCTTTGCCCCTTAACAGATCCCTAGTGGAGGACGATGACGCGCACATGAAAGTCGCTCTGGGTTATGGTGATATGGGCATTTCTGCCCATCTTCAGGCATCAAAGACTGGAAACACACGATTTTTTACAAGCAACACACACAGCTCAGTGGTTCTTCAGGTGAGAGTTCAGATAAATGGTGTTTAGTCAAATGTCATGGATGTTTAAGTTTAATTTATTTCTTTCTTTCTCGTATGTGTGTGTTTTAAGAAATCTTGAGAAGCAGACAGAGCTGTATTTAATCTCTTAATTTGGAAGCTGCCGTGATATTGATCAGGAAATTTTAGCATTAAAACAGAAATCCAGTCAAGCCTCTACAACCTGCTCCTCACTTGTTGCCTTAATACAGATATTGTCCCAGCTACTGAATTTCTTTGCTGTTTGACACACACACACACACACACACACACACACACACACACACACACACTGAGAGTAAAATCATTACAGCATCAAAAACGCTATCATAAATCATTGGTTACAATTTCTAATACGCAGATTAATATTTTAGTAGTTAAGTAGAAGCATTTGGGATTTGATGCGTGTGTAATTTGACTTCAGGATTGTGCAAAGCCTGAATGTTGTATTATACTACTGTAAATGTGACAGTGCTCACGGTTACCACCTTTTTTCACAGTCATTCTTTTTCTACACTGCTTAATCCAATTCGGGGTTGCAGAGGGCTGGAGGCTATCCCAGCAATTAGCAGGCAAGAGAGAGAGGCAGGGTGCACCCTGGACAGGTTGCCAGTGCAGCAGTTTGCACATATCTAGTTTTATTTATTGAATCTTCTGCACTTAGGAACGGGCAGAAATCTTTAAACGGTTGCTTGAGCTTGGCACCACTGATTGGTGGATATTGAAGATCCTCCTGAAAATGTAGTAGAAGGTGCTGGCATTGTGCTGCTTGCTGCAACGGCAGTAGTTGTCCTTGGTCACCAGCTCTCATTGAAAATGAGAAGCCGGTGAATGCATTTGCTGCTCATTAATCATTTTGCTGCCACAGCACAGTAAGGGAATGATAATGATTTTACTAGCCGATCTGATCTTACATCATGACAGTAGAATCTGTTCGGCCAGCTAGGCGCTGCTGCATTTGAAAGGAAAATGCGTCTCTTTAAAATGTCAGTTTGAGTTGCTGTTATTAGTATAGGGTTGGTTTTTGGCTTGAGAACTATTTATACTACCTGCCATAACCAATGTTTCATAATATATGGTTAGAAGTACAATCAGGGTATCAGCAACCTCCAAATGACAACAAAAAAAAAACTGTATAAATATGTGATTTTTAACACTTGAAATGCTGTTATAGTTCTACATCTAATGTTCCATCCCACTATGTTTCCATCCCTACAAGCTGCTGTTTTAATAGTAAACCAGTTGCATGCAATAAACGCACAGATGTAATCAGCCAGACAGCTTGAATACCTAAGAGCACTGTCACATATCATTTCGGCTCCATGAGGTCATTTCTCAGACAGTTTATCCTCCTCTCATTTCTCAAGATCTGAGGTAATTACTGTTAGTCTGGTTTTGTCTGAGCTGGAGTTGTCCCCTTCTGGAGTAAAAACAACTACGTAGTTCACATCCCTACAGCTAAAGTCAAAACGCATCAACTGTTTATTTTTATTCCACATAACTTTTCTCCCTCCTCTCTTTTTGATTCAGGGATTTGACCAGCTGAGGATAGAAGGTTTACTATGTGACGTCACACTGGTGGCTGGAGATGGTGATGAAGTTTTCCCTGTGCATCGTGCAATGATGGCCTCCTCCTCAGACTACTTTAAAGCCATGTTCACAGGTGGGACTACAAAGCTTCTTTCTGGCTATGGCACCTGTTTAACAAGGAGAGGTGCAAGATACTGTCCTTCAATAACAATGCACTCTGTAGTTTCTGTTATTGTTTTGCATCCTGAGAAGTTGCTAACATACACATACCTGTCTGTCCCAATTTCCCCATTATTATGTCTTCATATGCAAGGTCATTTGTCATTTATATACACTAAATCAGGGGTAAGTAACTCTGGTACTTCAGAGTTGCAGTCCTGCAAGTGTTGTGAGTTTCCCTGCTGCATCACACCTGACTCCGATCAATGGGTAATTAGCAGATGTATGCAGAGTTTGATGTCAAGCGCTGCACAAGTCTGCTAATTAAGTCTGATGTGTGTCGGGTGTGTTGCAGCAGGGAAAGTCCAAACACTTGCAGGAGTGCAACTCTGTAGTACCAGAGTTGCACTCCTGCACTAAATAAATACATGACTTGCACTAGTTTGTTTTTTTTTTTTGGTTGACTATACAAAAAGAAAATAACTTTATGTGGTTTTGTTTGTGCAAATGTGCATGTGTAGAGTATTTCTAAGAATAATACAGTAAAAAGTGTACTAGTTCAGTTTCCAATATCACAAATATGGAAGTAACTACTGCTTTGAATTGTTTTTAAACATCCAAACCAAAATTTTATTACGTCTGAACTTGTTTTGTAACTTAACACATTAATCATATACAGTAGTTTGTATATTGTTAGAGCCATACATACATTATGTTTATTTTAATACATAATGTTGTAATAGACTAAATTTGAGGTTAAATAATGCATCTTTTTTCTCTGGATTTTTGTTTATTATCTGCATAGTTTTATAGTTTATTCTTTTATAGCTAAATTGATCATTTTGTTGGCTCCTTTTGTAATGTCCTGCATTTAGGATAGGAGAGGGGCTATGCGCATCTGATAGCGTATGCACCTTATATATTTGTAGATGGAGCAGGACAAGGAGCTACATTTTTTCTGACCATAAAACAGACTTTAAGCAAATATACGTTTGTATTTGTTTATATTTAGTTTTGTTTAGTGGTTGCTGTAATTTTAGGAATGCAGCACTTAGTTTTTGGACCTTTTTTAATAAACTGAGGTAAATTTCTTGTATCCGGTGAAGTTTTTTCCTTCGTCACGAGTCAGAAACTTTGCGTCCTGCACAAGAGTGGTACTGTTTAAGTTACGTTGCCACTACATATATAGTGAAAGGTTAAAGTAAGATTTATTTCTGTTTACGGCTTTTGATTTAAAACGCATCATCTACATTGGAGATTTAGCATTTATATAGTCATACACATAATGTAATGCAAAACTCAGTGCATAGGATATATGACTATGTGTAACAATCTGTTATATTTCCCTATCCTCTTTTAATTGTTTTATGCAGGTGGGATGAAAGAACAAGATTTAATGTGCATCAAGCTTCATGGAGTGAACCGAATAGGCCTGAAAAAGATAATTGACTTTATCTACACAGCCAAGTTGTCACTTAACATGGAGAATCTGCAAGACACACTCGAAGCAGCCAGCTTCTTACAAATCCTTCCTGTTCTGGACTTTTGCAAGGTCTTTCTCATTTCTGGGGTAAGCAAGCAGATTCACAAGACTCGGCGGCACCTCACAGTGGAGTGTGCTGCTCTTTTTTTCCTTCAAAAGTCATTTGCAAATTATTTATTAATGACTTGGGGGATCTATAATTGCCTAAATTAATTGGATATTAGAGTAGAAAAATCCAAATTTGTAAATGGCAAATCAAATCAACTCAGATAATTCAGATATAATCATGTGTTAAAGTTGATTTCATTGGGAATTCTGTTAATTATGTGGCTAATTGAACCCAAATAAATATATCTTAATGAAGAAGAATCAAGCATTTAGCTATTTGTTTAGCACTTAATATGTATGTACTTGTTTCTATTTAGTAGAGGGTGCTGACAGAAGTTATTCTTGACCCTTTAAAATGTAACTTGTATATGTAGAAATTTAAATATTATGCACAACCTTCTCAACTTTATGTACATTTCTCTAACTGCAACATCCCTCAATGGCACTTGGATATGTTTCTGTTTGAACAAATCTGTATGGATAAGACCCTGTTGAAAGCATTTATGGTGTAAGCTCCAGGATTCTCACTTCGTTTCTTTTGCAGGTTTCTCTGGACAACTGCGTAGAAGTGGGTCGTATTGCTAACACGTATAACCTGACAGAGGTTGACAAATATGTCAACAACTTTATCCTGAAGAATTTCCCCTCATTGCTGGGCACGGGAGAGTTTGTGAAGCTCCCATTTGAGCGGCTGGCTTTTGTACTGTCCAGTAACAGCTTGAAACACTGCACTGAGCTGGACCTGTTCAAGGCAGCGTGCCGCTGGCTGCGCTATGAAGATGGTCGTATGGACTATGCCTCGAAGCTCATGAAAAATATCCGCTTTCCCCTCATGAACCCGCAGGAACTCATCAATCACGTGCAAACAGTGGACTTTATGCGCACGGACAACACCTGTGTCAACCTTCTCCTGGAAGCTAGCAATTACCAAATGATGCCCTACATGCAGCCAGTCATGCAGTCAGAACGGACAGCAATCCGCTCCGATAGTGCCCACCTGGTCACCCTGGGTGGTGTTCTGCGCCAGCAGCTAGTTGTGAGTAAGGAGCTGCGTCTCTTTGATGAAAAGGCTCATGAGTGGAAGGCGCTGGCACCCATGGATGCACCTCGCTATCAACATGGCATCGCAGTCATAGGCAACTTTCTTTATGTTGTGGGTGGTCAAAGCAACTATGACACCAAAGGCAAAACGGCAGTGGACACGGTGTTCCGATACGACCCTCGCTACAACAAATGGATGCAGGTGGCATGCCTTAATGAGAAACGCACCTTTTTCCACCTCAGCGCACTAAAGGGACACCTCTATGCTGTCGGTGGAAGGAATGCTGCTGGAGAGCTTGG
The DNA here is from genome assembly GCA_037177535.1 of Pseudomugil gertrudae. Taxonomy (NCBI): domain Eukaryota; kingdom Metazoa; phylum Chordata; class Actinopteri; order Atheriniformes; family Pseudomugilidae; genus Pseudomugil; species Pseudomugil gertrudae. The sequence continues at coordinate 7,452,765 of JBAMHV010000016.1, read as the reverse complement.
TAGGTTTATGCATTTTACTTCTGGTTTTCTGTGCTTAAAATCAACAACAGAAGCCTTTAATATTCAGATACAGCTCATTTTAATATCAAGGAGAAATACAGGACAGTGTGCATCCTCATTGCCTACACATCATTTACTGCTTTAATGTGCTGCATGCACAATCTGTTATTGAATTAAATTTCCACATTATCACAAACATGCTTCCAATTTAGTTTAATCTATTACAGAAATGTTTCGACACATGAAGAATAAATTCCAGCCGTGGCTGTCTCAGGAGTGTAGTTTGACATTGCATGCTGTGCTGGAGCAAATAACACTGACTTGTAAGTCCTAGGACGCACTTGGAGCTGAGACAGGAGCTGTTCAGATGGAGCAAAGCCTTGCAAGTAAAGATTTGTATGCAGTTTTAAGCTTTTATAAAGGTGTTGGATCACCTAGATTCAGTGTTCTCGAAGCAGAAACCTGGTTCTGGTAATTCTGAATTCATAATTTATCCATTTAGTAAAACACAGATGTAGTTATATGTACCGTATGATGCCCAGTTACCAATGTGGAATCTCTGGACCCATAACTGTGCACCACAAGGAGGTGCCACCCAATACTTAAATACAGCCATAAAACTTGAACAGACAGAAAAAAGAAGCTGTCTTCTCTACGGGGTTATAATTGGACTGAAGAACACAGCCAAGTTTCTTTGCCTGTCCTCACCACTGCCTTCTTCAGCTTTACGTTTCACTGCATGCGGTACAGTCCTCGTGTATTTCTGGATGTGCCCTGCCCCTCCATTATGTTTGTTTACTCTGGATGGGTCATACGGGTGTGGTTTTATTGTTGCGTCTTAAATCCACATATTTGGGTAAAAATCCTGCATAAAGACACATTTATAACGGAAAGCTTTTAGTCTTTACGAGTATGCATTACATCTTTTCAGTTACGTAATCTCCACCCAGTTTTAGGCTCACTATGCTGTTCAAACTAATGAAACAATGATGCAGGAGGAAAAATGGTCAGAAAGTTTTAATGTTTTTACAAGCTGTGTCCATTTGTTTAGTCTCAAATGCACTGCCTCAGTCTTTGAGATCATTTGGCATGTCTTATTCTGTTTGAGCGATATAAATTGATCCATTTTAAAATGGTCTACTTTGTATGAAAACAAGATATTTTGCATTAGTTCATATCCTGCTTGTGTTATCTGAAATTAAAGTGCTTTTAATCCTGTTAATTATCAGTTGCACGCATCACAATAATCCCGTTATAATGCAGAAATTGTGCCTCATCTTCCATCAAGCCACAGCGTTTGAAGTCTTTTTCTTTTTTTAGATGAAGAACTGCTGATGTCTCTGTCCAACTTGTTTTGAACCCAGTCACATCTTTATTTCAAGCCTGCAATGAGCTAGCTTACCCTCATAGCTCCTTATGGGAGTCTCTTAGTCACCAATCACCCATCTGTGATCATCACTCATTGATTGCAGGGTCCCTGTTCTTAGTTCTGTTGGATTTTAGAAAACCAGCCTTGGGCACCTAAAGATAAAGGATCTAGCAATCTCTCTTTTTCCTGCACAGTCAGTATATTCAGCACTGGTGGGGTTGTGTGGATGTGTACTCTGTATTTAAATCTGTGTTTTAGCTCCCACGCTGAGACCCTCCAAGGCCTCATTTGCTGCTGTTTGTCCTCCTTAGTTGTGTCTTGACCTACTTTCTACTAATACAGTCTTTTTTTTCTCATCTTTTTCTTCAAGCTACTGTGGAGTGTTACAACCCAAGGACAAATGAATGGACGTATGTTGCCAAAATGAATGAGCCACATTATGGCCACGCTGGGACAGTATACGGTGGTTATATGTATATTTCAGGTAAGTGGTTCTGGGTCATTTTTTGGCTTTGTAATACTTTGAGTTAAAAGGGTTATTTTATGTTTTCTGAATGCTTAACAAGTTTTAAAGTTGATTACGTAAATTAAAATTGAAATCGAATTAATTGTCCCATTGGAGAGCTACAGTTAGGATCACAATTATGACATTTTTTATTTTGCGTTTGTTATTACTGCGGACATGCAGAGTACATTCCAGTTGTTCAGATGTTACAGTAAGGCCAGAGTGCGTTGAGTCTTGATATGCTAAATTTGCTGCAATATATAGAAAGAGTGTCCTTCCACTCTTAGATTATTTTGCAAATCACTCCTCACACTCATCATTCATCTGCATAGAGTACATATTTTAACTATGCGCAGGTCATGTGCTTTGGGGCACGCAATAAGACACCAGCTTGTACCTTTCGGGCAGTCACTACTTGTTCTCGAGGCGTCGCATCAGGACATGTTCACTTCCTACGATTGAAAACAAATCCTGCAGTATGGAGATGAGCCCTAGTTTTTCAGTGTGACTAATCCAGAGCGATGCTACAAAAGAGGGGGAGGTTGGTGGTGGAGGGGTATTTGGAAGGATTGAGCAAAGTAGAGGGCTGAAGACTGTGTAGGAGGTGTAACGCAGAACAGACACTTTTAATCCCTTCTGGCCATGGGCACAATCATTCTACTGCAACACATGGGCAATAAACAGTGTTGCTCAAAAACACACACACAAAATCTTAAACAAAGGGGAGAGGAGGCGAAATGGGTAATTCATTGTCACATGTCACTCTGAATGCCAGAACTCTATGACAATTATTTTATACGACTAAGTTATCTTAGTGAAAGATCTGTAATAACGTTGTACAAGCTATAAGTTTAAATCACACTGAACTCCAGTTTGAAATGTAATAAGCACACCGTACTTCCAACACAGATCGTTTGGTTGCAACAGAAAGAAAAGGGTTGTACACACAGCTTTACAAAAATAATGCAGTTTATTATCAACGGCAAAAGCAACCAATAGGATGCAAGGACATCTGCACATACAGCACACCAGCTGCAGCCAGTTAGAACCATTAATCCCAGCTATAGAGACAGAGAGGATGCAGATTAACATTAAAAATAATAGAGCTGTGTATGTTTTATAAACTTTTTATACCTTTTTATAAACAACTTTCTAACACTGGCTGTCATATTATACGTTTTGTCCTGTTATTTCTTATTTCTACTCCACTTTATCAGACCTAACTTGTGGAGTCGACACACGTCAAGTCCAGTCAAGTTGTAAACAAACACTGAATTGGCTCAAAATGTTATGAGAACAGAAAACATGCAAATACATGAAAAAGCTGTATCGTGATTATCTGACTTTATACTCTGAGACCATTTTAGAATTACAGAATTCTTATGGTGTGTAAGATAAAGTAAAATAAAGGGAAACAAAAGTCTCTCTAGAAATAATACTCACACTGTTAATGGCTGTTTACATTTGTCTTCACATAGATATTTTCTCCTTTCTGCTATTAGAGATGTTTCATTGTTCCATTTATAATGAAAAGCCATATCCATAAACTGTCTGCACCAGTGGCATCATTTGTTCTAATTTACTTTAAATAGCCATCATAGCTTTTGCATTTGTCAAATATCATGCTTAAAACTTACAAAAATTAGATATTGAAACTGTGAGACTAGTAAAAGTAGATTTTATTAATAATAATGAAAACGTCTCTGCACCATTATTATGCCTTTTTGCTAAATAGTTACATTAAACTAAAAGAATATTAGTGCTTCAGCAATCAGATTTTATTAATAATAATAATAATATAGATTAACACAAAGCTGACTTAGCAGTACATGTAGCACTCGATTTGCTTTCATATTAGCCATCATTGATTTACTGGATAGAAGCCAGAAACCATCTTAACACATCTTTGTCATCATTGTGTATGTAAACGGCTTAATTAGATGATATGCTGCAATGCAAAAATACTGGAGACCACACAGTGATTTTATCAGAGTGGAGATAAAAAATATATTTTCACTTATTACCTAAGCTAAAATGATCAATAACATTTTGGTGACAGACCTAAGCTGCCAGGAGTGCAGCTGCAGTTCCTGCTATTCATAATCTGACTTTCCTTTCTGCTGGAAATAGGGTTATGAGTTTCAGTCATGCAGTTCGGTCGTCTGGTAAAATGTAGACCCTTTTTTTTTTTTTACAGCTCATTTTGCACCTGCGCCATCTAAAAATATCTGTGAGGGAAAATAAACCGTTGTTTTGCAGAGTAACGCTGGACAAGCAGTTTCACGAGCACCACAAACCATTCTAGAAGAACTGTACAGCTTGTATGAAAACCCAGCTTTGAGATGGCACAGTCAAACAAGCATTAGCCATTAAAGGAGTTTTGTTGCTGCGAGACCTCACTGTTCTGCTCGCAATCTCTGGGGTTACAGTCTCGCTGTGCAAGGTGACCCGTGCTAGAGTGCACTTCTGTGTCTGTCTGTCACAGCACATCAGGTCAGTTTCTGTGTCAGGGCTGCTGTGCTGTCGGAAGGCATTTTGTCAGCTGGATGAACCTGACAATTGCACTCAGTTCACAAACCATCACAACTGAAGCGAGGTGGCAGAGTTCAGACACAAGTTCTGAACCAGTGGAGAGCCACGCTGCCTCTGACCAGTAGCCTTATCCAAGAAATAAAGACCACTTTAGGAGCCTTAATCTTATAACTACTCATACTGAACTTTTAAGCTCTTGGCAGCTCTGATCAGTTCCTCCATAATGCTGAAATTAGAATAGTGTGTGTGTATATATATGTGTGTATGTATGTGTGCATTTATTTATTTATTTCTGGATCCTGATCGCTCTCAAATTTAATTGCATTCAAGTTCAGCCAAGAAAAACATTAATAAAAATTCATCCAGTAGTTTTTGCATAAAGTTGCTATCACACGGACAGATAAACGTTTGCTAAAACATAACCTTTGCCACCTCATTGGTAGCGGTAATGAATCCTTAGAATCACTAATTAACAAAAGTGTTGAGACCTTTACTGAACTGGTTGAGTCATGTTTGGCAACAATTACTGCTTCTGGCCTTCACAGACATGAAGTGACACGATGAGATTTGCACACCTGGATTTAAGGATTTTCTGCCCTTCTTCACCGTAGATCCATTTGAGCTCTGTCAGCTGGGTTTGGATTGGGGCGCTTTAGTTGACACTCATTTTCAGGTCTCTAATTGATGTTCAACTGGCTTCAAGATGGCTCTCTGCCTGGCACTGTCTTTTTCTAGAAAGCAAATCGTCTCCAGTCTTCTAAGTCAGATCTAATTGTTTCTTTGTACCACTGCCCTGAAGGACGACCACAGAATGATGATGCCACTATTACGCTTTACTGCCGGCATGTTCTTTATGATTTGTTTTGAACTTGTAGTTTGTAAAATTACAGACAGTTCCTCTTTCTTTTTTTTGTTTTGATTATGGTGCTTAGCTCATCTAGACAGGTATGCTGCTAGGCACAACATCCATCCATCCATCCATTTTCTACCGCTTTTATCCCAGAGCGGGGTCGCGGGGGGGCTGGAGCCAATCCCAGCTC
>JBAMHV010000016.1:7420701-7447219 GCA_037177535.1 Pseudomugil gertrudae | reverse complement strand
CTGTGGGAGGAAGCCGGAGTACCCGGAGAGAACCCACGCTAACACGGGGAGAACATGCAAACTCCACACAGAAAGGAACCCGGTTGGAGCCCCGCTCACACCGGGGATCGAACCGGCAACCTTCTTGCTGTGAGGACACAGTGCTACACAGTGCTAACCAGCTACGCCACCGTGAAGCCTAGGCACAACATGTACACATTGAATTATCCACAGGCTGACTGATCAGGGATTATCAAGAAAGATTTCCCATTAGAGGAATTCAAATACCATTTCAGAAAGTTTGAATAATAAAATGAATGTTTTATGTGATAAATGTTTGATCAATTAAATAGTATTTTATAATTGTATTAAATAGAAGCAAATAAAAATAGCTTATTATTTTGTCTCCATGTGTGGGCTGTAGTAATGAGGAAAAAGGAAAAAGGATAATTTGCAGTAAGAGCTCAGCTTATGTGTCATTCTCAAACTTGTTGGTTTAGTTATGAACAGACAGCTTCTTAGTATTTGGTCTGAGAAATGTTTGAATGTGAAGATAAAGTAGATGATTATCTGTAGGAAGGGTTTACTGAAGGTATTTACTCAAGACAAAATGCTGGAAAATCTAATTCAAGTCTTTGCAGCTGCTTTCATTGTCCGTGCAGAGCTTCCTATATGTTAATGTTTGATCCACATGTTCTTTATTGTATAACTGATCAATTCTGTAGCCTAGTTGTGTCCTTGTGGGAGATGAACACTGATCATTTGTGGGGGATACTTATACAGTCTCCTCAACTCCAAACACTCCCTATCATTATTGGATGTTTGTAGAAAGTGCTGAATCTGTGTCTATTCGTCCTTATCTCTTTCAGTAGCATGTGTGACTGCACTGATTCAATCAGGTCACCGATCGTCGGGGCGATGGTGCTTTTTTTTATATCCACATGGATGCTCAGGGAAATGTTTTGAAATAGAAACATTTGGGTACATGTGGGATAAAATACAAACCGTACGTCCTGTGCTGTCCGCTCAAGGGCAGAAACTTTTGGACTTTCTCAAAGACCAGCTTGGCTAAAACTAGCCTGCTCATCGTGCCCCCCTAATGGCACTGATTAGACACTGAAACACTGAGATTCTGATCAGACATTGTATCAGGGAAAGGGCAAAGCTGTTGAATTAAATCAGATTAGCAGCAGGTCCCCTCGGGAAGAATCAAGAGCCCCACTTTGACTCCAACACTTGTTCTCTTGATACGGTTTAAATGGAAGACTTGCTCCGTGTAATTTTTTGATGAGGTAAATGAGATGTTGGACTATCTTTGCATTTGATTACCTAAAGAGGTGCGGCATCACAGAGCTGAGCGATGGCAGCTGAATACACAGCTTAGGCCTTAACAATGAACCGAGCACATAACTGGGCAGCAGCAAAAGCGGGATTGTGCTCTGCAAATCTGCGTTTGCTCCCAGTCACTCTGCCTCAGGGGGAGGGGTGGGCTGGCTTTCACCCAAGTGCATGCTGGGATTGTGTTCCTCTTTATTTTAAGCCTTCCCTGTAGACATGTCCTGTTTTTTTTTTCTCCCCACTTTTCCTCAGCTTTTTTTTTTGTGTCCCAGCATCTCCAGTCTGTTTATGCATATGCTAACAGAGGCTTTGTGATGGTGTTTCGCTTTGTACCACATGCTCATCAGCATTATTTCACTCTGTAGGGAAAGAGGCTGAACACCAACTGATATCAGTCTGGTTTGTATGAAATGGGTCTAATCTGCGTGTTGGTGGTTGAATTTGTTTCAGAAATGAGGATCATGGTGAAACGAGTTTTGTAAATGTCAAGCTTTGTTCGCTTTCTTGTTCTTCTTGCGCCTACCAAAATACACGAGACCATTCCAGTGTGATGGCGCCCTGCATGGCCTAGATAAACGAACCATGTCGACATGGATGAATGACTTAATGATCCGATTGACAAGTCCATAAACTGGTTTCCTCCCCCCCGAACTGGTCAATGTTGATGCTAATTTTTCTGGTCTTTTTTTCCTTCTTGCTGCAGGGGGAATCACTCATGACACTTTTCAGAAGGAGCTGATGTGCTTTGACCCAGATGCAGATAAATGGACTCAGAAAGCACCCATGACTACAGTCCGTGGCCTTCACTGCATGTGCACAGTGGGTGACCGCCTGTATGTGATCGGAGGCAATCATTTCCGTGGCACCAGCGACTACGACGACGTGCTCAGCTGCGAATATTACTCCCCCGCTCTTGACTTGTGGACAACTATCTCGCCCATGTTGCGAGGTCAGAGCGACGTCGGCGTTGCCGTGTTCGAGAATAAGATCTACGTGGTAGGGGGCTACTCGTGGAACAATCGCTGCATGGTGGAAATAGTACAGAAGTACGACCCTGAGAAGGACGAATGGCACAAAGTATTTGACTTGCCCGAGTCGCTGGGTGGAATTCGAGCCTGCACACTCACAGTTTTCCCCCCTGAGGACATCTCAGGCTCACCATCCAGAGAGTCACCCCTTTCAGCACCTTGATGAGTAAATGGGGGGGGGTAACCTCTGAACCCCATACCCCTACCACCTCCTCAACAGACACACCTTATAGACACTGTTTGCACTTCCTCCTTGGACATCTGTACTGCATCCCTGAACGACCCCCTGAGTGATGAAACTACATAGCAACATGATTGGCAACCTAATTACATGTTAATGTTGCATACTTTATCTTTTAGCAGGAAGTACCTTGACTTTGCAAAACAACTTTTCTACCTGATGTCTACTAAGTATTCTTATGTCTTGTTTTCCTCTGGTCTACCTTGACATGTTGACGGCTGTACGACTGTCTTCTAGTCTATGCCAGGTTTAATGCAGGTGACCCCAGAGAGGAGAAGCATCGGGAGCTTCAAAACAGATGGTTTTTAACTCAGGGGTTGGCCCAGGCCCCATCTGCGTCTCTTGAAGTTTCAGTTCTTTCCTGCGATTGGTATGAAACTGTTAAAAAAACAGTGTTTTTTAAATTTAATAAACATGATTTTGAAAGTAATGTACGGTTGTATTTACTCACTCCAGCAACTGAGGCTGAGCAGCAAGATCCCTGAAACTGGAAGATGAAATCTTTTTATGGAAAGGTGTAACTCCGTCAGTGAACTGGTTGTTTTGGCTTGACCATACGGTGCTTGAAGAATTAGTGTCCACTCTTTGTAAGCTTGTAGCCTTTTGACCTTAGTTCAACATGAATGCTCATTAACCAGCTGCAAGTGCGAGGTTGGCTTCCTTTATTTTTGCGAACAACTCCTTAATGAACGAGGTGTGAAGGTGAAGCCAAATCGATCAGCCTGAGTGTTGGAGGGTCCAGTTATTTTGCTTACCTGTTAAAAACCATGCTGCATTCAATAACCACAAGCATTGAGTGGTTTTAAATTATGCTGAGGGTCAGAATCCTGCTTTGCGAGCTGATGGCTGCTACACAGTACCATCAAATGCCACAAAGTCCCTTTTTTGTGATATTAAAGCTGCTGCTGACCACTGTTGACAAGAAACTGGCACTTCCACCCCCATCATCTCTCCTCCTGGCATCGCAGCAGACGGTAATGTTGCCCACAATCTGCCCACCTGCTCCGGGATGATTAAAGCCTTAATAGCAACATATGGTGTCCGAGGCGTTTGCTTCATGCTGCTACCAGGAACAAAAAGGTTTGTGTAATCACCAGGTGAGATTGATCCAGAGCTTTAAATCCTCATTATATTCTCATTATATGGTGCTAATGAGATGCTGCAGTGGTGTTTCTGATTTCCTGTTTCTGTGCTGCCCGAGACTTCTATCAGGTTGCTTTATGCAACATGTTTTGATGATATATTTCTGAGGCTCTTGCGTGTCTCTGGATGTAATCCCCCTTATTTCTTTTGCCTAATAATGAATGTGCATGCTGCGCAGCATTTTGTTTTTTATTTACATGTATATTTATTTATTTGCAAGCCAATCTTGTGAGAGATGCTTTAATACCTCTCTAACATTTCTAAAGCTCCCTTTGCACTTCAGCTTATTGTGTCATCCTCTGATGGAGCTGCTCGCATCATCCTCCTAATTTAAAAAAAAATGCAGTTCACAATCCTTTAATGGGAAGCGACTGAATAAATCGAGGAGCTCAAATGTAACTCTGTCAGCTGCTGGCAGATGTGTACATGAGCTGACATGGTAGCGAGAATAAGAGTTTAAAATGAGTTACCTCGACATTTCACTGAAAATACTCAGTTTACTGTAGATGCTGAATCTGACTCTGCAGGATAAAAAGTATCTTTGAAAATAACTCATCGGATTAAAGTATTATTTAGCTTAAAACTGATTTATTTTCCTTTTTTGGGCTTAGCATATTCAATGGCTTTTCTTTATTTCTTACAACCTCCCTGAAAATGCTTTAGCAGGTGACTTGATCAAGCATTGTTGCTGCAGATCGTTTTTGTCCACAAGGTGTTTAAAACTGAGTTGGAGCTTAGATCTGGTGTATGTTAGGAGGACATCTTATTTTGAAGTTGTGTTAGAGGTGTGGCTCAGTTAAAAGTAAAAGATGTGGCAAAGGGCAACTGAAATTGAGACTTAAATTTTGAGTCGAGCTGCTCCTTTATCCTTTTCTTTAAGAGAAATCTACATTTTCAGCGTGAAATCTGATCCTATCTTGTATTTATGAGTATGATTTTAGCCTGAAAGTTGTTTATTCGGGGGGGCAACGTGTCAGATTTGACTCAGATGCATTAACACATTTTAGCATTAGCGGCCACAACTCAGTTGACTAATTGCTGTTTGATGCTGTTAAGGTTCATGGAACCTGTTGTTTTGCTCTAATATTTCGCAGCATTTTTTCCTATATTGCTAAAATGTTTTAACACTTACGGTTCTCAGGTTATGATCTTTTTTATGATCTTTTGTCCCCTAAACTGCCGCTGTGGCATGGAGTTTTACTGGCATAGATTGAATGAAACTTTATTTTAGTTGAGATTCCTTCATATGTGTGTGTGTTCACACCACCATGAGGTTGATTCATTTAGTCATGAATAGAAAGCTATGTTTTTAATATGATTTTTCTACATTTTGATAGCCCTCTGAGGATGAGTTGTAAAACCTTTTTATCCTCTGATAAGGCCAAAAGTTGCTTATTTGTTTTCTAACACACTGAGCAATGAGGAGACACTTGGTAAGCATTTCATGCTGCATTACATCAACATGCTGGCATTGCGACTCAGTGAACATGTTAGCATGCTCATGTGTGCATTTGGCTTAAAGCACCTCTGCTTGCACAGAGGCTTAGTTTTTTGTTACAGCTGTTCCAAAAATGAAATGCATGTATTTGCATGTGTTTGTTTCTAATTTAATTTCTTTACACCCTTTTTCCCTCCTAAATACTTGTGATGGCACTTGTAGTTTATATAATAGTTAATAAACTAATGGTGAATTTCAGCCACTTTGTTTATTCTTTGAGGTCAGATTGAGCCGTGTTTCATCCTGACCGACACATCTGCTGCTGTCAGATGCTTCCGTAAGAACTGATTGACTCAAAGGACAGATTAAAGGAAACAGACAACATCAACCTCAATAATTCTTCATGCAATTGCAGGACATCATGTTCCAGATCCACTGTGTAATTCCCGCCACATGGTTGTATTGTTTCCTCCGTGTTCATGAGATCCAGTGTCAATATTGCATGACTAAGAGCTTTGCACATTCCAAAGACTAAAGCCTTGGATATTAATGAGTAGTGTTTCCTTAGCACCCAGGAAAAAAAGAACTGGAGCAAGAAATTACAAGCACTTGCCCATCCTCCTCCTCCTCCTCCTCCTTTGCCCCTCTGCTTCACTACCTCTGTCTCGGTGGGTTTCATCACCACTGGAGGCATGTACTCTTGATTCATGAGGAAGATAAAAAAGAGGCATGTGTGTTATGGCCTGGCTCTTGACATATGAACACAGCATACTTTTGTGGCACAGTGGGTCTCCAGACGACGACTCCTCTCATCTGATTGAAGCCAGAAAATGACCTAGTTTCTGCAGGCTGTTGGATGTATTTACACACACAGAACACTGATGACATTGTCGGTCAGAAAGCATCACTCTCTGCAGTGAGGAGCTGGATGCTGTTACTGTAACTAAAGCTCAAATCCACCTCCCATCATGATGAAATTGTCTGCAGAGCCACACATCCCTGCTGTTTCCTGACTGCATGCATGATGCTGTTAATGGTTATTGATCTTTTTGGTTGGCAGGCCGCCAAGATATCCGGACAGATTTATGTTATATATATTTATTTTTTGCACTGAATCAGAAGCTAACTTCTGTTAAGACTCTGGTTACAGAAAAGGGTGTGCATCTCCATTTTTCTCCCTCTCTCATGAATATTCAGAAAAGGTCAGGTCCTTGCTCCCCTTCTAGGCTTGCCATCCCTTGTGACTGTGTCCTGAATAATCTGTCCCTGATTCCTCTCTTGTTCCACAGCTTGTTCCTGCCCCAGCAGAGTTGGGAGGGGCAGGCCTTAATTGGGATTTGTTTTTGTTCAACATCTGGCCATTCATTAGTCCTAGATATTAATTCATGTGTCAGTTGCATGTCATACCTAAAAGCATCCTGCATGCAGATTTCTCTGCATAGATTAAAGCACGAGCCTGAAAACTCATTTCCTCTTTTACTGAACATCTTAGTTATTAAAACAAGATAGGGTGTGCAAACTTCTCTGGATATTAAATTATTTTCAGATCAACGTTGTTGAATTCAGCTTTTTCCAGTTTTCTCTTGAAAGTTTCCTCCCGCTGCTCAAAGTGGACTGTAAACCTGACAGCTCTACTTTCGATCCAGACCATGCTGAGCTATGCTCCACTGCCCCCCTGACAATAAAAAGGAGAAAGGTATAGAATTTAAATTGGGAGTAAGAATAGATAGAATGATGCAGTTTGCACATAGAAAACTTTCAGCCGAGGAAATCTATCAGGCTGAAATAAGATTAAATAAAAACAGTGGGAAAAAAAGACATTATATTGAGTCTTTTCTTTTTCTGGTGTTCAAACAAAACTATTTAGGCTGAAGTGAAGTGCAGGAAGACCTACCTCCACTAAACCAGCTGACTGACAGATGAAACTGGAGCAGTTGAGGCGCTCGGAGAAAACTGCTTGACCTCAGAGGGTTAAATACAGCCACAGCTTTGTGTCCCTGCAGGTTTCCTACTGTTACAGATGAGCTGGCGGCACTTGAGCTGTGAGGAAAAATCTTTTACCAACTCAATCAAGACAAATTGCTGCTCAAACAAGCAAAGTCTGGTTCAACACACGTGCTAATCCACTGCAGGAACAATCTTCTTTCAGCATGTTGCCGGCATGTTGAGGTCAGGCTGTGTGTCTCAGAGATGTGCATCATAATGAAAACCATTATGAAGTGTTATAATCACTTTACAAGACAAACCCGCAAACGACTGTATATCTAATTAAATCTGATCAAGTTTGCTGATATTGTTTTACTGCTTAGAAACCAGGCATGTAATTTGAAACACACTTGTGCTTAAAAAGATTAAAACGGCAAAACAAACCCAGAGATGGGATTTAAATGAAGGGAAAAGGCACTCAGCCGCACATTGTTACAAATATCACGCAATCAAAACCCTCGTCAGGTGTTGTGAACAAAATGTTCTAGATGGAAAATAAAAAGCACTTATAGCCTCTGTGAGCGGTGCTGGGTTATTATTGCAGCGTTGTTGTTTTTCTGTTTAACCCCAGACAACTGATCCTGTCACAGTAAATTGGATGGTTTGTAAGATCATTATCGAGACAAGAGGGAAGGAAAACCACTGGATTTGCTGAACATTTATTAAATATAGTTGCATCAATGACCTGACAACGCAGCAGTTTGATGTGTATTGATTATAACAGTTTGCAGATTTAACCAGGGTTTATGTGGGTTTTTCAAATAGCTTCTTATACAAAGAATCCATTTGTAGCTCAGCTACTCGTGTTTGAGGGGATTTCAGTAAAAGGTGCACATTTTAAACAGCTTTGATCTGTTTTTTTTCTTTGCCTTCATACCTGAACATCCTGAATCACCTGGACAGTGTTTCCTGTGTCTGCATCTATTAGATTCTCAGCACTGACTGGCTGGATTATTTTGTTGTTGTTGTCTGATGGAGAGAAAAATGCCATGTAAAGGGTGAAGGTGTCAGCATTTCTCTGTGTGTGTGTGTGACAATGCTGATGCCAAAGTGATTGATAACCCTCCTCTCCAAGCTTTAAGCTCCATCTCAACCTCCTCAACTCTGTCCTGTGTCATGCCAGGTTACCATGGTTACTCGAGCTCTTCAAATGACAAAATGGGGAGAGGGTGAGAGATTTTCGCTTCCCCTCATTTATGAGATGCCTTTTGGAGAGCTATCCCGGAGCATTTGCAGAGGTGTGCTGACCAATCATTGAGCAGCTGAACAATGGTTGAAAGATTTTGAGCGGAAAAGAAGAACAAATGGAGAGAGCGAGCATGTGGTTGTACGTTTAATGCAGCAGCTCGGATTATAAACCGCAAACTCATCTTCATCCCTGTTCACAACTAATTTCCATTTCCACTACATGATGAGTGAGCACATGCCAGAGGCTGGTTCAGTCTCCTCACTACTCTTTGCAACAAGGACCTCTAGTGGTTCCCTTGAAAACGGATCAAATTAGCTTCGAATCACTGGGGAGGATGTCAGGATGATGAATGATCTGATTTTCCTCTTTTGTATGTACGATTGTGACCAAAAAAACTGTGTGATCTACCAGACTCTTGCTGCATTTACAGAAACCTTAATCATCTCATTAACTGCATCTGATATGAACTTGGAGAGGAAAGTTATTCATTTTATTTACATGAAAGTGGTTTGTACCAAACAGACAGGCATGTGAGAAAGCAGAATGATGAAGATAGGGGGTGATGGGATGATAAACCCTGAGCTTACACTATTAAAGACCCTTGCATGGCCCTAAAGTCGCCTCATACAAAGCTCTTTACAACTCTCAACTTAGCTCTTTGAACAAGCCGCTTTTGATTGGCACCTTTTCTTTTTATTTAATGGTACTGCCTTCAAAATGCTTAAAAGACAAAAGAAGTGGAAACCTCTGAATCATAATAAGACCAGAAAATGTTCTGCCTCTGTACTGTTGCTGCCATAATGGGCACTGATGGAAGTCTGACCTACTTTGAACATTTTATGCCCTGTAAGAGCTGACCCCCGGCAGGAAGGCACTCGTTAGCGTTCCTGCTAGTTGAGGACTAATAAAATAATAAAAAAACAAAAATGGAAATGTTAATTTTTCCAGTGCCAAATGCAAATGATTTTTTCATGAATCATTAATTGGATGAAAATGAATGGCAGCTTTGAATTGGTACCAGAATAATGTTATGAGATAAATGTAACGACTGCTTTCATCACAGAAAAACCTCTTAAATTACTGCAGAAAAGCTGCTGCTATGAAAATGAAGCTGTAAAAAGATCTAGACAGGAAAATGAAATGATCAGTCCTCATTCAGTGCAACTCATCCACAGTGCAGGTGGTGCACATATTAAAGATTTAATGAAGTATGAAGCTACTTTAAGTACAAAAAGCAAATTAGGACATTTTATTTTCTTTTCTGGCATAATCCTGTAAACCATATGACAAAGAGCAAATATATACTGGGAAATGGGGAAAATATGACCTGAAAAATACAGCAAAGTTCAGGAAGCTGCAGAATTTTTTTACTATAATTCAAAATATTTGCTTCTATGTTCAGAGAGAAAGAAAATTATAACAAGTTAATCTCTTACATGAAGGAATGAAAAGTGATGATTTTACATTCGGATCATCCAAACTTGGAAAAGGTGGGGGACCACATGCACCTGGATGTTGACCCGGACAGCAGATCAGACTGAAATGCAGCACTGAAGCTGAACGCTGCATATTTGCCACACAGCCCTGTGATTGCAACACCGGGCAGAAACGTTGCTGTTATTTTCTACTCCAGATTAGCACCAGATAAACACATCCACTCTAAAGTAAAATCTCTTTGTCCCAGTTAAGAAGAGTAGCCAAAATGAAGCTGTTGCTTTTGAAAACCACACAGCAGTCATAGGTTTCTGCATGTCCCTTCTGCTGATAACTGGAACAAAGAAAAGAGACCACACTCTGCACTGGTTTCCAGTACACTATCCACTTGCAAGCAAAATAAAATAGTTGCTAATTGTTAAGCACATTGTAAAAAAAAAACAACCAAACAAATCAGAGAGGATTCGATTTGATTGAACAATAATGTTCAGTCAGAGGCTTCTTCAGATCGACAGAATGATAAAAGTAGACGTGTGAAATTCTGATGATAATATTAAGATGTTAAAATATTTTTTTGAATGTTGAACAAAGCCTTAATCATCCACCTTTACACCTTTGTGGTGTCTGAAGTATTCCCATACTGCTAAGTTTGTCTTTTTTGATGGGGGGAAACAGTTCAACGGGTTTATCCCCTTCCACCATTTTCCATGCTCTGCTACTCACACACCCTGGGGAAGCATCCATACACTCTTGCAGCACCTGTGAACAACTCAAGGTGCACGTGAGTAGCACACGTTATCTGTGATTTCTAAGGCATGGGACAGCTCATTCCGCGTGCACAATATGATGATGCCTAGATGTATGACTTTTTCATGACACGGTCACAAACACACACAGGAAGTCTTTTCTACCCACAACAGGATTTTTACATGTTTTATTATCTCAGAAATCGGGTGATGTTGTCAAATACCAAAGAAAGAAAATCAAAACAGCTCATGATATTTTTTATTTAAAAAAAGACTCAACTGTGACTCAAATTCAGCTTGAAAAATCTGCAGACAATATTGGTATAATACAGGAAAGCCTATAAATACTGTATACAAAACTTCCCCTGGTAATTACTTTTATCAAAGATGTTTATTTATTTGCAAGTGTTCGGAAATGTTCTTATTTGGATTTATTTGCATGTCTAAAAGACCAATTCTAGCATTTCAGGTTTGTTTTCCACCAGTGTAATGGAAACAAATAAATATGGGAAAAAGAAGAAAAAGTAAAACAATGATTTTAAAAAATTGTCTTATATCATCAGAACATAACCTAATTCTATAAGCAGCTTTTCTGCTTCCTGGACAAAGTGTTTGCTGACATCTGCCACTTTGGAAAATGACCCTGATGATCCAACACAATGCAGCTGATTGTTAAGCTAAAAAAGGGGGGATGAATATATTAAAATGCTCTGAGGGAGACGCAGCGTAATAAGCTGTAATAAAATACTGATTAGTACAGTTGAAAGTGAAGGACCCAGTGCTCTCCTTTTGCCCTGTTGTCCTGCTGTGTTCAGCTGGAATAATTTCTGAGGTATTTAAAGCTAAATTTCATTAAGTTGAAGACTAGATTAATATTGCATTCATACTTGTTTCACATTTATACCCTCTCCTGATCTTTAATGCAGGCTGATTTTCTCCCTATGTTCACACTGTGACCAGCAGAGGGCAATAAACTCACTTTATAAAACAATTTGGAGTTTTTGCCACAAGATTTCTCTCTCATGAATATCAGTCAGCTTCAGTCAAATAAAATCAGCCTTGACTTGAAAATAGAAAATAATAAAATAGTAGAAAACTTGGGTCCTAGGTTACTAATAAACCTTTAAAGAAGCTTTTATCAGAAGTCATCTGGTGATTCATTCCTGTCTTTTTTCCCTTTTCGTCACCACATAGCATCACGTAACACTTGCTGGTAAAATCCAAAGCTACATAAACTCAAACCACTTCTGCACAGATCCCTTCTCTGCTGGCTGTTAGTCATTTGGTTTACAGTAAGTGAAGTAGCAGGTAGAGGCCCAAAGTGAGCTGTCATTAAATGCCTCAGTGAGATGAACTGATTCACTGCTTTATGTTTCACTGATTAACAAATGTTACCATTAACACTGGCTCATCGTACCAGCCCCATCCAGTGAGTCACCAGACGACTTAAATGAGACAACCATGACTGGACAGGGAGCGTTATCCTGTCAGCACACATCCCTGCCACCATGCTGCATAGTTTTCCTGGAATTTTTTACAGAAAAAATGACAAACACAAGCAACACAATGACAACCTGAGAGGCTGCGGGCAAGTCTTTACTTCATTAAATGAATAAATGATGTTATTTGACAAAAACTTAAGCAGAGCAGGAAAATGACTTGTATTTCTCAACTTCACATCTGTTTTTCTTGCAGACTAGCTTTCGCCTACATCCTGGTGCCATCGGAGACAGAGAGGTGTGTCTTGCACAGACGCTGAACAAAAACAGGGAGATTTTTATCCTGGTGAAAAAAAAACTCTGGAGAGTCATTTATGAAAAGCACAAACTGTGCAGATGAAAATCAGAAATGGTTAGCAGATGATGTGAGTGTATGCTCCGTGTCAGACACCCAATGAATGGGACACATAAATTACAAATGAATTAATCTTCATTTAAACATAGGAGCGGTACTTCTGATTATTTTAATATAATTGAACTCTCTTAAGCCCAAAGCCATTATAAGAGCTGAAAATGACATCATCACCTGCAGATAAACAGAAGTAGAACAGGACAATATGTCTTCTTTCATCTGTTGCTCAACTAGTTAAGATAATTTAGATGCTAATGTGGAGAAAACAAGACAATATTTAGAATTTTTTTGTTATTGAAGGTAATGAATGATGTCATATCTCAAATGTTGTTTGGTTGTGGCTTGATACCAACTTAAAGTAGCCTACTACATTACATATAATACTTTAAAAAATCCAATCCCTGACTTGTACTTTAATCTCACTTTAAAATGTTTAAGGAGGTGCTACTGAAGAGTTTTTCTGCTTCCCCTCAGTGTTCGTAGCCTCGTGTTACTGTAAAAGGCCCGAAATGCTACAACAGTTAAAACCCAAATAAAAGGGAGTCGTTCTCTCCCACAGAAACCTCTGTTACTCAACTGTCTGAAATAGCTTGTGTGGTTCAAACTTCTGCTTTCTTAACTACCTTATCATGTAATAAGTGTGCAAGCTGTTGTGCCAAAACGCTGACTTTCAGAAAGTGGGATAAGAAGGGTGTTTTTATCGTTTTGTTGAGCTTATTTTGGACTGTTCAAAGCTTTGATAGCGGATTACCCGGCTCATTTTAAGCAGTGCTTAAAATGTAAGATTTCAATCTAACTCATTTTTTATTTTCCCAGTGCAGCTGCAGAGAAGATCCCCACCCTGCTGCTTCCTTCTGTCTGCAGCATGGCCTTGACATGGTTGCTCAGATCTTTTTATTGAGAAGATTCTGATTATAACAACAGAGTTTATTGATTTTTTTATTATTATTTTTTTTAAACACATAAACTTCATAATAAAATGCACCTCCATGTCTGGTTTTCCCTGTAAGGACTCTCATCTGCTCTCCTGCACTGACAGGAACAGCACGGCTGCTTCAGCACTGGTTATCAGCGTTACCATGTTCTGCATTTAAGCACATAACATCTCGGCTCCTTTAAAACCAGCTGCTACCAGTGCTTGACATAGTACACCCATGTGTTTCAACTATTCACGCCCCAGTTACGCAAAGATTTCCTTCCAGTTTCAGTTTGAGTGCAGTGTGTGTGTCACCAAACCTGCATCTTGAGGCCGTTTCAGCCTCTGTGACTAACTGTGTCTCCAAACTGCAGATGTTAGCTGACTTTCAGACATTGCTGTAGTTTAAGTTCCTTTTTTAACATTTTTTATAGATGCCATGAGTGGTGGAATAACTCTGTTTTCAGCAGCCAGAGCAAAAAGGAATTATAACATGACTGGGAGACATGCAGATGGAGGCTTGAACATGAGATAAACTGGGAGGATTAAAATATTGGACTTTCTTCTCCTTCTCATAGAAGCAGGAGCTTCTCTGCAGCCTAACACTGCTGTGTTGACTAGAAGTCTCTACTAGAACAAGGCCAGCCTTGCAAAATCCTCTCTAAAAGGCTATTGTATGACAGCTGGAAAAACAGCACTGAACACTGTTGCTCATCCAGCTCACTGACGCTTCCGATATCAGGACAGATGGAAAAAACACACCCGTCCTAAAGCTGCAACAGAGCACGAGATGGGAAAACATGAGCACAGCAAAGGTGATGTTTTACTACAGTTTTATGAGGCTTTTTAACAAAGTATAAAGTCTCAACAGCAGCAGTAGTTGCAGAAAAAAAACAGCCCATAAATATTCAGCATAATACAGCACATAATTCGCTTTCACAATCGCTAATGCCACAATCAATCAAATCATTTAAATTAAACACAAAATGCAAAAGACTATCGCGGAGAGTTTCACTTAAAATATTTCCATTGTTGTACAGTATGTCTCCATGGCAACAGATGCTGCTAAACACTGTTTAAGTGAAAATGTTCTATCACTTCAGCATCGTCTTGTCTGTGGCCACTTGTGCTTGTAGCTGATACAGTCATAGTGTTGCACTTTTAAATGTGTATAAAATGATTAGAGGAAGACTTGGAGCCTTTTATGAATGCATGTTTTATCATGCTAACTATAAAATAACCACTAATTACGCTGTGCTTTTCCTACTAAACTGGAGACAGAGTTTGTTGTGTTGGTTTATTTATTCATTTACTTCCTTGAAGACATCCATTGGGGTTTTTAAAAATGGACCAGTAATTAAAGTAGGAAATTAATAAGACCGATTGCATATTATATACAGATTAACCCTGTTTCCTCCTGTTGTGGGAAAGCCTCTCAATGCAGACATTCTCACAGTTAATTAACTGTAAGAACAATGAAGAATTTCGAGGACAAGAGGCTTATTGAAGCCTGCAGTCTTTTTTATTTTATGTTGTTCACTGTCTCTCGGCTGTGTTCATCATAGACACACTGGTCTCTTGTTTCCTTTGCCTCCTGCGCCTCCACAGCAGGACAACCAGCAAAAGAAGCAACAGGAAGCCCAAGGCTCCCCCGATGAGTCCTGCTTTCAGGGGCAGGCTGTTATCCGTGGGCTGGTACATCCTACATGACCCATCACTTTGTCCAGCTTCGTTCACAGCAACCACACAAACTTCTGCTATGGTGTCTATTTTGCCTGCTGTGCCACTCCTTTGCGTCCTCCCAAATTTCTGCTTTTCTTGTCCTCCTACTGTCACAATATAAGATGTGACATATGATAACGGTTCACACCACTGAACCACAACTACTGACCCGTTCCAGGACATAGATTTAAGGATGGGCTTCCCTGGAGCTTTATCGGGCAAGGTGAACCCTGGACACAAGCAGCCGGTGGAGGCTGACAGATCCTCACACGGGGTCTGGTTCTCCCGGCAGCGATCGTAGTCACAGCGCTGGACGCCTCCCTTTGGAGGAGCGCTGAAAGGAGAAGGAGTTGTATCCTCGTAATAATCATAGACAGAATATATAGAAAGCTCATGAGACCCGGGATACGTTCCTGCTGCTGCGGATGTTGTTGGCAGCGGGCAGTGAGCCTTGATGTAAAGCAAGCATATGATCACGAGGGGACACAGAAGATTCCTCATGGCAGATCTTGTGCTGGAAATCATAAAAAGTCCAATTTAGTCAGTAAAGTATAAAATCATATTTCCACATATGAATGAATGCTGTTACACTATGGCTGCAGCTTTGTGAACGTTAAAAGCCAGATGTTCACTCTGCTATCCTTCCACGCCTCTGTCAGACATTATATGACAGCAAATAGAAGGGCTGCATCCAATAAATCAATCTACTTCAATATATGCTGGTTAAACTTAATTGAAACAATCTCCTTAACTTGGAAGTGCAGACATCTCCCAAAGCCAAACTGCACTTTTCAGAGTAAACAAGTGACAAAATGTGGACACTTAATCAAATGAGTTTGTGTGGCTTTTGTTGGTTATTTAGAGTTCTGCTTACAGCATAGCAACAAATCATCCTTATTTGTTAAGATTTGGAGGTACTCCAGTCTAAATCAGCATTCCAGGCTGTATTGCACAACAGGTCCAGGAGTCTACACCCAGGACAGAGCTCTGCCCAGTCAGCTGGATCTGGTTACTGGGAAAATGTTGGTAAAGTCTCTGTAAGAATCCAGATAAAGGTGCCAGAAAAATGCTTTGAGGCAAACAAAGAGAAATCACATTAAAGACCCTTCAAAAAGCTCCACGAGATGAGACGGAATATAAGTGCATGAAAGCTTAGCAGCAGCATTGAATGCCACTTTTCTTTGCATTCTTTGTTTCCAGCAGCTAAACTCCCTCCACTTGCACAAACACTGCAGCGTAAACCACTAAAAGACGTGAGCTTACCTGTGGCTTTAGCTTGTGCTCTTTATCAGTCTGAGTCAGCTCCTTTCCCCTGGTTTTTCCCTTCACTTGCTCCCTCTTCTCCTCCTCTTTATATGTTTTCCCTCCTGCCCCAACAATCACCTCCTTTCTACCCTCCCACAATCTGCCCTCTCATTCTCGACCTCTCTGCATCAGCTCCACCTCCCTCCTTGCTAAATACTTCAGCAATGTGACGGTGTCTGAGTGACTGTGCATGCTACTACAGTCTTCTGTTAGTTAGATCACCGCTATTTAATTCAGACTAAGTGAACCACAGGATTCTTGATGCATTCTTTCATGATGAACAGATTATTCAGAGCATGTCTCTTTTTTTTAATGAGCACTTGTTGTCCTTTTTAGGGTTGAAGGAAATTAAATAGGCTTTTGAAATCTCTACGTCAGGGCCTTGATTCATTCAACAGCCGCATTTAGGTGTGAAATCCCCCCATTTAGCGATTTACAAGTAGCAGGAATTACTTCAACATTGCTGGAAAACTGAGCTGAGCAGTTGTCCATCAACACAGCAGAGTAACCCGATTGCATGTGAAAACTGTCTGAAGTTGGCAGTTTTTTTCTAAATTAATTAAAAAAACAAATAAATAAGAGGTTAAATATCAAGTGGCTGCAATTGAGGTCACAAAACTCATCCAGAGAAGAGAAGAACTGAGTGTGAAGTGCTGTTGGCACAACAGCTGTGGCTTAGGCCCATCTGTCCACTCATATCACCATAAAACCTTCAAAACTCACTGAGTTGATTGAACGTGTCATGCTCCTGCTAAAGTACACAACTGAAAGGTTCCTGCCTCACACGTAATCCAACAGGAACCAATTTGTTGACATGTGTAACATCATGAACATCTGTTTCCCTCATTTCTTTGATAATATGTGTATTTGTTAGCCTAGACGCTTCTCTCTTCTCTATACCTGCTGTGGGTGAGTGAATGAGTTTCATACTGAAAGCAGAGAATGTGGGTGTTTAAGTGTGAAGAAGAGCCTCATATTTCTATGCATGATACATGTGGGCACTTAAATGTGTTGTGTAATATGGATTTTGTTTATGCAGGCGACAGTTTCTTTAAACACAGGCTGCGTCTGGTTTTTTTTTCTCTCTGCTTGCTTCAGCTCTGATGTGGGTTCATAAAAACATTCTTCACAATGAAGGACTGAGAGGTGCAAACGTTTTATCTTACAGAGACAGAAATTGCATCAACAGCATTGCAGTGTGAGCAAATTCGAGACAGCGGTGCGTCCACACAAACGTCACCTCAGTGGAAATGAGTTGTGTTTAAGCAGATGGTAACTGGTGGATGACTTGTTGCATAACATCATGATGTGGAGGGTCTCTTTCCCACAGAAATACCACATCAGTTTTTCCCTGAGCGCCATGACGGGCTGGCATCATAGGACTGCTATCCTCATCATCATTTCCATGTGGAATTCATTATTTTTGTATATAAAATGGAAACAGTCCAAATGAATACTACAAGGTCCTATTATAGCAGGACTAGAGGAACATTGGAACAACATGCTTGTGATGTAAGAACTAATAACGCCGACTTTGGGGCTGAAAATGGTCGTACAAAATCACAAGAGATTTTTATTGGCCTTGGGGGATAAAAAGGGAGCAACCCGAGGAGCACGATTGGCAACCGTGTGCAGGAAAACTTGTAAAATAAAAATAAACTCAACTTAATTTTATAGATACCATTTTTGTGATGAATGCAGGCAAATTAAGAGACATGTTTTTCATAATAATGTTAAATAGGAAAGAAGAACTTGTTTACTTTTCTAGTCTATAAGGTGACAACAGAAAACATCAGGCAGGTTAAGCATAAAAAGATGATGTTTTTCTAGCTAATAATTTGCTATTCTAATAAGGAAGGATGAATGCAGTCTCTCTCTCTCTCTCAACTTAAAATGAAATATTATAGCCTCCAAAAGGACACAACCCTAATTACAGGCAGCTGCGAATAGGGGAAATTGTTATATGTCTTCCAGTTACTCTGTGTGTCTTGGGCAGTTATTTATTTCCATGATTTATTGCACTGACAAATGACTGGTCATCTGCAAAGTATCAGTGATCTCAGGATGTACTTAGCCAGTTTCCCAGCTTTGGCAGATCAAGTCTGTAGAATGTAAATGTGAGAGGAACTTATCTTTTTCACAGACTCTATACAAACAAGAGTTCAATGCCCTGAGATGACTTTGAACCCTGAAAGCTTCATTTTAGGTTATTTTCCTCTCAAATGGCTGCTGCTCCCCTGTGTGATGCAGAGGCAGTTTTCCCCTGAAGCGTGACTGTCAGGCGCACAATCATGATTTAGACTAAACCTTTAAAAAAAAAGTTTTATCTCATTTGTTGAAATTAGACAAGTAATGGTCAGTTACTGTTCAAAACCTAAATAAAAAATATGTTAACATATTAATGAGTTAATTTTGGATTAGATCATTAAAATCAGTATGTTTATTAATGACTGTGACATTGGATTGTATGTTAAGAGATGTAAAGAGAAGTGTCCAAAACCTTTAGAGGAGAGATCATTGCTTTGCATAAATAAGAAAAAGGATATGAAAAGGGCAGGAAGATAAAGAAGGTTGTCTATTAGTCTTTCTGTGTGGAGTTTGCATGTTCTCCCCATGTATGTGTGGGTTCTCTCCAGGTACTCCAGCTTCCTCCCACCCCAAGACATGCATGTTAGATTAATTGCTATGATTAAAATGACTGCTTATCATATGTAAGTCGTTTTGGATAAAAGCATCTACCAAATGAATGTATAGTATAGAAAAGAAACCCAAGGAATTGAATGTTGTTGGAGTTTAATTGAATTGAAGAAGCATAGCTCCCAAGTTCTGAGTTCAGGCAGCAGTCACTATGGACAACCTGAAAGTGGCAAAGAAAGGAAGTTGTCAATGGTTTCTACCAGATTCCTGAGGAGGCCGGTGGCCAAAAACCCTCGACTGTCTGCAAAAGACCTGCAGCAAGACTTTGTAGAGTCTAAGGTTTCAGTTTCTACAGATGCTCATGACATGACGAAGGGCTACATGCCCAAATTCCAAGATTTGCACCACCACTGAGCACCACTGTGTGGAGGGCAACATGGATTCAATCAAGTATCAGGGAATCCTGAGAGAAAATGTGAAGCCATGTGTGAGGAAGCTAAAGCTTGAGCGTCACAGGATCTTCCACCAGAACAATGATCCAAAGCATCTCTCAAAGTCAACCAAGGTTGGTTTTAAAAGAAGTGCATCCATCAGCGTCACCTGACATTAATCTCTCTGAAATTATTTGGTGGGGTTTGTAAAAATGCAGTTGCAGCCCACACACAATGACATGAACTGGAGAGCTTTGCAATAAGGATGAGGAATGGGCTACGATTCCACAGGCACACTGAAAGAAGCTTCATGTCTGCAGCAGGTCGACTAAGTAGGCTGGTAAAAACACTTGTCATGAAGGGGTTATCTAATTTTGAGAATGCCATGGTCACTGAAAGTGGCATTTTAGGTTGAATTAGAAGAAAGCAGGAATTATATTAGCTGTGCGGAACTATTTAAATGGTTTTTGTTTATTTTATTTAATACAAACAGCTGCTAGTTTGAACATTTGCCAATTAAAAACTTTTGACTGAACAGCACAACTATGGTACATATAAAAGATAAGGAGTTGGGAGGAAACTTAAGCCGTCCCATAAAAGTGTCCAAACATATTTCCCTTTTCCAGATTGAAATATAAAACAAATAAAAATAAATAAATTAAAGAACAAGATTGCACAGATGTATTCACATTCTATTTTGCAAGTCATTTTTAGTTGTAGTGAATATTCTGCCATCTGGTCTGCTTAAGACGTTGCAAATCCAAATAAGATCCAAAGAATCAGCATGTTCACAAGTTCTGGACAAACCTCTTATGACCCATTGATCTGGGTTAGGTGTGTTGCAGCAGAGAAACACCTAAAACCTGCAGGACACCCGTGCAAGAAGTCCAGACTCTGAGTAAAGTAAAGTAAAGTTTTTTTTATAGTGAACAATTGTCTCTTCTTTAATTTACTTTCTTAAAAGATTATTTATTTATTTGCGTTAAAGTGTGTGTGGGCTTTAGTTTCCTGACAGATGAGCTACAGTAATATTGAGAGCTATTCAGAACACGGCCACCAGGGGGAGCCAGTTCTCCACCTAAAACAACTCAAACAGAATACGTCCTTGTTCGAGAAAACATTTTATTGCAGATTTTTTGCACGAAATTACTCCCGCACCGGTAATGAGAACTAAGTCAGCTGAAAAGGATTTATATCACCGCAACTATTACAACCTGAACTGTTGTTTGGAACAAACTAAAGATAATTTTGCTCTGCATTTGAGAACATGTGGTGATCTGTGTGGTGTAGAAGTGACACGGCAATTTGTTCAAACTGTGTCATTTTAAAGTTCTACTTTATATGTGATTTAGAAAATGTAATACTTCCATCTGTATGTCGATTTAAAAATACAGAAAAGGATAAACTCGCTTTTGGAGAGGTTATGGTGCCTTCCAGTCCTGACGTAGGGATAAATAAATGAAATCCACCTATGTTGACGTAATTTATATGCGACAGGCCTCTGCGTAAAGCTCTGCAAAAGCGGCTGGAGCTGGCGGGTCTCTGGCAGCGGCATTAAAGTATTTGAACGATAAAATCAAAGCTTGCTTAACCCTGGTAACGACCACCAAGTTATTGCTCCACAGATCAACAGTGTTTGCAGCTGTACGTTTATGACTGACCAAGACTGTGCGCGTGCGGAGCCAGGCCCATCGTCGAGTCGCATCTTGCCGTGACTACATTGTTTTTATCAGTTCACTACCTAATGAGATAGATGTAATTCCCGATGGTTGATATCTAAACATAACTACAGTTGAATATTTTCATGTACAGTTCTTAAGGACTGGTTTACAATAAAAAGAGGTTAGCCAAACGAGTAAACGTTAGCTGACTGTAACACAGTTAGCTAACTTCGTTTTAAATAATGACTTCCAGGCGAACAGGCTACGCAGGCAGCATGGATTCTTCTCCATCAAACACTGGCCATACTGGGAACCGTAAGCAAAGTATAATAAACGTTTCTGACAGAATTGACTCCTGCTATGATCGCAAAGGGGACAAGGGCGGATACGGAGCCTTGCAGGGCAGCATGACGGTAACGTCCCTCAAATCCCGTCTCGCTCCGACTATCCAGACAGCCATGTCCGCAGCAGTGGACACTCTGCTCGGCGAAGTGGTGCTTGTGCTGAACGAAACCCAACAGGAGCTTTTGAATAAAGAGCAGGAGAACGAGAGACTCAAAGTACGGCTGGAAGTGTCGGAGAGGGAGCTGAAGACTTTACAGGAGTGCCTGTGCAGCGCTCAGAAACTCATAGACCAGCTTCAGGTGTCTTATACAGGCTCTCAGGCCATCAGCCAGTCCGTGTTTGCTCCATCGCTGTCCTCCCTGGCCTCAATGACTACAGGCTTAGACAGGGACCACCAAACCCCCAGAAATGTGAACGGAGCAGGGGTAGACATGGGTCTAGGTGGCTCTGTGGATGAGTCTCTTCATGGGTTTGAACCAAGAGATGATTATAAAATGTGTCAGCTTTCAATCCAACCAGATGGTTCAGTGACTAACCACACTCTGGACTCCTTTGCATCCAGCACATCTCATATGTGTTCAGATGCCAACAGACCAGGTAAATAAGTTTACATGTGGCATTCATGTGTTCTTACATAATACAAAGTGAATATTTTAAATGTTACTTTCTGTGTTTCATGTTTTAAGATGAGCGGCGGCCTCAAGGACCAGGCGGTGCCTCCAGATTTGAAATCAAAGAGGAACAGGGAACTGGTCAGCCCAGCAGGAAGGAATCTGGGTTACCTAGTGACAGCCAAGTTGGAGATGGAGAAAGATCATCCCATAATGTGGGTAATGTTGGATTTGGTCAGTGTGGAGGAGAAGGAAACCCCCAGCGTGCTTTTACTCACCCGCTACGTCACCAAAGATCTGTCCGGGATTGTGGCAGTGCCTTGCAGCAGGGTGGGCTTGATGGACAGAAACCTTTACCCAGGACTTCAGGTGCAGGTAGAGGAGACAGTGTTTCACCAGGTAGAGCCGAGGACTCTGCTGGACCTTCGGCCCCTGACACGGCGACGGAGCCCTCTCCAGATCGGCCTCACCACTGCTTGGAGTGTGGAAAGACCTTCCGCCTGATCTCCAGCCTGAAGAAGCACATCCGCATCCACACGGGAGAGAAGCCCTACCCGTGTGGAGTCTGCGGCCGTCGCTTCCGCGAGTCGGGCGCGCTCAAAACGCATCTGCGCATACACACCGGAGAGAAGCCGTACTCGTGCTCCGAGTGTGGAAACTGCTTCCGCCACTTGGACGGTTTGCGCAAACACCGGCGCACGCACACGGGGGAGAAGCCTTACGTGTGCGCCATCTGTGGGAAGCGCCTGAGCCGCTTGCAGCACCTCAAACACCACCAGCTCATTCACACCGGGGAGAGGCCGTGCTGCTGTCCTTTCTGCAATCGCACCTTCAAAGAGCCCGCCGCGCTACGGAAACACGTCCGTACGCACCGCGAGGAAGGGGGTCACATGGGAATTGCCCCCAGCGAGGACACGGACCCAGATGCCATGGATGATATTAACAACCTCCATCCTGCAGCTCCGTCGCCTCAGATGAGGTTTGGGGAGTGGGGGGCTGAGGAGGAGGACAGCTCGGTTGTGGACTGTGTTTAGAGGTTGATGAAAGTGATGTCTAAGATTTTAATTCTGGTTTAGGTAATATTTTACGTGTTGCACTCTTACATGTAAAAACTGTGCCCTGCACGTTCTCTAACAGTAACACATCAAGCAGCAGCGGCTGCTGATGCAGCAGAGTCTCAGAGCTGCAACTTCTCGTGAAGAAATTTCAGAAGTTGGTGGCAGAAACTGATGAGCGTAACCTAAAAAGCCCCCATCAGCCGGACTACGTCTACTGCTGTTTGATATTCCTCCACCGGATGTTGTTAGAGAGGCGACTGCTTTGTTTACGATGACTCAGAGGAGACTGTTTTGGGCTCATGCTTCATGTAGGAGACTAACCGTCCACACTGTGTTTACAGGGAGGTTCTGGCGAATCTCATCTCCGTGTTTGTCCGGTTTGTTTATTAATGTTGCTTTAAAGCACATTTTAAAAAGAGCAGAAAGGGGAGATTAATTGGAACAGTGTAGATGATTGAAATCAGGTTATAAATTAAATAAAACACAAATCATGAAGAAGTCTTTGGTAAATATAATTTAATTGGCTGCTAACTGAAACTAGTTAGTAAGACGGGTTACCATCTCGGTCCTGTACTGTGAAGCTTCATCATAAAAGGGTTTTAAAACGAATAAAATCAATCATTTATCTGACTGATTGCCAGCGCAGCTGTTTTATTTTCCTCCAGGCTGCATCATACATGATGCCATATTTAATTTTTTCAGTCTTATTGTCATTTAGGTAAAGCCAGCCTACATATGAGTGAAGTTTGAGGTTAATATTTTATTCACCTTCAGTTGTTTTTTTCACAATTTTGATCCTAAAAGAAAAAAATTGCATCAAAAGTTGAATTTTCACCTTGTTTTCTTCTTCTGACGGCTGTTTTATACAATTGCTCCGTGTTAAATGACAAGAAAAAGTTTGTGTACCTCCTATTTTTACTTGCAAAGGTGTATGGAATAAGTGTTTATAATTTTACAATAACAAACTAAACGCATCACATTGTGAGGTTACCCTTTTTTCTTTAGCTTTGGCCATATTTACCCTGCTGCTGTGTGTGTGTGTGTGTGTGTGTTATCATGAACCAGATCAGAGCCTTTACATTTGCCTCATCCTGTTCTGCTTTATCTCATCTCCTCACTCAGCGGAGCCCTCGTCCGTCACACCGCTGTAATGCTATCGGGCTGCAGTTATCTCTAACATGGACCTCCTCTGACATTATCAGCACGCGTTAGCTCAGTAGATTATCTTGCATCATTGTGCACCCAGATGAAGAGCCTAAGCCCAGCATCCCATCTGATTAGCATCGATCATGGAGGCACATCTCTGTATTTTCTTTTAAAGCTGCTAAAGCCTTTCTGATTCAGAACCATTACTGGCCAGTTAGAAAAACAATCCCATCACCAGTGCTTGCATGGTCATGCCTGTTCCACTGGGCTCATGTCCTCCTCTGTATATAAAACTGGAGTTCTAGCGGTTTTATTAAAGGAGGGTTATTCTGTGTGGAGAAAAAATACACTACGCCAACCTGGAGTGTAAATATATTAATGTGTCTAATCTCAACATTTATTCCTGGTGCTCTCACAGCCTTTTTCTTCTCGGCCTGTTGAGCTCGACCGTCTGGTGTTAGCATACTAATGTAGTGATGCCCGTGTAACCACTGCAGTATATGTATACATACACGTTTAGTTAATGGAAAAAACACTAAGAGCGTTCAGAAACTTTAGTCGGTGTTTATCCAGAAAACAATTTGCCAAAGTAATCTTTTAACCAGGCAATCATATTTATTGTTTTTTATTATTGTTATTATTATTCCACACTGGGGGACCTCTGCATGTAGGTTCGTTATTCCTTTAGGAGTTGACATTAAATGTGAAATGAAAACCTTTTCTATGCTTCAGTGTTCACATTTATCCTGTGACCTACTGTAAATGTTGCTATATTAAAGGGCCTTCTTTATACTCCTGTACTTGTGGTTGATTATTTGCTTTGAACTGTTAAAACAAGGGTTTTGTGCATGTTAGCAGGGTTCTGCACCACCATAAAGATATTCACTCATAAACCATGGCAGAAAGTCTGTGTTGTCCCGGGCCGAGAGTTTCCAGACCAATTGAAACATCACATGGAAATTGATGACATCACATGGCGTTTCTTTCACAAGGCCATTAAGATCTCCATGCTGTGTTTGTGCTCTATGTTTGATTTAGAGGAGAGAAAGCAATGTGGTACCACATGAGAATATCCAGACTCCTGGTTCATCCCACAATTATACGATGACTCCAGCAAAATAACCCGAGCACTTCAGCTACATCAGTGGTTCCAACCTTTTTTCCCTTTCATGCATCTAAAGCTTGGGACCCCTCAGCCCACCCTGTGCTGAAGCCGTGCTCCGTTTCAGGCTTTCATTTGACAGTCTCATTATAAATGATGCATTCTGGGCCGCTGCTTTACGTTGATAAAGCCCAGCTTACGGTGATAAACCTATTTGTTTTCAACGTGAGGATAAATGACAAGCACTATGGCTTGTTTTGCTTTCTGGCTCCCAAAACACTGCTACCACATGAACGATTACAAAAAAATACATATCAACAGGTGTGTGTGGACATGACCTTAAATAAATCTATGTTAACTAAACAGTCAAAGCCTTGGTCACCCCTTGTACTCCATGGAGGACCCCATATTGGGAACCACTGAACTTAAATGATTATCATTAATGCTTTTTTTGTGTACTCACAAACATCCTTTTATGGTGAGCCATCTTGCATCTGCTGAGATGTTTCAACTCCCCCACTTCATCTGAAGACGACTTTAGAATTAAGGTGACGCCAGAACACACATCTGCCTTTAAATAAGCCGATCTAGGACATTTACACACAGACACATTAGGTCTCAGCTCTTCACACCAGTAAAAACTCTCTTTTGTTCGCTCTCTGTTTGAGGGAAACACATTTGGAGCCTTCTTATCAATGTTTCCTCTGTGGATAAATCTGCACCGGCTGCATGATGATAAAGCTGTTATTGCCTCCACTGAACAAAATCTCTTTACTAAGTAGCAGTGAAAGGTTACCGGGAATGCTGTAAAAAATAAAGGAACCCATTCTGCTGCATTTTGCTACTTTTTGACTGCCTTTAAGTCAAACAAAGTTGTTAAGTTATTTTTAGATTTTGCAGCACAGTTGTTTGTCTCCCCTGATTATTATCATCTGGCTCAGTGAAACATTGAGGTTTCGGTTTTCTAAAGGGAAGTAATTATATCGTACAAACAAATACTCGAGGATGGCTTTTGTGTGACCTACTGTGTGTTTACATTATGTGTGTCGGTGTGTGTGCCTTGGCAGGCAGTGATGCAGCAATGGCGAGCGGCTGAGGCAGAGAAATGTGAGAGCGGCCTGTGAACTCTGTGGACAACCCAGTCTCACACTAAATTGTGTAATACCTACGTTTGTCCACAGGGAAAAACGTAGCAATTTCACAAAAACGCC
>JBAMHV010000016.1:7392986-7410216 GCA_037177535.1 Pseudomugil gertrudae | reverse complement strand
CCACTCACAGCCTTCTCCTCCCCCTCCTCTCCCCAGTGGGCAAGGGGACAGAAAGGCCAGCAGCACCCCCCACCACCCAGCACCCCCCAGGGCCCACAACATACCCCCATCGACGGGGCCAGCCCCAAGCCCAGGTCTCTAGGATCAGGCAACCCCCCAGCCCAAGACCCGCACCCAGCAGTACCCAGGAAATGGGGGTGTATATGACCCCATCAACCCCCCTCCCCCCCTTATGATTATGGAGCAATACATGACTTGATCGTGCGGGACACTCACTCCTGTGAAGGCTGACATCTCTCCTGAATGTTTCCCACTTCCTCCCTGTAGCATTACAAGTGGAAAAAGGCCTCATGGGAATGCCAGCAAGATGGTGGAAACAATTGCACACTGGGACCAAAAGTTGTCCACTTGTGAGCGTCTGAGTTGGTTGAATCAGCGAGGGGCTGAGTCAGAGTGTAAGTGACTTAGCTGGCGTCATCATTTTCATGTCTGGGTCCTGCAGACTTTGATGCCCTGCCAGGAGACTTTAGTCAAGGAATAACTTCGATCTGGTGGCTGCATCATCTGTGAGGTTGTGGGTGATGTTTGTAGTAGTTTCCAGTTAAAAAGCAGCCGTTTGCGGAGCTGTAATTTGTTGTTTTTATGAGGGCGCGGCTGTGGCTGTGGGACGATGTGGTGAGGGAGGGGGCTGACGATGCATCATCTCCAGACAGACAGGAGTGTGTGTGGGTGAGGGTGTTTTTGTAGGGCACTCAAAGGACACGCTTCAAGCTTTCTGTTTCTTTCTTTCGTTTGTTATTATATGTAGGTACATTTTCTTTTTCAGCTTTCCAAACAGCTGCTAGCTTGGATAAATGTCTACTTACTTCTTACCAGATAGATCAGTTTTATGGCAAAACATATGAAAATGTTGCATCTTATGAACATACATGGTGTGTTTTCTGTTAGTTCAACTAGACTTGCTTACTTAGCAGTTGAGGAATGCACAGTATGATTTTTTTTTTCTTAAAGGAAAAAAACGTGTCAGGAATCACAATGATCCAGCTAAACATCACATTACTCTTTAATCTCTGGATTTTGACATCCTCAGTGCTTTATGTTGCTCTCTTTCCCTTTGTCACCCCAAATATGAGGACAAAGCTTTATTCTCTCAATCTGTTTGTGCTGAGAAAGTCTGACATATTAAAACAAAGCTCTTATTATGTCATCATGAGAAACAGTGATAAGATCTTAAGAACAGACACCTTCCTCCTGTCCTCCAGTTCTCTTTACAAGTTGTATAAGAGCTGTGTGGGAATGTTTCCCCACTTATGAAACTTTCCTGCAAGCCAGCATTTGGAATTGAATTAGTTTTGACAGATAAAGAATACTTAACTGTGAATGTAATTTAAGGAGAATTGATGACATATTTTGGGTATTTATATAGTAAATTATGTGAAGGCTGTTTGTGAATAAAGATACTGTTATTAAAAACATCACAGATAAAAAAAGAGTCATTTTTAAGTCCTGGATTGTTCCCAGCTTCCTCCATTTTCTTTGACTAGAAAATATGGAAAATAATGCTCATGATAGCTGAACTGCTTCACATTCACAAGTCCCACCTCCTCCCCTCCTCCAGCCAGCCATGCAGCCCGGTTCATACCTCACATTCACTTAGACCGCCAAATAACTCTTAGGCACGTTTGATTTTTTTTAATAACATACCACCTTTAGACTCAGGAATGCGTTAGATCTGCAAAGACAAAGGTGTGGTGAAAAGCAGAGCCTGGCTGCATCGCTCCACGAGAGGGGAGTTCAGATCATAACTTTTCTTGCTAATGAACTCTGAGGTGTTGATTTAATAGAAGAGTGTTCTGTATAATAAAACACTTATGATCTCGGCTTTTAAGCTTTCTGCTATTTTCAGTATGTGATGTGGCGCAGTCAGCTAACCACAGCGGCTCTCTGGGAGACGATACACCCTCCACTTAATAGCACACGCAGACAAACACGCCCACTTACATGCAAGATCTGCTGAAAACATTAGGCTGTGCACTGCGGGCATGACTCAAGCTCAAATGAAGGGGGTAAAAGTGAAGGAGAGGTTTCACTATGTGTGATTATAACAAATCATTTATTCCTCTGGAGGCAAACAGACCCAACATTGATTATTTCAACAGAATGGAATAATCAGGATGTAGTTATGAGAGCATGACGTGCAGCTGGAATGCCAGGTGTAATTAAAGGCTTTGGTTTGATGCTAAAACGTTATAATCCGGGGACGTAATTCACCCTGTATAAGAATGAGACTTTGTCTGTTAAATGCTGTTTAAGTTTGTGTGACTTGTTTATCAAATGGATTTATTCAGCTTAGCATAGGGTTTAATATCTAGGCTAATTAAAGTTCTTAAATAAATACAATAATTTAAAACACAAGCAAAACCTACAATAAGGTCTTTACAAACAAGTTCAGCTGAAAGAACGTGTTTATTTTTTATGTCATGTTGTTTTTCCATGGCATGTGAGGAAAGACTTATTACAGAACCAGATCTGTGTTATAAAACTCATACATAACACCACATGAGGAGCTGCCAAATCTCTTTGCACAACTTCAGAAGTATATTTTCAGACATGAGAGGGGCAGATTTAGATCCTTTAAATGGTTTAGTGGCACAAACAATCACCACGTTTCCTGAAAACAGTCCTATCCATCACTTCCAACCTTTATATAAATGTAATTTATGATGATATACGCCCCATCTTCATGTTTCTGGTTTTAGTTCAAATCAGTAACACTAGTGTATTTCTACTGTTCAGCTGTGAGCTGCTACACAGATAATAAATGTGATGTGGCGGTGCTCCAAATTTAATGACAGTTCGGGTGACGCATCCATCCCTTTTCTATACCATTAAGTTCAATTCAGGGTTGTGAGGAAGCTGGAGCCCATCCCAGCAGTTAGCAGATGAGAGGCAGGATACACCCTGGACTGGTTGCCAGTAGTTTGGTGATCATAATCCATTAAAGAATTCTTTTTGCATATGAAGCATGTCACTTTAAAGGATACATGCCTTTTTTCAAGGTGGTACTTGAGGTGCAAATCTTATGAGTCACCTGTTTGCAGCAGCCAGCCGTCAAAGTGTTGGTATGCACAAGGGAAACCATAAAAAGCACATTTTCATCCCCAAAAACAACTTGAACTGGAAAGTTTTTGAGAAAATTGGAAAGAATTATTGAGTGATTTAAAACTACTTCACTTCAGTTGTTTGTATGGTCACTTTCATCAGCTGAAAAATGACGTGCGTCATTATAAACACAACGTATCCTGATGCTGATTGGTGTGACGCAAAGGTCTGCTGGTTTAATTATTAAAAACCAACCACAAGACAGTAGAAATGAGTGGAAAGCCTGGAGGAGCATTGAACATGTTCCAATCTTTAAATTCCCATAATGCCCTGCAGTGAGCTACTCAACAACTCCTGAGAGGCTCAGCTGATCGGCACTGGTCAGTCAACATTGGCAAGTCATCTTGCATATGACTGGATGAGTTTCAGATGTTGAAAGTTTTCTTTTCTGTGGCCTCGTGCTGACTCTTAGTTCCCCAGACAGTGCTGTTGTTTGTTTATTTGTTCACACATTCAGTCTGATACGACATATTACTGGATACATGCTGCATCCAGCTCTCAGATGACAACATGAGGTGTATTTGCTCTGTATTCAACACTGTGTCACATTATTTTTGGTTTTATTTCACAACATCAAGTGGTCTCATTCGCATGACCTCCAGCTCCGTCTCCACCCTGGGAAACGTTACAAAAAATATGAAACATGATTCCTTTCCTTCTCTTTGTTTTCATTAGTGTAGCACATGCTACATCGGAGCACTCGATCAGACACTTTCCCAGCCAGATGGAGCCTCAGTCCAGACTCTGTCTGCAGTATGTCATCCCCTCCGTCTCTGTTGGTTTGGATTGTGTAATAACATTTGGAAAGAGGGGCTTTAGCTTTCCCCCCTTTGTCTGCATTCTCACTTTTCCTCCCCCGCATCTTTCCCTGCTTCCTCAGATTGCTAATTCAGAACTGAGACAAACTTTGAAGAGTGGACAGAGTTTAGAAAGGAGTCCTCGGTCCGTGCTGCTCGCTGTCAGTCTGCAGCCATCCAGCTTGATTCTGCGTGTTGCTGTTTGGGTTTAGTCTATCTGGGTGAAGAGCACTGACACAATGTTTGTGAAAAGCTAATTCCCAATGATCCATCATGCTTTCAGATTCAGCTGGTTTCACCTTCCAGTTTTATGTTTCTTCTCTTTTGTCAGCCTTTCTCCATGTGAGGATATCCCTGCTGTGTTTAAAGTGATCTTGTCCCCTAATTATGCCTTGGTCCAGACTCCTTGGCAGTTTCCATCTAATTACTTCCATCTGTTCAAACTTGGTAGAAAGATGCTTTCTCTCCTCTCCTTTGCTTATCCTACCTCTCTTTACTTTCCATTCCTTTCCTTTCTTTTTCACTCCTTTCTTTTCCTCTCATCTCAATAAACCCAAGCCAATTAAGGGAAGATTATGGAAAATACACAGTTGCATTTTTAACAACATATTCAGTATACTGCCACAGGTGGTTAAAACAAAAGTGTGAAAATAACCTTTGAGAAATCCTTGAAAACATTTCTACAGGCTGGATTGGCCCATCCATCGTACCTGCTTGTCCACTTCACAGTTGCAGGGGAATGCAGGAGGATGCCAGGCATCCCAGAACCAACACAGAAAGAAAAAACACTCATGCTTACTTCTGGTGAGAATTTAGAAGCAACCATCTTGTTTTTAAGCTGTGCAGTCAGAGTAAATGGAGACAAACCATACATGTGCGAGGAGAACTTGCACACCTCCAACAGTAAAACTCCAGCCAAGATTCATGTGAAGCCATACAACCAAGCACCATGCAGCCTGATGAGCCACTGGGTCCAGATAAATAAATGCATAGATAAAAAGTCCAGTTGCACTGTGCCGTGCTGCTTAGACAAAATAAAAGAAGTTTAAGATGAATTCTTTATTTCATTAATGTTGAATCTCAGTGTGGAATCCATTTTAACCTAATGGTTTCAACTATGTTTTGCTTTTTGTTCTTCTATTGCATCATGTCTGTACAGGTGTGTCTGAGGAGAGTGGGGTATAAGGAAAACACTCCAGTAATGATGCTGTTATTGGAGTTGATGACCATGTTTCTATAAATAAAAGATAAAGATAAAACAGTCTTTGAATAACTGGCAAAAATAACTGTATTACTGCAGACATATAATTAACCTTGTTTCCTGTTTAGTCTTTTAAAATGTCAAATAAATAAAAATCTTTATCATTGTTTTAAATCATTACATACTTTATTTTATTCTGTTTTATTTTTGAAGTAATTTTAAAATTTAGGAAGTTTTTATGACTAAAACTGAAGCTTTCTTTCCTCTCGTTGCTCTTTTGTGTATAAAGACAGTGGGAGACCCAGTAAAAGTGCAGTGAAAAGTACATGTGCCATGAGCCTCCCTTCTCACAGCAGCTTTCCCACAGGCTACAACATCTTTCCCATATGTCAGAATGAAACCATTACATAGATCAATGACTTTACCCGCTGTTTTGCTCGGTCGTCAGACTGGAGCGAGCTTTCAGTGATTCACGCTGAGATTTTTACAGCCCTGACATTCAAAGTGAATATTCTAATAGACTCTGCTTAAGCAACAAGCCTTTACGTCTGTCTGATAAATATACTGTATGTATGTTGAATTATACACAAGTGCATTTAAACCTCATGCCAAATAACCATAAAGATGCTACTGTATAGAAGTTACTCTGAAACTTCTCATTTTTAAATATACTCCCGTCTTTTATGATCACACTAAGTTTATCCTGCTATCTTTTTTCTTGCAGTTGTGTGTCCTCTGACATGCATGAACGGAGGAGTATGCAGCTCCAGGAAGCACTGCCTGTGCCCTCCAGGCTTCACCGGTCGACTCTGCCAGTTTCCACTCCAACAGACGCAGCAAGCTCAGGCAGCACGCGGCAACAAGCAGCCTATGTACCCTATGCTTCCCAAGCCAGATGGCCAAAAGCATGTGGAGCAGTCAAACACAGGCCACACCCAGTTGACTCAAACACATTCGGTTTTCTCCCTACCTATGTCCCAAGCGGGACACCACTCATCAGAAGGTACTCACTGTGTACTTCATCACGTTTTTGCTTTAGTTTTTGGTGAGTTGACAATCATTGCTCTGTTTTCAGTGCAGATTAACGTACGTGTTCACCACACACCAGACACGTCTGTGGTCATTCAGCCTCTTGACGAATCAGATGCCAAGCGGCCTCCCAAAAACGTGCTGCGTCTGACCCCCTCTCGTAACAAGCCGAAGGGGCGCTGCTTTCAGGAGACCACACCCAAACAAGCCGTGAGTTTCGTTGCAGCTGTCAGAGGTCAGGATGGAACCTAATAAATATAGTAGTCACATCAGCTGATGACATCTCTCCATCTTTAGTGCAACAGCACCCCGCTCCCTGTTCTGACCAATCAGGAGGATTGCTGCGGCAGCGTGGGGAACTCATGGGGACAAAACAAGTGTTACCAGTGTCCCAAATTACGAAGTGAGGAACTCTCTCTGGAAATGTCTTATTGTGCTTTAAAACAGCTTCTAGTCCAACTTTGCAGATGTAACACAGTCAGATGAAAGTCAGATGTACAACCACCCAATTTATTAAAGCTATGACACGAGTAACACATAAATAAAAGCACAATTCTATGATTTACAAATCCCTTTAACCTCATTTCTACTGAATACACTACAAAGAAAAATATTTAATGTTCAAACTGATTAACTACTGTTTTTTTTTTTGCAAAAATCCTTTGTTTGCTACCTGCAACAAGTATAAAAAAGCTTTTAGGTGGAATTATTTTGCATTTATACTTGACGTACAACTTCATTTGCACAGCAGTGTGGTGTTTCCATTGTTATATTTAACACTTCAAAACGTGTCACACATTTTCAAAGGGAAACAGGTTTATACTGCAGGCAAACCACTATAGTACCCATGCTCTTTTATCACAAAGCCATGCCGGTGTAACTCATGCAGAATGTATCTCGACATTGTTTAGCTGAAATAAGCAAGGACATCACCAAAAAAGATGCTGGA
This sequence comes from Pseudomugil gertrudae, assembly GCA_037177535.1. Taxonomy (NCBI): domain Eukaryota; kingdom Metazoa; phylum Chordata; class Actinopteri; order Atheriniformes; family Pseudomugilidae; genus Pseudomugil; species Pseudomugil gertrudae. The sequence goes on along the minus strand of JBAMHV010000016.1, from coordinate 7,403,078 downwards.
TGTTGCTTCAAAACCTGTTTTGCTGGTGCCTTTACAGATGTGCAAGTTACTCGTGCCATTGACACCCACACACCCCCATACCATGACAGATAAAGCCATTTTCTTGCTTGTCCAGAGGACTCAACATGACACATAAAGGTGGACTTATCAGACCACCGCACACTTTTCCACCTGGATAAGTTATAACTTGTATTGTCGATGCAGCGACTAACTGCGTTAAGTGATGCTGGATTTCAGAAGTGTTCCTTATCCCACCAGGTAAAGTCCTTTTTAACAATGATGTCGGTTTTTAATGTAGTGCTACCTGCATGGTCGAATATCACAAGTGCTCAGTGTTTTTCAGCCTTGCTGCTTATGTGCAGAGATTTCTCCAGATTCTCTAAATCTTTAGATGATATTATGGACTGTAGATGATACATTCTCTAAATACTTTGCAAATGTACATTAAGAAACATTGTTCTTAAACTATTGGGACTATTTGCTCATGTATTCATTCACAAAGTGCTTGTGAATAACGGAGCCTTTTGGGAATAATTTCAGACCTAATCATCACACTCACCTGTTTCAATTAACCTGTTTACCCGTGGAATATTCCACAGGTACTGTTGACACATCTTTCACAGCTTTTTGTTGCCCTTGTCTCATACTATTTGCAAAAAACACCCCAAACAATGAGGTTTCAGTTTGAACATTAAATATCTCACCTTTTGATTGCAAAAACTTGCCTATTCAATTGATTTAGATTAGAAAGAATTTGTGAGTAAAAAAAAGCTTCACAACTGCAATGGAAACTGGGTTGCATGAGTGATCAGGAGTGTGGGAAAGACTGGGAAGGAGAAAACTAAATAACTGCACACAGAGAGTGAGACAAAAAAAGAATGTGGAAAATAATCCTCTGCTTAGGCATGTCTCTATGAGCCTGCCCAGCGCAGGACCATCATCACCGTTTTCAAGATTAAATTTCAAGAAAATCTTGGCAAATCACGTTTTTCCACTCTGCTATTATTCAGTCTCTCAGTTCTGGCTCGGACAATACCGCCTTTGACAAAACCTGATACTATACGTCTGGTTAGTCTGTAGATGACTGGGTCCGAGCCCAGGGTGCTGTCAGTTTTCTTACACGTGTCCATCATGAAGCTCCTCCTTTTGCATGAAAATAACGAAGGTAGTCCATGAACGTGCTTGTTTTTTTTCCCAGTATGCTTTGGCACAAAGTGCTGCACTCCCACGGCTCCATCATAGAAAACCAAACACGCCACTGAGTTACGGATAAATGTGAATTATAGTATTTAAAAAAGAAACAACAGATTATGTGGGTATTATTTGCTTGTTTATTTTATATTGACTAATTTGAATTTTTTTTATATTTTGATATTTTTATTTAATTTGTTTTTAAGGATTGTGTTTTGGGTTGCTACTGGAAGAAGTTGCTTTCAGAAGCCGCCACTCGACACATTCCTGCCAGACTTTCTGTCCCCTTTTGTCTCTTTTTGTGCTCGTAAACCTTTATAGATGTATTGCATTCATAAAAGCCACATAACGCAGGAATAAAAGAGGTAAAACAAAAAGGTGAAATGGAAATATTACTTTGGGATTTTAGCATTGTTTTCCTTTTTCAGTCTTAATGCTAAGCTAATCTTTAGCATCATAGCAACACACTCACATGAGAGTTAACTAATCTTATTCAACTCTCAGTAAGACAATACCACTGCACTCCTAACAGGCCTCGTGTGCTTTAGGAAAAATCCAAAGCAGGAGGGGATACGTACGTTACATTTAAATGTACAAATCTGAAGTCATACAGACTTTCTTACTGCCTCACAAGCTATCTCTTAGACTGTGATGGAGGTAGTTATGTGTGGAAAAGAAGTTACCGCTAACCCTAACCTGAGTGATTCTTCTTTAAATGCCCATCTATGCCCATAGATTCGAAAGATATTTTTGCCTCCTAAGTGAACACCAGTCAGTGTTATATTAGACATATAAACTAATGAAGCAACACTAGTTTAGACAGGCCATTTGAGATGCCCTGCTGTTTCCCATGTGATCTCATCCCTTTAGTATCAAATTGAGAAAATGTTTGCGCGATGGATGATGGAGTCGGTGTTTGCCGCCAAACTTAAATCATATTGTTTTAATAAACATTCACAAATTACCCGACTGAAATATGACCCTGCTGTGTTCCTCTTGCTTTGGAAGGTGAAACTCCATGTAGAGTGAGAAAGCAATGTGGTATCTGTTATTAGTTAATACCGGTTAATAAAAAGCACTTTGTGCTTTATTTTGTGCATAGAAACAAAATAGCAACATGTGTGCGAATGAAGTTTGGACTTTTCTGTGTGTGGAACTGATTTAATTAGACACAAAATGATGAAAGTGTCAGTTAACACAACATTACTGCAATTATCACCCTGTTTTATGAGTATAACAGCCATGTTGGATTATGAAGCCAGAGTAAAGGTTTTACTTTGCGGTTGTTCTACTCGAACTTTGCTGCTGGGAATTTGGAAATTCTGACTTCAAAGTTTAACTGAACACATTTGAAACTAACTTGAGGCTTTGTAGTTTTTATTTCCCTGTCTTTCTGCTCCTGCAGATGCTTCAGTCAAACAGACCATCGTGGAAGACTATGGATCCACCTGCCCACAAGGATATAAAAGGTTCAACAGCACTCACTGTCAAGGTAACACTGGCAGCACGCAGCTGAATTTTAGAGTTGCTTTGAACCATTTTTCACCTTTCAAGCACCTAATAAAAGCAATAAAGCTAGCATTCACTTCCCTTCTTTTGGTTTTAAAGATATCAACGAGTGCTCCATGCAGGGCATCTGTCAGAACGGCGATTGTCTAAACACACTGGGAAGCTTCAAATGTTCCTGCAAGTCCGGTTTTGTCTTAGAGAGGAATCGATGTGTTGGTGAGTGATAGGCCTCTGTGGGTTTTCTCTCTTCTCTACTTTTCATTGTAATAAAAGGCTGTTTTCCTTCCAAACTGAGAGTTTTCCATTAAGGTAAATTACTGACAAATAAAACGGTGTTGCATCCTGTAGTCGAGACTCCAGCTGAGCACGCTCAGTGCTTCCGGATGGCATCTGAAGCCAGAGGCTGCGAGCATCCTCTGTCCAACCTTATCACCCAGGAGATGTGTTGCTGCACGGTGGGCAAAGCTTGGGGTCATAATTGTGAAAAGTGTCCTCAGGTGGGCACAGGTGAGTGCTCATTTCTCACATTTGAGAATAGTCTAATAACCATATGAATACGTACAGAAAAGAGTGAAGAGTCTGTTTCTTTGTTTGATTAAAGTAAACTTATGTTACTCAATACTTTTAGCTTAAAACTCAAATGATCAGTTGAATGATTTATCAAAACGATTGTGTTTAGAGGTTTTTAGAGTTTATTAAGTGTAAATCACAAAATGTAAAGATGTAAACTTTGTTCAGTCTGAGGTAAAAAAAAAAACAGCCTTTGTGTTTTGAACTATGTTTAATGGCATTAACATATTTTCCAATTGATTCTTCAAACAGTAAAATAATCTGCTGATTAGGCAATAATTAAATGAATAATTTGCTCCAAGTAACTTGACGTTTCTCTTTTATTTGAGTTTTTTTATATTTTTTATTATTTTTATATTACTGGGGAAATTATTATAAAGGCAGTGACTTCTACACCTTACCCCACCGCACTGTGCCATGGCTAAAGATCAATAGCTGTGCTGTTGTGTCCTTTTAAGAGGTTTTCACCTGAAAACCCATCAAACCAGACCATGCTTGTTCAGTGTTTTTCTTGTCTTGTCATCAACTTTAACGTTTAACATGCTAATTAATGCCTGTAGATTCGGGAACATGCAGCTAAGTCTTTGATTTTTGGCAGTTTCTGTGAACATTACATGATCTGATCTTGAGGTGAACTTGCGAGGTCGTTCCATTACTGGGAAGACTGACAGCTGGATGTTTTCCAGTTGTGGATAATCTCTCTCAGTGTAGAATAATGGAACCCTTATTGTTTGGAAAAGGTTGATGGACAGCTACAGTTCTTTCTCAAAGATCATCGCCAGTGTTTTTACTGGTTTCACAGTGTGACAAAAAAACCATTGCTTCTCCGTTTTGGCTTAGCTTAACTAAGGATATTGTGCAATGTTATTTGCTGATTATACAGTATTTATGTTTGCACATTAGATTAGAAAAAACTCATCTTTTTACTTGTAAATATGTGAGATTTAACTAAAAGACAGACTGAAACTCAAAGTGTTGTTTTACAGTAATTTGGGTGTATATATCTAAAGTGAAAAGTAAAAACAAACAACCTTTTTTCTCTTTTTGCTTTTCAGTGGCCTTTAAGCAGATCTGTCCTGCAGGGAAAGGATACTTTCTCCAAAGTATAACAGAGACTGTAGCACTTTCACCCAACATCTTTGTCCACATGCCGGACATAGAAGGTAAGTCTTTGAGTGGCACTTTATTATCACTTATGTGGCACTGTAGTAATAATCATGTGGGTTTATAGTTTTCATCCTCCTTTATCTCTTTTCTTTTCAGAACCACAGATAATGGTAGGACTTCATTTCTATTTTTTGCAAGCACTGTTTATTTTTTGCTGTTGTGACTTTGTTTTGTTCTCTTTATCTCATTCAACCAGGAGAAGCCTGCAGAGACAACCACTGCGCAGCAGGGTCAAACCAGTTCCAGCACACCCCGTGTTCCTGGTAAACAAACATTTTCAAGCATGAATACATAACCCCAAGTATTAAGCCCAGTTAAAGTGATCATATAATCTCTCGTGTTACTAAATGTACTTCAGCTGCCACAATGAGGGGAACATTTCTTATTTGCTGCTAAGAAGCAGAAAAATGGAGAAATGTTGCCCTGGAAGGATTGACACTAAACTATCAGGACCAAAATTCAACATGTCATAGCTCCTTCTCAAGTTTGTTCGCTTCATATCTCCTGTGTTGGATCCGCAGTTGTTAAACCCACCCCTCCGACAGTCATCCGAATGACCCCAGGCAATGACCCCCTCGAAACACAGACAAAAGTCTTCCGTGAGTTTAACACAAATTCCTTTTTCACCTCATGAAGATTTGCATTTCTAAAATACTGGTTCATGTTTCATGCACCTCTAAAATGCTGCATCCAGCTCTCCACATTCCCCAGTAAGAGAAGATACTGTGGTGAGCTTTGGATCCAAATCTAATAAATGACATGTTGACTTTCTCCAATCAGTTTCCTAATACACACGTTAATGGTTTGCGGTTAGAGTGATGTCATATTTGAACAATAAGACAATCTGTAGTATGAGAAATAGATAAGAATTAGTAGACTTAGAGATTAAAGTCCTTTGCATGCTTTCCTAATAATGAACTGTTGCTTTTCGGCACCGTGCATGTTGTGTGCGATCAACTGTGAAGCATGAACCAGCCATAGCGCTCCCTCCACATGCAATCCGTTTACGGAAGTTGTCTTAATTCCCTTTTTCTTTTTTTCTTTTTAACTGGTAATTAAAAGTAAATTACCTGGTTCACACTGCAGTTCAATAAAAATAAAATTATTTCCCCAAAAGACATCAGTAATAAGATAGTATAGATGAATGGATGGAAGCAACAACCTTTTACTCTGATTCTCATTTGTCTGGAGTGCTTATTTATTTTCCTAAATAAGTACTTAAGAAAAGTAAAAACATATAGTTGTACTATATAACTATACATGTATATATTTATATATATATATATGTGTATACATAATTTATATATACACATTTGTTTTCTTTATTGAAGCAGAGACAGATGAATGTAAACTAAGCAGAAGCATTTGTGGTCATGGAGAGTGTGAGAACAGCCTGAACGGCCACATCTGCCATTGTCACCCCGGCTACCATCTCAACCGGCTGAGGAACATCTGCGAGGGTAAGAGACGATGACAGAGAAAGCAAGTGTTTTTTTTTATAGAGAGAAAAAAAAGTCAAACTGAGACAACACACACAATCAGGACAGTCCACGCTAAGATGACTATATATGTGTTTATTTTTTAGGGAAATGTAGAAACTGATTGCATCAGGTATTTGCAGTGTCTCACTTTAGTCCTGAGTCAATCCATGAAACACCTCCTTTCACTGTACATTCAAACTGCTGTTTAAACTTGTGCATTTTTCAGTCATTATTACCCTGCTAGTAATGTAAGGGACGGTGCAAATAAATGTCTTCTGAAGTCCCAGCACTCTGACTTCTATAGCTTTGTATGTATATAATACTCAGCACCATTTTATGGTGCTTTTCTCTTTGGCTCTCACTTTAATTGCTAAGATGAAAATGAGTGTGAGTCAGAGCCGTGCGGCCACGGCAGAGGCCGCTGCGTCAACACAGACGGATCTTATAAATGCTTGTGTCGCCCAGGCTATAAACACATGGTGCTGCACGGAAGGCTCAAGTGCATCGGTGAGTTAGACTGATGTTATGTTGAGATGTTTTTTTCCCCTCTCCTGCAAGCAATCAGATGCTGGAGTAGGTCTTGCCTTTTTGCTTCGCAGATGTGAACGAGTGCTCCAAGCCAAACATCTGTGGAGTTGGAGGCCACTGTGAGAACCTGCCGGGTTCTTATAAATGTGAATGTCACAGTGGTTTCAGGGGCAAGTCACACCGTCATCCAGCTTGTGAAGGTACAAAAAGATATTCAGACCTTTGTTTAAAGTACCTGAAAGATGTCTGGAAAAACGATAATACCGTACTGCTCTTTTCAACCTCTGAAGAGGTTAAAACTAACTTTACAGTAAACTTTGCACTACTTTGTGCTTTTTTAAATGGTGATGTTTAGTGTGTCTTAAAGATTCACATTCATGTCAGTCGGACTTTGCAAGCACATGCACACCATGGTTAATATAGGTTAGAGACACTAGAACACAAGTTTTTGGTTGTTTACGATTATATGTGCAAATATAAACATTTTCTGAAAGTGAAAAACTTTTGTATGTTTATTCTAGATATTAATGAGTGTTTAAATCCAAACACTTGTCCCAATGAGCAGTGTGAGAACACACCAGGCTCCTATGATTGTTTTCCCTGCTTGCCTGGTCATGCAGCCCATGCTGGCATGTGCTACGGTGAGTAAAACCCTGCCTCAAAATTCATACGATTCAAGCTTTCTTTTGTATTTACTGTTATTCTAAAAGGTCAAAAAGTCAATTAGATAAGTTAGAAAATAAATACTGATGTGCCAGAATAATATAAAATTCATATGCAAACTATGGAACTTTGGGCTGTCCTGTACATGAAAGGTGCTATATAAATAAACTTGTCTTGCCTTGCCTTGCCTATGGAAAGCCTGTTGGATCATTTTGGTCTTATCAATCTGTCCTGTTGTAAGTCTGAAAGATGTCTTTAAGTATTGCAGCTTTAAACAACAAAACATCCCTCATGTATCATCAGATATTAACGAGTGTCAGCAGTCTGGCATCTGTCCTAATGGGCGTTGTGAGAACCTCCCTGGTACCTACCGCTGCCTATGCAACGAAGGGTTCCTCCATTCTGCCGACAGCAAAAGCTGCAGTGGTAAATCATTTTGACAATTACATTAATTAAAAGTTAACAATAAGGGTAGTTTTGCCAGTTCAAACTACTGAATGTTTAAAATTTTCCTCCATTCAGACATCGATGAGTGTGCGGATGTTTGGCTGTGCGCGTATGGTCGCTGCATCAACACAGATGGCTCCTTCCAGTGCCAGTGCTTCCCGGGATACCAGCGCACACAGGAGGGCAGCCACTGTGAAGGTGGGAACTCCTTAATAAACTATGCACTTACACTGGATCAATGTGGAAGCCATGTCTCTTTTTTAATGAAAAGTCATCTGTGTGAACTTATTTTTCATCTGAATGACTCAAAACTCAAAATTGAAAGCCAAGAGTATTGTTTTCACTGTCAGGGCATCACTTCTCCTTGACAGTTGTTGGAATAACAGATAGTATTTCTTTGTTTATTTGTGTTACTTTAATTGGGAAAAAAGGGTGAGAAGATAAAAGGCAAAATGCAACCTTCAGTAAAAAAAACTCTAAATGAATCACCTTGTCTCATCGTGTGTTTGGGTACACACCATGTTGAGCACTGTGAAAAGCAAAAACAGCAAACTATTATGTAAAAACTGGAGAAGCAAAGCTGTAGATGAGTATGAGCAGCATCAAGGTGGCAACGTGTTGAAACAAATGATCAGCGTACTTACTCAGCTTGCAGTGGGCTGGCTTATCCATCTCCATCTGAATGAGAAGTAACATTATGGACCCTAACACATACAAGAGGAAGATCACAGTTTGCCAAAGCTTACCTGAGGAAACAAAACACTTCCAGGGAAGAAATCTGGTGGAAAGATGTAGAACATTTTGTGCAGTTTTATTTTTTATAGAACGATAAAGTGAAGCGCTCAAAAGAACAAAAAGCAGCTTTCACAGTCCAACATGGAGGAGACTGAATATTTTTACCGCATGCGTCACATCGTGAAATCTGAAGAGTAGGCGAGGATATTTGGGTATGATGTAAAGCTTCAGTGCTTGAAAACATGGTCATCATTAGGTACCCTATTGTAAAAATAACCCGGAGCCGCCTGTGCATTCACAACTGCAACAGTTTTCAGAAGGAGCTGGTGCTTCATTTGACACAAATGCAGGGATGAAAAGATTTTAGCAGTCCCTGTTCCTCATTTTGTGTCTTTGTTCTACTTTATATTATTTGTTTATCATGTAACTTGAAATCTTGAGCATGTATCAGCTTATAATGAAAAAACCCACTTTGGCCCAAATTTAAGCAACATCGTTATATTTTGATTTGTTAAGGAAAGAGTCAGAGCTTCAGTCTTCTGCTGCAATCCCCTGATGTCTCTTTGTTTTGGTTTTTTTCTTCCATTCAGATATTAATGAGTGCGAGAGGCCATCAAACTGTCTGAACGGTCGTTGTATTAACAGCATGGGTTCGTACCACTGTGAGTGCCGGAAGGGGTACACGCTGGTTGGAGGCAGAGAGTGCCAAGGTCAGTCTCTTCCAATCCATGACAAAACACCAGACTCATGCAGAAATGTCTTCTTCTGTCTTATTAAGATCATGTCTAAGGAATAATTATACTATCTTGTCATTTCACAAATAAATAGTCTGCAGATTTATGTGACATCATTCCAACATTTGTCCTGTTTTTTCTTTATTCATATTCTTTGGAAATGTTACAAATTGAACTAATTGTTTCCTTATTTACCACTCGTATAGTGTTTGATTGAAATAACCACTGTCCAACTCTGCGATGTTTGCTATCAGACACAGATGAATGTACTGCAGACAGAAGTCTCTGCCAGCCCTACGGCATATGTGAGAACAGACCAGGCTCATACGTGTGTGTCTGCAAACATGGGTATGTCCTCTCAGAGGATGGACACAGCTGTGAGGGTAAGCTCACTTTAGTTCAGAACTACATTCCTCTCAGTGCATGTACACAGTACATGTGTGAAAGTAAAGTAAAAATAAAGTGCTTCATATAAATACAAACTAAATCAAAAGGCCTAAAATCCTGTAATGATGGCCTACAGTTACATTAAATAAGGGACACACAAACCTGTAATGTTAACGTGTAACCAACGTGCACACCAAATCCTGTTTCTTTTGCATCTCCACTCTTTTTTTGTCCTGCAGCAGTTCGAGTGCAGAGAGATGAGAAGAAGGAGTGCTACCTGAACCTCGACGACACTGTGTTTTGTGACAGCGTTCTGGCCACAAACGTCACCAAGCAGGAGTGCTGCTGCTCCATTGGAGTAGGTTGGGGAGACCATTGTGAGATCCACCCCTGCCCCGTCTCCCACTCTGGTATGTTTGTACCAGAACGCTTACTTGCAAATAAAAAAGAGACCTAGGATTGATCTTCTGTAGTTTTTATTTATTGTACATAAAACTTGTATCGTGTGTCCATCTCCAGCTGAGTTCCACTTCCTGTGTCCAAATGGACAAGGGCTCTACTATGAGGAAAGACTCCAGTATAACCTACCTGCATACCACGGTAAATCCATCCATCCATCCATTTTCTTCCGCTTATCCGAGGTCGGGTCGCGGGGGCAGCAGCCTAAGGAGGGAAGCCCA
>JBAMHV010000016.1:7358670-7392886 GCA_037177535.1 Pseudomugil gertrudae | reverse complement strand
TTCCACGACCGGGACGAAAACCACACTGCTCCTCCTCAATCTGAGGTTCGACTATTCGACGGACCCTCCTCTCCAGTTGTAATAAGAACAATCACATACTGCACATTGAGGTTACATTATAAGATATTGATAGTTTCTCATGTTTACAGTTTGTCACTTGGGAAAATGTGCTTGCTCTTTGCAGATATTGATGAATGCTCCTTATTTGCTGAGGAAATCTGTAAGAAAGGCCGCTGTGAGAACACGTTGCCAGGCTATGAGTGTTACTGTCAGCAAGGCTTCTACTATGATGGCAACCTTCTCGAGTGCATTGGTACGTGCTCCGATACACGGCGTAATATGTGATAACCAATCAGTGTATCTGTTTTATGGCTGATGGCACGTGTTCTTCCTCAGACGTGAACGAATGCCACGATGAGTCTCTGTGCACTAATGGTCAGTGTGTCAACACTGAGGGCTCCTACTACTGCATCTGTAACCGACCCTGGACCCCAGATGTCAACAAGAAGAAGTGTGTGATAGCCACAGCCGTAGGTCTGTAAGCTCGGTTCTTTGATTTTAAACTGCTTTCATAGACAGTGGCTGCTAATCGCGAACACACTGATGTTTTTGTCACGCAGATGTGAATGAGTGTGAGAACCCTGAAAACTGTAAGAATGGCCTCTGTGTGGACACCTTGGGGTCCTACTACTGCATTTGCACCCCGCCCTGGACTCTAGCCATTGACCGGAACAGCTGTGTAACCCCTGAGGAGCAGGCAGGTGAGTGACAACCTAAAAATAAAGTTGATATTCTACTCATTTTTTGCAGCTGTCAAAAAAGGGATAATATGTTAAAATTGCTAAATGTGTTTATTTTGATTTTTCTTTGTTAACCAAAAATACAAAAGACACCATAGTATTTAATAAAAATACCAAGAGGACACTTCAGACTGATTTTTTTTTTATTTTAACTTAGCTCTGGTGCAAAGATATAGCCCTTTTTACACATTTTCTGTTAATCTGGTGGCATCTAAATGTGTCAGTGTCATGTGTGAATTACTCCCCTGGTGCTTTTGTGTATTATTTTGAAACAGAAGTCAGACTAGATCAGACCTATAATAAAAACTATGACTTTTAAACAGTCTGCAATCACAGAAACACACACACGTGGTTTTGTCCTTAATAATTAACAACATTATGTTTTTTAACTCACTCTGTGGCTACTTGTGGTTTAATTGAGCTGTAGTTAGTTCAAGGGGGAGGGGAATTATCAAATTATCTCAAAGTATTTCTGAGACATTTTACTTTTTATTTAATATAATCTTTACATATCATGGTGCATGTAAGTAGAATCCAAATTTATTGCAAAGATGTTTTAAGTTATGTGAATTGTAATGACATGGAGTCTTAAGGGGCTGTTGTTATTTATTGTCTGATACAATAGCAGAGACATTCGTGCAAAGTTATGAGGAATTTGGCTTTCTTGATATTCACTAAAATGTATTATCCAGGTGTTAGCCTGGTTTTGGAAGCTTTATTTTCATACAGTTACAGTCAGACAAACATGTGTATATGCTGACTGGACACTTTAATGTGAATTATTGGGATAAGTTGAAATGTGACCAGAAAACCGTGACTGCTCAGAAGACTTAATATACTGATCATAACACACGGGCATGGCTGAATACAGAGGGAGGAACATTTATGGAAAAGTGACCAGTGTGTGAATGTGTAAAATGCACCTGTGTGTTTACATAGACAGCACAGTGACGTGGTGACTTCCTCCTGCGTGAAGGTTTGAGTGTTTTATCTTGGCTCTGTCTTATCAGATTTCCTGAATATTGCATAACTATCACAATTAATACTATCCCTCACCCACCCCACCGTGCAGGGCATGAGGGTCAATGTTTTGTATTTAAAAGTACACAGAATAATAAAAAAACAGCTTTTATGATAGGATGAGTGAGACTGAAAGTTGGACAAAAGACACTGAGAGTGCATCATTGATAATACATTCGAAGTGCAAAAGTCCCTTCCTAAAAGTACTAATACTCTAAAAAGTACTAAGGTCATCTAAAAATAGTCACATGACATCATTTTAGCAAACTATCTGAGATGAACCAAACAGAATCTTGTGCACAATTGGGAAAGCATTTTAATTCAGTTATAGTTGACTCACATTTTTACATGTGAGTTTTAACCTTCATTTTATTTAATTTTATTAACTACAAACTGGATAAAACTCCAGTTGCTGGTTGGCTTTGTAATTATATGCTTTAAGATCTGCTTGTATTTTTGCTGAACTGTTTCCACAATTAGTCCCATTACCATAATCGTGTCATTGACCTCTGCTTGGAAACATTGCCAGCAGTAAAGCAGACACTGTAACTGCTGTTGTGATTAGAGACCAAAGTGCTGCTTAATCTTTATCTTTAGTCTAATTTACATTTAAAATCCTTGACTTGGGACTCAAATTCTGGCTTTAAAACAAACCACTTGCAGCTCCTGTAAAGCCTTTGGTTGCTAGATAATGACTGGCATGGAAGACATCCACACAGATGAAACATCACTGACGTAACAATGGATGAATGAATGGATAGTGATGGATAGTGAACTTGAAAAACATGTCTACTAAGTTGTTTTAAAATGGTTAGGGTGAATGAATGAGGGGTGAAGCTTGTCTTGTTATGCTCTGGAAGTAGAAAAACATGGTTTATAGAATCTATTCTTCATCTTTCCATAAAAAGACCCTCATTCGCAATGTCTCAGTCCAATTACACTTGTTTTAACAACAGAACCTCCCTCCACATGATATATCTTTTAATGAACGCACTGACTTATGTAACAGTACCTTATTTTTTCTGCACTAGGAGCTGGAGCACTGTGTTTACAGTAGATGCAGCATTGTGCCTGACCAAAGTACATCCTCACTTTGAACTGATGTTGAGCTGATGTGTAATATTATGTGCATTTAATAAGCACAGTATCACTTCCATAAGCTTGAAATATTCCATTTGTAGTACGACTGTGTCCAAGTTCTGTTTATTTTACCCAAAGACACACAGAGAAGAAGTAAATAATGCAAAAATACCTCACACAACAGTTTCAAAAGTAGTTAGACATGAATTTTTCAACTAATGTCTAGTTGGGAAACATCCCAAATAGAAGATTTGCTGCACAGGTGAACTGTTCTGAATTTTATGAAGCAACACAAGCTGGCCCCAAGCAGATGTTCATACTGTAATCAGTGTCTGTGGTGCCCTTTGCAGATGTGAATGAGTGCCAGGACCCCTCGTACTGTAAGAACGGGAGGTGTGAGAACACGCCCGGCTCCTTTCACTGTTTTTGCGACCCTCCCCTCACCTTCAGTGCAGCGCTGAAACAGTGCGTCTATGACGGTGGGTAATCAGTTTGCCTGAGCCTGGCTGCTCAGAATGAGTCTTGGCTTCCCTCCACATCTGCCACTAATGTTGCTCTTTATAATTCCTCTCACTCTGTCTGGCCTTTTATTGGCTTTATGAGGAAATTTCCCTTTTGCCCACTTTATAGAGGCAATTGGACAGTCACCATCTTTTCTTGTTACAAAACATTTGAGCATCTTTAGTGTGTCTTATAATTCACCCTGCATGTGTATTTTTTCATAAAAATATTGATGTCTCTTTTGTCTGTGTTATAATGGTTAACTGTGAAAATCTAAGCCCATCCACTGATTCAGTAGCTTGTAGAATCACATTTAGCAGCAAAACAATCATATGAAGTGTTCATTTTAAGACTTTATAAGCATGACTGACATGCATGGATCTTTTTTTTTGCACAGTCCATAGCGAACAAGCCACTATTATTCACTAAGAATTGATGCAATCAGCTCTTAAGTTGATAGCCTAAACAACAGGCACATAATAGGACAAATGTCCAGCATCTTTTATGAAATAAATGAAAGCACATTTACTGGAAAATCTAAGGGACAATGTTCTATTTAAGTCTAAATCTGACATTTTCAAGTGATTTCTCTCATATATTCATACAAGCAGGCGTTAACAGACTTGAGCTGAACTAGACAACAGGCTGTTGAGGACATTTCATTTAAATCAGTTGTGCTGGAGCAGAAAATAACATGTCAAATCTGCAGGAGACCTGAACTGGACATCCTTTACTAAAACAGTTACTCTTTATGAAATGAAATGCTTCAGTTTGTGTACTACGATTGATACTGCAAATGTATAGACAAGCTTCCAGTCTGCTTTTATCCCACTTATAATATATATAAGAAAAGACTAGAAAATAAATTTACTGACGCATGCTCATAGAGATTTGATAGCTTTTAATGTGGACTATGAAACATTATAAACTTTTAACTTTAACTAACTTTTAATCTCAACCAAATACTGTGTGAGATTTTAATGTCATGACTTTGTGTTTAAAAGTTTTAATATTATAAATGGATAGATTCTCGTGAGTCCTCAAAGTGAAGGAAAAAAACTTATGCGTCAACAATAAGTCACACATGGCCTTTATTTTAAGTTTGATATTGATCCATTATCCTATTTTTTTGACTAGTTAAAGTATTCATCATTATCTGTTGGGAAACCGTGGTGCTGCATTAATTGTCCTGCTGAGTTATTCATTTCTTTCATGTGTGATTCACTTCTGAAGGAGATGTCATGGGATTTTTTTAAAATAAAAAAACTGGTATAAGTAAAAAAGAATTTAAAAAAAAAGCATTCCTCTCGTAAGCTACCTTGGCAAAGCTAACGCTAGGGCAAACCCTAGAACACCAGGTCCATACATGACCCCTGCATCATCATAATTAACAGAGTGGGTAGGGTTCTCATCATCAGGTAGTATTCTATTGTGTATTTGTCCAACACACTGCCATATGAGTAGTCATTCCTGAGTATTTTTTATAAAGTTATATAGCGAATAAGCCACTCCCATCTGGTTGGAAGCCATAAAGGCACTCGGGCATCCGCTGTGTGACTGTGGTAACACTGGGTCAAATTTCTTATATACAGTGACACTCATGGAGTTAATTGCACTATTTCCACTGTGAAATGCCTTTTTCCTGCACAGTCAATGAAGGTGTGGATTTTTTTTTAGTTTGCTTTTGTTGGAAACAGTGATGTGGTTGCTGCATGGTGTCTTTTTTCCTGTAAGGGAAAAACTGATAATTGCAGCTGCTGCAGATTGTTAAGCCATGATAAACCAACACGTGGGTTCTGAAGGCTGCTCACTCTTTGATGGAAAATTAGAGAGACACTGACCCTACTAAGGATAAATATATGCTATTTGAGTTGCATTTGTGTCTTTCCTTTAAGCCTGAGGACACCTTCCACTGAGGTTTCATTTTACACTTGAGTTGGAGTTTTCATAGTGAGCCATCTCAGTGGATGGTGAGCTTCTTCCTCTTCGGGTCACCTTGTGACAGGCCATGCTTGCTAACAGTCTAATAGTAAACCAAAGGCAGAAGAAGCATGTTCAAGCAGTACCAGCTTCCAACAACTTGTGACTAGCAGTTCTTTCAACCCTGCATGCAGCCAGAGGCACTTGTTGCAGGGTTCTTTATGCTGATTGATTGCATAGTTTCCATCGGTTTTGCAGCACAAAGGGCTGAGGTCTGATTTCTAGTGGGTTATTGATCGAACTCTCATTTCTGCAATCTGTCCTAGACAGCCGCCAGCATGCAGCAGCCATATCAGACCAATATTTGCCCGTTGATGGTTTTTAATTGAACATTTTTTTGGTATCTCAAACTGCATAGACACCATATTGTGCCAGAATAGGATTTTCAGGGTGCGTTTTGCTTATTAGATTTTAGGTTTTTCTTTTTGGCCTTATATCACGTAACAACTGAATTCTTTTGGTGTATTGTTGACTCATTCAGTGAAATGTTGATCAAACAGGAAGTAGAACAAACTTCATACCCAGATAACAGTGGTCCTGTGAATACAGAGCAACACAGAAGATGGTGTGTTGAATTTCGGTCTGAAGACTTATGTGGGATCAGCCTCAAAACCTGTAAAAAAAGCCAGTGGAGGCTCAGATATTTTAGAAGCTTCTACGTGTATCCTCCTACATGGGTGTGGTTAATTTGCTATACTGTCAGCAACTGACCAATACGGTGGTGTGTTGGACTTTTTTCAGACTCTTTATTTAGATTAATACTTACTACAGACTCTCTGCTATGTTTAAAATCTCATGCTTGGTTTTCTTCTGTTATTCTAACCTAGATCGCACTGCAGCCCACAAGGATGTGTGTTTCGTTCAGGTTGATGAGGGTCTTATTTGCAGTGAGCCGGTGAAGGACCTGGTTGTGACCTACTCAGAGTGCTGCTGTCACTATGGTAGTGGCTGGGGGCCCGAATGTAACACCTGTCCATCAAGAAACTCAGGTAAGCTGACTGTAGATTCATCTCGATCCCCTGCTGCACACCTCTTTTCTTTTTAACAAAAAGTTTGTCTTTATTTCAGAGATGTTCAATCATCTGTGTGAGATGCATCTGGACACCGAGTCTGATGGGGAGCAGGACTTCTTGGCAGCCTTTGCCAACTACAACCCAGGTGAGATTTACAATTAGGGCTGGGTGATTTAGCAGAACAATGTATGGTGGTATAAGTGCTTCATATCAGTTGATATTGATGTTTTTTTTAAACAAATAAGACCAAGAAAAAAAGGCAAAATTTAAAACTTAAATAAAAAAGTAACTTAACTTGTTAAAGGAGGTCAACACAGCTATAAAAAACTGCTTAATAAATCTATCAGTGTTTAAAATAGTTATTAAATAAATGTTCAAACTAAACGTGCAAAGTTGCTTGTAAATATATAGAAATATTATGTCAAAATCAATCATTTTTAATGTGCTGATATAGACAAATATAAACATTTGTTGTTTGTAAAATGCATTACCATTGTGAGTTGTTTTTACCGAGGCTTTACTCTCAGATGTTTTCAGTCTAGCCCCGGTAACCAAAACTACTAAGTCACTGTATATATGTGCTGTTTAACAATATATAACTGCATTCATCTAGCTTTTTTTGTTTTGTTTGCATTCATCTGCATTTATCTTGTAGTAATACGTCCATGAGCTCAGTTCTACAGATTACCTGCAGAGTAGATCATTACTGAACCAGGTGTCTTTAATGTTGTCAGTAGCTGCTTGACAAAAACAGCCACTATGAGCATTCAATGAAAAAATTAGTAGAAAAATATTCAATGCTTAGGATGGAGAATAATATAAAAAAACTAAGTTTATGAAGGGTGAATAACTGAATAATTGTAAATATAAAGATAAATATGCGCTGAGGAAAATATAGAAAATGCTGCTTAATGAAAAAAAGTCTTGCCGTGTGTCTTGTCGGTTTTGTCTCTTCAGACTTAGTTTAGTCAGAATGTGGAAGTTCCCATGTTTTTATGTTATCTGTTATGGCCAGGAAATGTTTTCCTGAAAGTATTCTAGTTAATTTACTACTGAACACAGATAATATTGTCAAGATAAACAGTTGTTGATGGACAAAGTTATTTCAATCTCTTGTTTGTTTGCACATGCTAACCGCTAGCCTACCAATAGTATTTTCTATTGCTGTTAGCCTTAAAGCAACATTTCACTTTCTATTGAACTTTTTTTATCAAGTCTTTTTTCAATCGATTTAAAGTTGCTGAATTATCGCCCAGCCCTATTTACAGTTTACATAATGAGCATCTGCATAACCTGTTTATTTATTTCTATTTCCTGTGCCACATTCTCACTTTTCATCTGCATGTTTTATATAAAGGTGACAGTTCAGAAGAGGATTCGGATGAATGCAGCTGTGTAAATGGCCACTGTGTTCGTTCCTATCTGGGCACCACGTGTGACTGTAACCCAGGCTTTAGGCGAGATCACTCTCGTACCCGTTGTATAGGTCTGTATTAATAATATATAACTATTCTTTTATTTTATATAGTATATATATACATTCAAAGTGACTCGTATGCAATGTTAGTACTGTTTCATGTTGTTTCACAGGTTACACTTACTCATAAGTCCTTTCATTTATTTCTTTCAGACATTGATGAGTGTGCAGAACCTCGTGCCCATGTTATTCCCTGCAAAAATGCTCGTTGTGTGAACACCACCGGTTCATACAAGTGTTATTGCAAGAGTGGCTTCGTGACCACACGAAGGCCAAATGTATGTGTCCGTCGCAGAAGTCGGTAACGTCCAAGTGCCTCTCTGCTCATCCCTATCAATGAAGCACAAATGCTCCAAATACGCTGTGCACACATTTTTTATAATAGTCCACATGTGTGGTTGTGTGTATATGTAGTGGATCTAAAACATGGTTCTCATCAGGAGCCAGGTCATTAAATTGGTTTATATTTAAAGTCCACATCATTGTCAGCTCCTCTTTCAGTTGTCATTTCGCTTTTAAAAAGTAAATGAACGGGACAAGGAATATGTTTGTTGATTAGTTAAACACATTTTGTATTTAATGTTTTTTAAACGGTTTTGTAGTCTAAGTTTAAATTGTACATTGTTGTGATTTTATTCGATGTCCTGTTACTTTTCCCTTTATTTGAATCTCTTGTCTCAAACATCCGCTTGTGTGTTTGAACAATCACCATGGTTTCGCTGACGTCTTCAATCCATGTTGGAACGCCATTACAACTTTTACAGGATCCAGTGTTCCCCTTTTACATTCCCATTAGATCCATATTATGTCATGTTTAGCGCTGCCTCCTCTGAAGTGTATTTTATACAGTAATCAAACTATTTTTAATTTGTTTAATTGTACAGTTTGTTCATTGAGTGGATTATTGGTGCCCTTGTTTATTTGTTAATGTACATTTTTGAAACCTGAGGTTGTTGTTTTATTTGACATGTGCGACTAAGTGAGCTTAGTGGACAAGTTTTTTTTTTTTAAAAATGCACTAAGCCGTGAAATCAGAGGAAATATTTGCTAAAGGTAGCTTTTTGTGGAGAACCAAAAAAGTTTACTATCTTTTGTTATAGTTGCTTCAATAATTACCAAACCAAAGATGTGATGAGATGAATTTAAGTAATAAAAACAGAAGAATTGAAAAAGTTGTGCTTGTTGGGTTTTAAGCTGTGTTTGTACAAATGAACATGTGAATTAAAAACTAGTCAGACGGATTGTATCCTATAATAGTTATACTAAAGCAATACATTTAGAGGTACATTTACACACACTTAGGAATCATAAAAACATGTTGCAATGTTTTCATACAGCCTGATCTGTTTCTATACTCTTATTTGAATTAAATTAATAAAACTAGTATATTCTTAAACAGTTTTTTCTGGGTCTGGTGCCAGCTATGGTTGTTTATTATCATGTTTTATAGAACTCTCTTCAAGTACAAAGAGCTTCTAAAACAGGGACATCTATAGTTTAGTCATATTTTATATAATATATCATGTAAGACTGGTGGATCTGAACGATTACTCTGTTTGGGAGATTCCACAGGATATTTTTCCAGTTCCATTTTATGTATGAGGGTTATGAAGAGATTGAAATTTAGTATTTGACTTCATGAGATTAACATAAGATCAACATTCTTATATTGTCTTGTTCATCTTGAGGAAAACTCAATCTCCAGTGTCAAGTTTTTTAGCAGAAATAAACAAACAAAAAAAAAAAGATAAGTGTAAAAAGTAAGTGAAATTGTTAAAAAAATCTGGTATTGTGCAGTCTTGTTTGATAAAACTAGGTTCATGCTTACTATTGTTTTAATTGTTGAACTGATTAAATTTCATTCACTAATTTCTAGACTACTTAATCCAATTAAGGGTTGCAAGGGGCTGAAGTCTAACCCAGCAATTAGGAGGGTACAAACTGTGGACTGCAGGAGAAAGCCACATATAAACAAGGAGAGCGTGCGAACTGCACAGAAAGGTTCAGACCTTCCCCAAGCCAAGCTTGAACCAGTGACCTTCATGGGCCTTCTTGCTGGGAGGCCATGGTGCAAACCACTATAACACCACGCAGTTGATCAAATGTCACTTATAATTTATTAATTTACCAAAAAAAGAACAAACAAAAAAATCCATCAAGCTTTTGTATGCTGTTTTCTAATTTAAAGAGCCAGTTTCAGCCCCTATAAAGCTTTGAATTGACTGTGCAAATGAATCTATCTCAGAATATAAGATTGAAATTTGTTTCTTAATGCTGATTAAATAAAATATTATTTATATTAATGTTTTCAAATATTGTGGTGATTTTGCAGGTCCAAAAACAAAGAAACTAGTTTGTTGAAATAAAATAAGTCCCGACATCTTCCACCAGAGGGCGCTCGTGGTAAGTGTAAAATTCACACGTGCTCTGTAGTTTTGAGTAAATTTTAGGAAAAACACCAGCAAACAAATTCCCTCTTGTTCTCCAACATAGGTGATTCATTTCCACTTTTTAATTATTAGAAATCTCTCAGCTATTGAAATAAGTCCTTATTTTCGTGGCATTATTCTGGTTTTCATCAAACACTGTTAAAAAAAACACATTTTAATCATTAACAACATTTAAAAACATCTGTCTCAAGTCAGCTTATTAGACTGAATATTGCTCTGGATATGTCCAGTAAATCTCAAGTTTTAAGTGCATGACAATATTATTTTATTACATGATTTATCTCACTTAACTGCCCATAACAAGCACTTCTCTTCTTATTTGCACAACAAGAAATTGGGTATCATAACGCATAAAATGACCCGGAACCAAGATGGTCCTGTGAGTTTAGAGAGTCACGTTGCACAAGAGTGGCACCACAGTTCCTCGCTGTCCTGGTTTCATTCTGTCTAATAATTATATAATATTAAACTGGAACAGCAGGGTGACCTCCAGCAACTAGTTTAGAGAGAGACAGAGCTAAGAAACAGGACATAAGAGGCAGGGGATGAGCAAGATCCAAAACGAAAATAGCATAGTTGTCCTTGAGAGACAACTATACTAAAAGATTGGTGTTAGAGATATAAATATATAAAAAGTAGGTCACACTGACCGGATAATAACCCACTAGGTAATGGTGGCTGTAGACTCCAGCAACTAAACTTTGTCAATCCAGGACAATTTGTGTTTTTTGTGGGACTAACGTGACATAGCAGGATAACAATTATGTATAAAATGACAAGCATATTTCAGACCTGCCACATGGTGAACAGAGACTACAATGACATTTACTGCACAGTCTCATGAACACACCATAAGTCTCCACTAATTAATTTGATTAAGCCAGTCAGTCTGTGACTTCTTAATGGTTCTGTCATCAACGTTGACGTAATTGCAGGAACTAATTTGGAAGTAGTGGAGAGAAAAGGAGGAGATGTTGCATGAAAAATTGTTTTTTGTTTCTTCTTACCTAGAACATGGTGTGCCAGCATGAACTGTGCAGAATTTAAAACATAAAGGTTTTACTTAATGGCATCTTACGGTGAGGTAAACTGGACAATTGCTCACACTCCAGGAGGAGAAACTGATTTAGATCATTTTCTTATATTCAATATTGTCTATTAATTGGAAAGGTTTTATATTTAGTAACAACATTGTCAACCAGTTGTATTTATTTAAAGGAAGATGTGCTACATATTTGGTTTTCTATATCTGGAATTGTTTTTTTTCTTTAGCTTTGCGTGTCCCAGTCCCAGACACCTAATTCAAGGATAGACCCCCTTCATTTCTCAGGATGTGGTCATATGATTCAGCTTTAAGGATGGGAATATCAGTCACGCTCATGCAGTGTAGTAGGGGGGAATACAAATAATTTCCACACAGCATTGAAGGCATGCTTAAACCAGCTCTACCAAACACAACCCCCAGCCTGGTCAGTGCATGCACCAATGATGACCCCACCCACCCACGTACCATCTTTAGTGAGCAGACAGAGGGGGGTTTAGCCTAAACTGCTGCAATCTGCAGAAATCACTGTGTTGGACACACTCTGGCAGCCAGTGGTAGCCTTATATCCTGCACTCAGCTCTTTCCCTTTGTCATGGTGGATTGTAGATGAGCCCTCTGCTGGGGTGAGGGGTCTGTGACCAGAGGTAGGGACAAGGCCAAGAGGTGTAAACAGGTCCAGTGTGTTTGTCTGTGACTTCAGCGCTGACACATCCATGCAGCACAGATTACTTATTTTTGAAGATGGATGGCTGTTATTTCTTCAGCACCACTGTGTTGCATCTGAACAAAGGGACTGTAGCTTCCAGTATGAGATGCAAGTCTACATAAAATTAAGAAGAAAGGAAAAATAATGACCAGATTAGAAGTTTGGAGAACTAAATGAGAAATTGTCTACCAAAGTTGATTCTAAATAATTGGCTTCTGTGGTAGCTGAACGTTTTATCTTAAATCTAGTGATAAAAAGGAGAAAAAAATAGAAACAAAATGTCACATGATGCCCACATCACAACTTAAGACAGAGCCAATGTAAAGTTTTCTCATTACAAACGGGTTTGCTACAGAAAGGGTCAAACACAACAGATTTGTAAATCCACTCAGAGAATGCAACCACAGACTCATCTGCACTGGCACCAAGGCACTGCGTGGGGATAGCCAGCTGTCATGCTGAGGGGGACATGATCCTTTCATTTTTCTAACTATGAAAACTGAGTATACTGCTTTCCTTTAAAAAATGCAATGACTTGTTAATAATCTAAAAGTTATACTTAGTAAACTAGTAGTACTTAAGTAAAACTAGTGTATACAAGTCAAGTTTATGGGTATTGTACATTTCATGTACAAGAGCATTAAAAAGATTTTAAAAGATTTGATTAAAAAAAGAAATACATGGTTTCAGAGAATACCTACTGCTGCAGTTTGGAAAGAAAAATGCTAAATGTAGAATTTCAGTTGCTCAAAACTTCAGAAATCTTTTTTTTGGCTTTTCTTTTTTTGGGCTTAAAATGTTTTCATTGGGGTCGATTCTGCAGGTAAGTCTGTTTAATACTAAAGCAACATTTATCAGGTTTTTGTTTTGATTTCTTAAAATACAAATTCTACCCTGTAAAGAAAACTTAGATTGTGTGTAAACAGAAAAGAAATCTATGTATCACACATGTGCATGTCGGTTGTATGAACATTAAAAGGCATTGAGCTGTTGATGAATCCTGAATGTTTCTAACCTTAATACTTGCTATTTATGGGCACTTCCATTCAGATGAATAATATAAAGGTAAAGGTAAAAGAAAAAAAGCTAACAAAAGAAACAAAAAAACAAAACAAAGTACAGCTTGGTAAATTCTACACTTTATGTGAAATTGTTCTTTTTCAAGCATGAACATATGTAAACATGGTTGATAATGAACGAGGGGCCTATGACCTCTGTAATGAACACGTGTGGATGACAATAAATGTTCTGACCTCTAAAAAGTTAATCATTAATGAGCCTGTAATGATGTGCAAGTTAAACTAAAATTTACTTGGATTTTTTTGCTTTCACATGCTTATGTCTGCCTTGTGTATCTTGCATTTGTTTGCAGTATGACTGTACATGAACTCAGAAACTAAAAGCACACAAATGGGAGATGAAATATAGATGTGACTGCTAAGAGGTGGTGTAGGTGCAAAGGTGAATATCACACATCTGCAGATGGTGCTTTTCCTGCCACGATTTTAGCACTAGCCAAATGCAAACCTCTTTCCCAGCCCTTGTGTTTACTGTTTACATCCCGTTCAATACAGTGCCAGACTGCTGGTGCAAACTCACACAGAATGCTATTGTGACGTATTGACTGGTTGCAAGTATGTAAAGAATTGAACTGACACAGGCAGTTGCCTACATGAGAGTGAGGTTAAAAACAAATGTATTTCTGAATTAACTCATGAACCAATGTGCCCCTAGACCTTTACAGATGCTGGCTTATGAACTGTGCTGACATACCACAGTGGATGCTCCCTTTCTTCATGATCTCCAAACGGAAGTGTGGGGCTGGAGTCACAGTTACAGTTAATTACTTTGTCATTATTTTGTCAAAGTGTCAGGAGTTGTCTCACACTTGTTGGATAATTCTTATCTGGGCATTACTTTAGCAACGATTAAAAACATGCAAAGCGTTCACACTACAAGCTGTTCAGTTATCTTTAGTGTCTAAGTACAGCTGTTTTTTTTTACATTAGACAGTCAAAGCAATGACACGTGTGCCAGCTATCAAATGTGCAATAATTTTTTGCATTTTAGCAGGTTTTAAACTGAAAAAATAGTGATAGGTAAATAATGCAGTGTGTAATTCAACATATAGTATTCCCTCTAAGATAGGGATATATATTAATATATATGATAAATAGACAGAAAGACAGACATTTTTTATAACAGCATCATTTCTCTTTTTACTGTAGTGTTTGAAGCTCAGGGCCACTCTACAGTATCTACAGTGGGTTTTGGCCTTCACACATAAATAAGAAGAATTTTCTTCTTCTAAATTCTCTGAATCTTTTAATGCTATTATGCAATCTAGTAGACGAAATCCTCAAATGTGCAGTTTGGAGTAGATCTGCTTGCACACAGTCTTTCTGAGTGTTAGGTTGTTTCCCATCTCTGCTACCCTGACTTTAACTTTTAGCTTTGATGGGTGCTATTTTCACACATTAAAGAAGTACTACAGTAAAGTAAAAAAAAAGCCAGTAACAATAACGTAGGTAACACATTAAACGTTACACAGCAGCAGGGAAATTACAGACCGACTTCAGTCCAAGGCTTTCCTGAGCAATATCAAAGTGGAAAAATTCAATGTCATGTAGATAAGTCCCAAAAAATGCCAACATCCACTTTCCAATGACATAAGCAGACAATGTTTTCTTTGCAGTACAAGGTCTGCTTTAAGCCAGCAGCATTTGTTTCACTTTTTCTCCAGTGTCCTTCAGTCACAGCTGAAATGAGTCTGTTGAATCAGGAGCATGATAAAATCAGTCATGACTTTTTCCTCAGTGAAATTGTACTGCTACAGCTGCAGCTAAAAAAGAGCCTGCCTACTGGAAGCGCTTAAACTATAATAAATACTCAGCAAATAAAATCTAGAACCACACCAACAACTCAGCAGAACTTTTTTTCATGACCACTAACTGCTTATAATGAGTAGCATGCTATTTCTGAAGTGTTCAGGCCTCCCCGACAGACCCATCATCCCATAAAGCCTTCGCCACTACCACTTTGTTGGCTGAGCTACACCCATACTCACAAAAACTGTACACACCCAGAAGAACATAACACCAAATACTCCTAAATGTAATTTATTATAGTTTGGGTGAAATTAAATAACTGTCAAATGGTACTGAATGTACATATTTTCTCATTCAGCTGCTGTAACCATAACATTACTATGGTGCTGCTGAGAAAAGCACAGGGGAATACATTAGTCCCAGTCTGGAGGATTCTTGCATGTGGACTCTTTAAGGGCTCTATGAATAACCCAGATCTGGATGACTTTGTTTGTATCACACACCAGCCAGGTGCTGCATCGAGTCTCAGAAATAATTCAGAGCAACTGCAGGCCATACAAGATAAAAATTATAATAATACAAATAAAAAATGGAAGAAAATGTGAATATATATATATATATGTAAAGCTTGTAAGCATCAGTAGATCACCATAATGTCTTTATTTACTAGGATGCAATTATGTTTATTAATATATATGGTATATTTGTATGTTTAATTGATATGCAAAATAAAAAAAGCTATGTTTAAGCACCAGGGACAGCACCACACATCATCATTCCTGTCTTCTTGTTATTGCTAGTATTGAAAATGTGCTTCCCACGTGACTCTGAGGGGTCAGAAATCCACCCACACACCCCCATCCGCCTACACCACCCCCCACACAAACTACCACCACGTCCACTTTTTCTTTCTTCTCCCTGTTGAACAGCACAGGGAGCAGGAGTCAGTGAGGGAGCAGGAGTCAGTGAGGGAGCAGGAGTCAGTGAGGTACGGATGCTTGGCCGGAGAGACGGAAGGGGGGGAAGCTGCTGCGGATATCCGTCTCGTACCTGCCACAGAAAACGGGGTCCTTTCGCCTGTTTTTGTCTCTCCGGATGAACGTTTCGGTGCTACAGTAGCCACACACAGTCTGCTTTCGTAACGCGCTGCTATCGATGCAGCGCGGAGGAGAGGGCATTTTTGGAGGATGCGGATTTAAAGGAAAGACATTATCAGTGTCACCTGGGATTTTCTTAAACGTTGAATTAGCATAGCCGCGCGCGTGGTAGCAAAGGGGGATATTTTTCATGTCTTGGTGAAACGTAACATAGTGACACGATAGAAATATTATCAACAGCCTCTTTATCAGAAGGCAGAAAATTAAGGGGTAAGTAAATTTTTTTGTTCTCCCCTCTTCTTTTTCTTTTTTTACTATCTACTACTTAGCAGGGTCTCTATAATAACAAAGCTCATGAGAGGAGTCTGATATTCAGGTGACTGCTGTTAGCTTGCTCTGCTATTAGCTTTCTAAGTCAGTGGGTAACGTCATGTATCGCTTTTTTTTTTTTTATAAATGTGGGAGATATAAATACGCACATATTTCTAAAATATTAGCTGCTTAGCTGAGGGATGAATGACAGCAGTTAGTTATTGGTAGCCATCTCACTGTATGTCTGTCTCTTCTCCCCTTTGTTTGAATCGATGTCAAACGCAGCCACATTTGATCTGCGTGTTGTGTGCGGCCAGCTTGTGGTTTTCTGACTCTGCATCTGCTACTAAACCTTGTTGCTTGCTTGTTTTTTCCCCTCCCGTCAGATCAAGATGTGCTACACTGATTGCATCTTTCAAAGCTGTGTTTTTACTTCCATTTTTTAGGACGCGGTGTGTGGTTTAATTATGTTATTATGATGGGACCGAGATTTGTGCTGCATGTCTGGCCTAGGTTGAGTCATAAAGTATGTTATTTGGTGCTTTCTCCTCTATTCTTTCTTTCATTTTGTTAGGACTGAAAACTAATTAAAACAGACTTGTGGATACGTTGTTTTAATATGTGCAACTTTGTTAATTTGTTAATATGATACCTCATATTCACATCACTCAGAGGTGACCACTGACCACCACGTGTAAAACCACGTTGTTCAGAAACATAAGCAAAAATTAGTAAGGAAAAACGCAGGGAGTTGGATATATATTGCAAGAGAAGTGGTTGTAATGTCCAGTGTGTTCAATGACATGTTTCTGACGACTATAAAACTCAATGGGAGACTCAGAAAGATGGATCTGAAAATATAAAATACTGTGAGACAAGAGAACAAAGTGCTTTTACAGTAAAAACTCTGGTTTAGCTGCATTTAGTCCAGAGCACCATGTAAGGAAATAGTTCAGTCATTAAAGGACACTGATAAGAGCAATATCTGTTTGTCAAACCAAACTTGTGATGTCTTTATCTTGAAATGGTCACATTGTTCTTTGTCAAAAGGTTTGAATGCAAATTAAACTAACCCAAATGATCTCTCTTAAACATATCTTTTTAAATTAGATGAAAACGGCTACATAAAAAATAAAACTGATTACTTGATTACAGAGCTTTGTTGCTGGTCATTTAGTTTTTGTCCTTGTGTATTGCTCTCCTTTTGTCATTTATGTATGCTTAAAGAGCCTCTGGTACAAAAAAACTGATATTGAGTCCTTGGTGTAGCAAACAACTACTTTTTATATTAAGGTATGATTTTGTCTGACTTAATGGCTGTCGTATCGGCCTTTTAAATAATAAAACAAAGAATCATTGTGTTAAATGTAATAGAGCAGCGTTGTGATAACCTTCACACTGTAGACATGTTGATATTTACATTTTTATTTTTGATTGATAGAATAAGCAGACTAGCAAGGTAATTTTGTCTTGGTTGAAAACCACAGTATAGTATCACCACGGCTTCTTTAGGCACCCCCAAATCAAATGGCAAGTTTAACTTTATTACTTCGGTGTTTTAGATGAAAGACCACTCAGCTCAGGAAGGGGTGCTTGAGATCTGCTGTCCTGCAACTTTGAGGTATAACCCATATCCAATACACTTGAATACAATGGCTGAATCACCAATCCACATTATTCAGCTCTGCAGAGGTCTGATGAAGAGCCATTTGACTGATTCTGGTGTGTTTGAGAAGAGTTGCATCTAAAAGTTGCAGAATTGTAAATCTCGAGGACCAGACTTGGGCACCCTGGCAGCAAGGAAGCATCAGTTAATATGGAATAAATATCATGCATATTTAATTATAGCCATTTTAATTTAGATGTATAACATTGCTGATTATTTGTTTAACTTTCCAGTAATACTCGTCTATATTGGTTCTAAAATTTGTTTTTGTATAAAACAATTTTCTTGACACAATAAGTGTTAATTCAATTTTTTTAATGAATAGGTCATTTGGTATTGAATCTGTATGTAATCTGGAATTGTACCACTAGAGGGCAACACAAGGACTTGCTGTGTCCTCTTTGGATTTGTGACTGACATATTGCCTCCAGGGCTGCTGCTGTGACCTTACTAGAAAAAATGTAAAGTAATCTAATGCTGTGTAGTTCTGCATGTAAATAATGAGTGTATAATTAAATGGTTATGTTTTTAAATTGAATTTCTTCTGTCCACTCAATATTGACTATCTACCCTGGCTTTCTGAAGTAATATGAAATGATCTTGAACATAATTGCACAGTCTGCAAAAAATATTTCTAGAAATATCCAATATGCAACTATGGAAGAGTAGGAGTACCATTATTAATAAATAAATATATCATGAAAAAAATTACTTAAATGTGTCATTAATGAATTAAATCCATAAATATATCATTTAATGTCCATCCATCCATTTTCAACCGCTTGTTTCCCAGAGCGGGGTCGCGGGGGGGCTGGAGCCTATCCCAGCTGCCTACGGGCGAAAGGCGGGGTACACCCTGGATGTCATTAATTGAAATTTAAAGTATAGCGTATAGTGTAGCATTACATAATTACCTAAGTTTGTCATTAAACATTTGAATAATTAAACAAATTAAATAAAAAATCATACATAAATGTAATAAAATGTATCCCTAATTCAGTCAAAATTAACTATTTTATGTGTAAAAAAGCCAAAACAGTTATTTCAATATTCAATTATTTATTTCATGCTGTAGTGTTGCGAGGCATCATGACTTAATTTTATCTGTCAATCTAAGTCAGTAGGTGGTACACACGCTGATCTAGTTCATCACTTTGATAGAGACCCTGGGGATAAACAATAGAGGATCTGCATTATAGAAGTACATTGTACATGGATAGACAGATTGATCAAATCTGCACAGCTCTCCATTCATGTAAAGATCAGTTTGTAAGTGCTTGATGGGTTTTGAGATGCTTTCATACTTTCTGGGAGCCTCACAGCTTCTTGCTAGGTGGTGGGTTAAGGTGCAGGTGAAAAGCTAGTCTGACAACTGAAAATGGATACAGGGCGGAAGCAGTTCATGGCAACACCAGTCTGGTAGTGAAGCAGAGGTTCTCATGTTCTGCCCTTGCTGCAGACTAAGGCTGGGTGCTGCAAGAGGAGCATAAGTCTTGTGTCTTCTGTTGGATAGGGGAGGGAATTACGCAGCAGCTGCTGCTCTTGGAAAAGTGTAAACTATACATGCATTTTACATTGGTCACCAAAAGTCAGGAGTATCACCAGAAAAAATCCAAGAATTATTGATAATCACTTTCTTTTTAGTCACAAGTGTGTCTGAAAAGCTGCTATATGTAGCACCAAAGTTGCTCCATTTTTAGCTGAGGTCTACCATGTACATCGGTATAATCAGTGTACTTGGAAATGTTCTAGAAAATGTCTCACGGTCTAACATTTAGATGATGGCTCCAGGATGACCCAGATCTCTATCCACCAATATTAATTACTGATATCAGAAATTAAAACGGTGGATTTGTGCTGTTAATTCATGCTGGTTAAATTGCTCTTTACAGCTGTGACAAATGCAGAAAATGAAAAAAATTTAAAGTAGAGCTAGAAATTGACAGTAATGGTGATCTAAGCTGAATTTGTTTTCTTGTTAATCTGGGTGTTATGCAGAGAATGAGGAAAAAGTTTTAGAAAAATAAAATTCAATGGTATGAAGAAAATGTTTAGCTGTGTAGTTAATTATTTTACTAAGGCTTGGCATTATGTCATATATTTGGCTTGGTGGGATTTAAGAAATTCCATTATGCCTGAGTGCTGTGAAATATTTTAATAGGATCAAATCAGGTAGGCTGGTCAAAGGGAACTAATGTTTAAACTGTTCTCAAGATGTTGCTTCAAAGTTGGTAATTTAATACTTTCATTACTTGGAAAAAGACTGGTTGAAGTTTTTTTTTCATAATGTTAATATGATGCAAATAGTCTATTTTCATAAAGGGAACACGATTATTTTCATCTAGAAATATATAGTTTAGAAGCCCTGTCTGGTATGAAACTGACCCGCGTTAACTCTAAATGTAGAATGTACGCTGCAATGGTGCAAGTAAGTGAAAGTATGATATCTGTCATACAAAATTTAACTCTTCAGTTATAATCGCAAACAAGTGAATATGAAGGAGTTATGAAAATGGACTGTCCACTTTTTCCTGCATTTTTAATAAGGTTATAAATATTCAATTGGAAAGTAAAATTTATAAGACAGCAACATATTCATCAAACATGTATCTGTTGAAGTATTAATTTCACTTTGTGCACTGGTATACCTCTTAATGCCTATGTATACCAGCTACCAGTCCTGGCTATTTTATGCTGCTGAATAATAAAGCTTTGCATCTTTACTGGTCTCACAAATCAATTCATCTAAGATTATCTTGTCTTTGACTCAACTTGACTTCTTGCACTGAAGAAGTGTGTTTCGTCTGTTTAGACTTTCCATAGTCAGTTTAATCAAGATGTGGAATAAGTTGAGATTTTTCACATTGACTTTTAAGTCCAGAAAATGTTTTCCTGCAAGTGTTTTAGCAAAATTTAACACAAATAATTTTGGTGAAGTAAATGGTTTAATCCTTTTAGTTAGTTTGTGCATGCTAACAGCATTTGTCCAAATGGTATTTGCTACTGATGTGCAGCGTTTTGTTTTTTGACAGACACAATAAATGCATTTCCAGTAAGACTGATAAATTTAATGTATATTTGATTTTAGTAATTAAATGTTTCAAAGCAGATTCATCCTTGGATTTTCTTGTTGTAGTATTAAGCTACACAATAGGCTATAATGAAAAGGGAAAGAAAATTATTTAATTTTTTACAAAGAATTTGTCTTCTATGGCAACAAATGTCTGTTGATTGATAGGATTATCCAATTGTTTAGGCCTAAATTGTACATTGAGAAGTCTTAAAGGCTTGGACTAAGTGGTGAACCTAGCCACATCCTTGCTGTTGAACAACTGAGCTGTTAAGTAATACTCCTTTATACCGCCATGACACTCATCTGTGTCCATTTAATCTGGTCATCTGTGAAATGTTTCAAAACAGGTACTTTTAAGGATTCCCCATCTTTCCCTGTCTTCTGTTACCCCTGACCAATTTTATAAAAATGTATTGCAGGCATCAAATAAAAAATGAGTAAATATATGTAAAAAAAAAAAAAACTACCTGTACCACTCCACCCCCAAAAAGGGCTAAGGTTTTCAGTTTGAACTTTTAATGTCATTACTTTGTAGTGTATTCATTTGAATAATGTAAATATGTATGCAAATTATACACAAGTATGCTTCTATTTTATTATCTTATTTAAAACTCAACATCCTTTTATTCTGTTCTATTTTTATTCTATTTAATAAATATTTAGATTGTTATTCTATTATTATTAAAGGATGCAGGTACAGAAAACACATTTCACTGTACAATTATGCTATGTATAACTCTGCATGTGACGAATAAAACCTCTTTGACATTTGAATATTAGGGCTGTGTATTGGCATAAATGTGGCGATACGATACGTATCACAACACATAGTTGACGATATGATATATTGCGATGTATTCCAATACTCCTAAGTAGGATGATGTATTGCAATTGTTTTTTTCTATAGCAGAATGTACTAGTAAGAAACCCAGTGTAATTACCACCAAAGAATCTATTACAATAGTATGATCNNNNTTCTAATGTCGATATGATATCGCACAAAGAAATATCACGATACTTTAGTATATCGATATTTTCTTACACCCCTATTGAATATAGGTTAAAACGATTAGCAAACTATTGTATTTTATTTTATTTGTTTTGCAAAATACTTTACATTGAAATTTTTCAGATAGTTTTAGATTAATCTATTGCCAGTTATCATGGGTGTGTTTTATAGTTAATTTCTAAAACAATATTCATTATTTATTTGTAGAATTAGGTAATTTATTCAAATTTTAAAAAATGGAAATCTGAAACTTCAACTTGGATAGAAATAGAAGACGTTTTAGAAATAAAAAGCTGTATTCAGTAGCACTGACGCCCCAAAACCAAAATAACATGTCTTGTTCAGGACATGTTGGTCACTTGAGTGTTTGACGAATGTGATGCTACAGGTCAACAAAGGACCTCTGCTGTCCTATTCAGCAGTGTATTCACGCTAGGATCAGCAGCCTGTGGAGGGGGGCCTCTGATGCATATGTGCCTCTGGCTGCCTCATCTCTGCAAACAGGAAAGGCTTGAAGTCTGTGCTGACTCTTTCATTGTGCGGGACCAGTTTGGTGTAGAAGGCTTTGTGTTCTGCTCATTGAAGTCCATCTCCCCACGCTTCAGGCACATGTGTATCACAGGCAGGCTGATTTGGGGCAATACCACTCCTAAGCTTGAACTTGGGATGCTTTCTTTATGTGAAGCTGCTTTACAGCCATAAAGCTATTTTAGTCTTTTGTGATTTAAACAAAATCTGAAGATGTTGATAAATAAAATTGTATTGTAATTCAATATTTAAGACTGGAATTGTGTGGTTTGAATGCTAGTATTGCATTGTCACATTTGGAAGTAACATAGGCTATAGCTCCTTTGTTTGGGATAACAGGGAGTGGTTTGAGTATTTGTCTGCCCTATTCCCCTGATGCACATTGGCAGTATGGCTGTATAATGTGCACAGACCTAATTCCCTGTGGGTGTCTTGATTGTGTAGCCTATTTCTTTTTTCCTCTCTTCTCTATTAAAGGGTTTAGTGACAAACACACCAGCTGGGCAAAGGGATGCAGCCCTGGGAGAGTAGGAGGGGTGGCAGTGAGTGAAATAGAAAGATGTGTCAGTGCTGCCCATCATGCCACTGGGTCTGCCTTGGTTTCTTATCCAATGTCATACAGTTATAAGTGATAGCCTAAAGCATGTGTCTAAAGTGAGGAGCGAGGATTTGGCATCTTTCCGTGCCTGGCTGTAATTCTTTCTTTCTTTTAATTGGCACTACTTTTCTAAACAGTCACATTTTTGATAGCCACCCTGTTGTTGTTTTTTGTATAAAGAAATAATAGTTTAGTATATTTGAAAAGGTTGCTTTTTATGTTACAACAAGGCTTTGCCTCATTCCCCAGCTTGTGGGTAATTCCTAACAATTCAGTAGGCACATGATCCTTATATTAGTCAACTTCTCCTAAATGTTCAGCCTGTTTACACAGCCCTACATTTTTATAGTTATTAAGCATGTAATATTCTTTTTTTTTACCATTATTATTGGTTTTATTTGGTCTAGGAAGTGTTTAGACAATAATTGTTTAGAGCCATAGTGAAATAATAAGGATACATAACAGACTAAAATGTTTTCATTACATTATTGTTTTTCTTTTACTACATATAGAATTAGGATTTAAGGGGATTTTAGAACATGTTTCATGCCCCCCCTTTTCTGCCACATCTGTTCTCCCACTTTTTTTGTAGGAGATTTTTTTTGGTTGTCTTTTTCTGTTACGCTATGTGGTTAAACTGTGGAAGCTTTGAGTTTTATCATCTGAAGGCTTGTAGGCTCAGTGTTGAGTTATGCAGTTTAGATGTTCTGCCCTAACTTGCTTTCTGTCTGGACCTTGGGAAGATGATTGCATACAAAACTACCATGATTATAAGTACTGAACTGACCTATTTTTGTGCTGAATGCTGATATACTATATACTTGCATACTTAGTGGGTGGATTTATATGTGTGGCTTTGAAAAGCACAATATACATACAATGAATGTCAGTGCACTAAAAAGGCTGTTGGTGGCTGGGTGTGAAGGGTCAACTCGGATGTCATGTATGGATATATTTTTTTTATTGTTTGTGCAGTGTGTGTTTGTGTGTTGCACTTTATGAATGAGAGGATAAATACAGTATGATTATAGGTCAGAGGATTGTTTGTCTGGTTCATTGGGGGGTGATTAGTACAGACACTGACCCGAGCCTCTTTCTACTCATAATGGGAGGATTGCCTCTACGGGACTCTTGTGACATCACTGGATTTGCTTCCTGCCAACCCCCACCCTCAATGACTCTTAGACCAATTGCTGTTGACAGAGCATTATTTTTGTGGCTCTTGTTTACATTTTAATCAATTTCTAGTGTAAAAATAACTCAGGATTCCAGATAAGATAAAAAAAGACTACCGCTCACACACTTTTACAGTCATGTACTGGGGTATCGATAAATAGTGGGGTGACGGGTCAGGGGGGAAATGTGGAGGCGTGTTTAGCCTTCTTCTCTAATCCCTGCATTTAGTTTCTATTCCCAGCCACTTCTTAATCTAACTAATGGGATTTGCAGAGCCTTTTTTTGCAAGATATGCATCTTGTTTTACTTCTTCACATCTACAATTGCACTTTTTGACTGAGGATGGTGGGGACTGTCATGGTGTAGGGGTTTCAAACAAGTTTTGACAGGAATAATGTGAACGTTTATAGCTCTGTTATAGTACTAGTAGTACATTTGATGTAGAAAGTAAATTCTCTGGGAAAAATGTATTTTTTAGCTAATGAAATACAGATTTATTTCATCCTAATGATTTTCTGCTATCATCATGCTGTTTAGTTTCAGGACAATAAAAGTATCCCTAAATATCCCCATGATGATCATTATCTATCTATCTCTTCTTCCCATCCTTTTACAATAACGCAACTGAACATAATTTAGATTAATAAACTCATGCAATATATAATGGAATCAATTCATATTAAGAATTAAAACCTACAGCTTAAACAAATCTACATTAAATTTGACATAAGGATGGCTTAATGCATTAAGACAGAAATGCTTCAAACAACCCACCAGCTTCTACATGCTTTTTTGTCTCAATACCATATCCTGCTGCTCTAATATAATCAGCCAAACCTCCCAGACACAACAAAAGATACAATAATAGACATTACCATACTGACTACTCAACCACATCTATTAATCTGGTCAATGCTTTTAAGTAAAGGCTGTCCAGATAATGGGTCTCTTGGGTTGGGGGATTTAATCTCAGTGTAGCCACTCCGTATTGTATGACTGTAAAAGAAGGTCCAGGCAGGATCTGTTTTGTTATTGGCTCTTAGCTTTTTTTTTTTTAACAGGAGAGTAAAATTGGTAACAAAAGGTACATTTTTAATCATAGCAAGCTGGTGTGCCACACACAGCATTAACTAAGAACGTGTTCAGATTGCTAAAGTGTTTTAACCAATTACCAGGAAAGTTAAATACTTCCTACTACCCTGGTTACATGTCTGTGATGTTAAGAATAAAGTGATATTTGCAGCCATATTACTCACCTAATGAGCTTGAAGTGTTTTACTTGTGCATTTTAAAAAATAAACTTTATTCTTTGATAAATTCTCACACATTAACATAAATTAGAACAAAAGATGCATTTTCCTCTG
This sequence comes from Pseudomugil gertrudae, assembly GCA_037177535.1. NCBI lineage: Eukaryota > Metazoa > Chordata > Actinopteri > Atheriniformes > Pseudomugilidae > Pseudomugil > Pseudomugil gertrudae. The sequence continues at coordinate 7,367,163 of JBAMHV010000016.1, read as the reverse complement.
GCTAAAATGGACTACGGCATGCATGTAGTATTGATTTGTTGCAATATTAGGTAACTAAGTTTTAATAACTTAAGATGCACAATAAAAAAAGCAGCTTAGGATAGTTTGGCATAAATAACAGGTTTGGTACTGATGCAAAGAGAAGGACTTAAAGTTTGGGTTATTGACCACTATGTGAACTGTGCATTAATGTCGCTCCCTGTTACTTTTGCATTACTGCTGATTCCTGTCACATACTTTAAAAAATGTATTTTTTTATTATAAAAGTCTGCAAATGCCAACAGGCAAGATGTTTGAATACTCATTGACGTAGTGTTGCAAGTTTTTAAAAAATGCACAAGACGAGGTCTAATTAATGTGGACCAAAATGTTTCTGTGTGCTGTCAATACTCAGTAAAATCCTAGGATCCTGGAGATACCCAGCCTTACAGGAGCATCTGTTTTATTATTCTTTGACCAACTGACAGAAGCTGAACTTATCTCAAAGTTTCTCTGGCAGTTGTACTGTCCAAGCTACCATTTGCATTTAACTGTCATTTTAGCACACTCAACTGAAGAGCAGCTGGATGCTGTGTAGAAAGTTTGATGTACGTTATTTTTCTTTTATTGATATAGAGATTTTCTCTAATTCATTTTTCAAACATTAGCTCAGAAACGCAGGGATCAGTCTTGTGAATCTTTTAGTATTATGCGATGTCTTCTTCCAGCTGTCACTGACTTAGGATGGTTTTCTGTTTCTATTTTTGCTTTGTAGGTTGAATGTGTTTTCCTTTTGCCTTGACACCATGAGCACAATCTCGCCAACGGACTTTGACAGCTTGGAGATCCAGCAGCAATATAATGACATCAACAACCGCTGGGACCTGGCAGCAGAAACTGACTGGGATAATGAGAACAGTTCAGCCCGTCTCTTTGAGCGCTCCCGCATTAAAGCCCTTGCAGGTATGTTGCACCTCAGACCACATAAATGTTAAGCTTGCATATAGTTAAATGTGCCTTTAAAGCTCCTTAGTCATTGATTAACTGCAACGGTTAAGTAGCTCGCACTAGCTTTCTCCCCTTTACAATAAGTTTATTATTGGGGCATCTTTGTCTATTCTGTTCCAATAAATTTTACCAAGCTGAACTTGAGGATGTTTATGATGTTGTGATCTAATGTTAAATTTAAAAAAAAAATGCTGTCAAAGGCAGGAAGCCTCACTGCATAGCTTTAAAATACCATTTGTCCATTATCTGTAGTGCTCATTTGAATTCAGGGGTTACTGGAGTCCATCCCACCTGCTACTGGTTTAAACTTGGACTTAAAATTATGACTTTGAAAATGCAAATGTGAGAAAGTATAGTATTTTGTTACACACACTGTCACTTGGTTGGTTGTAAATTTTGAGTCACTAGTAACGCTTCACTTGTGACCCTTGTTGGAATAAGTGGTTCAGATAATGGATGGATGGATAGTAAATCTTCTGGCAATTTTTGTAGTTAGTTTTGCAAGTTGGTGTGGACAGAAAATGTATACATTTGAATAAAAAATACACACAGCAGTTGTCTACATTCTTGCTTTGAAACATAAATAGTATTTATTTCAGTCAAACAGCATCTACAATTCTGTATCATTCAGAGTAATACAAAGTCTTTTTTTCTAAAAGATAATTACCAGCCTCTCTTATGGCTTGTAGGGTAAAATGACTTCATATGTGCAACAAGGCCTTCACAAACCGCTGTCAATTGAAACAAAGCTACAGATTTACCATTATTGTGTAAAAATCTAATTAGGTTCTATTCTGGGGAACAGATGTGATTCTCTTCTGTCCCAATAGGCACAAGTTTCTCTTTGTAGGGCAAGACCGAAATACCTTCAAAAGGAGGACAAAGCTGTCAGCTAAATAGTCGGTTCACCAAGGAGCAAATTTGGCAAAGCACATTTGTTTTCTGAGGGTTTATTAGTGCAAGGTCCCTTAACATCAGCAATTGTATGGCCTTGCTTTAAGATGTAGTTTTACTAAGATGTACAAAATGGCTACACTCTTTATTCCAGAAAAAGCTTTAACTTGATTGTAACTTGCTAACTTCCTCAAGACAGTCTATACAGACTTTAAGTTAGTTAATTTGTACCTATCAGGCTTTGTTGTAAGGTCAGTAAAATTTTCTTTTTCTGTGTGCATTCATTCATGGGGATGCTGAACTGCACCTGCTTCATATTATGCAAAAAGATTGAGTTATTCTGAACAGTTTGCAGTATCATAAATAGTCCAGCAGATGGGAGCAACAGGCAGCCACTAAAGCCCATGTATTCACATGCAGTGAAGACGTAAGACCACTACCCTCTCTGTCAAAGTATTTAATAAAGATAAACCACATTTCACTTACTTATTAGGACAACTTCCTTCACACCTACAAAAAAAAACACGAGTTGTCTTTTATACTAAATTATATATTATATACTAAATGCATTGTTTGTGATTTAAGCTTATTTAAATTTGCTGTCAGGTAATTATGTTACATTTCAACAATGTTTACGATAATTGTTGCACAAGGCTTAAAAAACATCTGTGTGTTGTGTGAATGCCTGTGATACCATCTCCGTTAAACAAGTGTGGACTTGATATTCACATTCTTTTATGAGCTGTTGCAGCTTTCCCCCAGGCTCAGCTCCTGCACGACTTTTTACAACAAATCCCCAAATGTCAAGGCACCCTGCATTTTACAAGGAGCTTCTGCTTTACAACTTTTTCTTATTTTTTTTGTTTATATTTTTGCTCTTTAGTACCATCAGTTTACCTACTTTTACACTTCTTAAACATCTGAAGTATTTGGATCATTTTAGTTGTAGTGTGATGAGACCATGTACCAATTGGTTTGCTGCTGAGATCCGGCCTTTTGTCAAGATTAATATAATTTGCATTGATAACGGCTTATCTACTCTACTGTATGGGTAGCAAAGGTCCACATGCAATTTTGCATATTTTAAGCTACACCTCGGTCAAGAGTCAAACAGTTATCTGTATTTTTCTGTGCATGTTCTCAATTGTAAAGGGCAATGCTTTTGACATGTTTTGTGTCATCTGGAAAATGTGCATTTCCTTTTAGTTAATTATCATTCCATGAAATATATTCACATCATTGACATATAACCTCGGCAGATATGTGGAAGCAGTGAAGATTTTACACAATTAGACCAATCCCTTTGAATGCAATGTGTAGATGCAATAAATCAAGAAATATTAAGGAGTTTGTATGTCTTGACGTCTTGGAATTTTCACAGAAAATCAATCCTTCTTACCCTGGGTGAATTTCCTTTTACACCAGATGCTTGTTGACAGTCTATGCAACCTTTTGTCCTCCTTTGGGTTGTCAGAGGGGGATCGGCTGAGTTCTTGATAAAATGAACATGCATAACAATAGATGTATTATTTTTTTCTGTCAAATTGGTTACTCCCTCAGATGCTTCTGTCTTTTCCTCCTCCTCATCTGGGTTCTTTCACCACACCAGACTTCCAGTTGTTGTCATTAATTACTACTTGCTCAATGTGAAAGTATCTCCCATAATTCAGTTTGACAGGCAATTTACTGTATGTTTAGATGTTCCCAAGATTATTGAAGTTAGTGTTAACTTTCTTCACTGTTTATTTAGGAGTCAAAATGGGTCATAGTTGATATGTAGAAACTACACTAATATGTTTAGGAGCATGTAGCAAACACACAGGGCTGCTATAGTATCACATGTTAAATGAGCTTGTGTTGTGCTAAATAGATTTACTAGTTTTCTCCCTGCATGTGTCTATAGCATAGCCTCTGTTCGCCATAAGGAATGGTGTCCTCTTCAGATCTCATTAGTCCACTTCCCCTCCATAAACATGCTGTCACAGAATGCCTGGAGCATTTGGTCCTCTAATAAGCCCCATCCAGCTGTTGCCAGCTCTTCAAAATCACACAGATCTGGAAATAATGAGACTTTTACCATTGCCCCCTGACCAGATCAAAAAGCCCCTTACTTACAGGAGAAGTTATGACCTCAGTCTTCAAAATGTTTATAGTTCTGTGTAGTTGTTGTTCTTGCATTTAGAAAGCTTGTACCATTACCTTATAATTTTAACATATATTTAGAAGCTGCCCCTAATGCACATTTCCCATTTAACAGTAGCTTACTAATAATGTCATGCATACAGACTTGCTTGATAATCTGAAATTTGCAATAAAACAATATTTTATTGTTCTTAGTGGGAGAAGATTTCTTAATTTACAGTTAAAAATCAGAGTACACATCCTTTTATTAGCAGTTATCTTGAGGGTGAAACATTCCTCAAGTAAATAAGAGTTTAAACAAAAATGAAAGAAAGAAAGGGATTATTATGCTTTTTACAGTGTGGAAGTCTGGCATTATTTCCACATTTTTCTTACTTAGACATAGTTACAGTGTTTAGTTAGACATAAGATGTGTTAAAACTGTATATTTCTGTAAACGAATTTGACAAATAATGGCTCACTCACACCCCCACCGCCTGCCTACCATCTGTCAGGCAAACACATACACACATGCTTGGAACAGTTCAGATCTCGTCAGGCAAGAAAGTGCTCATTGTATTTTTGAGACTTACTCAACCACTTCCTTCCTGCTCTGCCTTGCTATGAGGCAGCCCCTATGTAAAGAGAGGAGGAGATCAAATGCTGCCTTGAGTGAAAGAAATAGAATAACTACACAGTGATAGCATTGTGCAGGTCGATGGAGACTTTCATGATGAACCCTCTTGGTAGGCCACACCCTGCTGCCCACTGGAATTAAGGTGGAGTTGGATAATCCACCTGAAGCTACACTGCTCAAATGACCCTTAATGGTTTAGTCCACCTCTATACCTCCTCCCACTTCTTCCACTGCGTTCTCCCCTGTGCTCCTCCCTTGAACACACCTTATGCAAATGACACAGTTTTCAGACAGGACAGCAGGCTTTGTTTACACAGCTATCCAACCGTGGCTGGTTAGCTCGCTCTGCAGTGCTTTGCTTCCACAAATGCATGTTCAGAATTTGGAGGGAAGAAGGACTCACTCTTTTCACTCGAAACCACAAGGCAGCGGGAGTCTTTTACTTTGCCCAAAGGCCACAAGAGTGGTGAAAACGGAGACGGAGAACACTTTGTTCCTCAGTTTTGTTTGAAATTATTCTTTGACAAAGTAAAATATTTCAGCCTTGCTACTCACTGCTTTGTTTTCATTGGACAGTGGTGGACAAACAATAGAGGAGGAGAAGAACAGCATTTTTAAGCTTGTGTTGTGCCTTTTTTTATTAAGGAGCAGCAGGAAAATCTAAAACAGGAGAAGATACCAAGACACTTTGGATGTTGTGGAACACCTTCTAAAGGAATTGTTACAATATTGAAGCTGTGTTGGCCGTGCTATGTAGGAAACTTATTTTCCCATATTTGAGAGGAATATTTATCAAAGAGATTTAGGAGAAGCAACGATGGAGTGGGACCCCAGGGACCGAGATCCCTGCTTGTCCCCGGCAGCATTTGTTAACCAGGTGCAATACTCTAATATCCTGGAAGGAAGGTTTAAGCAGTTGCAAGGTAAGATTCACAATGGTCTGTCAATTTGATTGAAAGGTAAACTCAAGAAAATTGTTATCCACTGGTTTAGTGATCGTGGGCAAAATTAGAAATTTTATTAATGTTCACAGTTTAGAGTTTTAAGCAGCGATGTTTGTAACTTAACAAAATGGTTGTAAGAAAAAAAAAACATTGAGCCTGTTCAGGGGTTCGCAGCATACCTTTTTATTCATATATGTGCTAGCCAAGGAAATATTTGGTAAAAATTTGGTACAATCGAACTGCATGGCAAGAGCTACTGTTAGAGCTGGTGCTTTGAGTTGTACATGAGTCCCAAACAGCTCAGCATTTCTCTGGCATTAATAATCACTTGTGGAAGTTTTTAAATGTTTATTTCTGAATCCTGATCGGTTTCTGAACGAGGATTCTCATTGAACACACACAGTAGGCTTTAGCTCAGATCTAAAGCAGGCAGGCAGTCTGGCACCTGATCACTTGGCCACCTGTCCTCTCTTATCTTATTACAATACACTGCTCTGTGTTTGACCAAAGCCTGAGAAGGTTGGAAGTTTCTGCACATGAAAATCACAAAAAAATAGAAATACTTTTCTGGAAACTGTAATTTTCTAAATCTAAATTATTTCTAATTTAATAATAGAAATCATGTTGATCATTTGAATTGAATAAACCTTACATCTCAGATGGTACTGCATAGAGTTTTTGTTTGCTTTCCATTACTTGTTATTATATTTTGGTATTGTCATGTTGCCTTTTCTTTTGAGTTTGTTTGCCATAGGTCACATGGCATTAGATAAAGTATTTGTGCATGCAATAGTGAATGAAACTCACATGTGAGTAAGTACTGTGTACCAGATCGGACATCTGGTCCCTCCCCAGTCACTATCTACGGTAACAAGATGTCTTTTAAGTTAACCATGAGGGAAAAAACTATTTATTTTTGTTTGTTTGTTTTGACTTTCATATATCAAGCACGTTAGTTATCACAAGGCAAGTCTGCAGGAAGCATGAAGATGTCAGTAAAGTGCATTTTATATAAGCATTCCATACTATAACACTGACGGTATCATTTTTGTGACTGTGGATAAGACCCACAGAGAAGATGCTATCTTGTTTCTGAAAAATATACAAGATTTACCGAACTATCGGAGTTAGTCATGCAACCTAGTGTACAAAGAGAGGTACATACCATCATGTTTTGGTTTTCTTTACTTCGACAAGAACCTAGAAGTTGCTGCTTAATCTTGATACATCCGTTATCAAATTTATCATGAGATGATTCATTTGCATATATACTTCACTACAAAAATGTTTTTGTTGGGAACTGAATCTAAGAAAGAGGTGCTCTCCCTTTTTATGTAAAATTGTTCATCATCTCTGCATGTACTGGAATAAGTGTGCTGTAAATACCCAAACATACCAGATGGACAGACAGGCTTTGGTAACACCCACTTATCTTTCCAGTTTGACTACTACTCTTGTGGCTCAGTTGTCACTCCCTTGTAGCGTTAAATTATGATGTCCACAGGAATGATGACGCAAATAACGCATTCATTGTTTGTCAATACACTACAATTTCACACACATAAAAGCATTCGCGAGATGTTTTTACTATAAAAATGTTTTGAGTGTGAAAACATGTAGTTAAAGTTTCATAAAATATGTCTCCTTATTGTGGAAAGTCACCAGTTAAAAAAAACATGCAGATGTACCAGTAAATATTGACAGTTGAAAGTATTTTTAAGGCATTATTTTAAAAAGTAGGCGTTATACCAGTAGTGTGAGAGCCCAGAACATATCTTACACTGTGACCGTGCACTGCTAAACATTAAACTGTTATTAGAGTACAGTGACCAAAGTAGATGGGGTGAATGGAACACAGAGCTATGTGTGTCTTCATATCCCTCTGTCAATAGTCCATGTTGACAGATAAAAAGACACACAGTGAAATTCATGTTAAGCTCAAGCTCTGGTCCAGTAAGGTACTGTTTTAGTTTTCATTGCAAAGAACTAGCTGGATAGTCAGTCAGCAGGCAGTAACAGCATGGTGTTATTTACACAACATTTTTATGCATAAAGGTCTGTAAAACATAAAATAAACTAACAACAAAAACTTTATACAAACCTTTATACCAAATCCACTTAATAAAAATACTATATAGTTCTTTTTTTTAATATAAAACTTTTTTTATTCTGACCATTTTGTGACTTTGGCATTTAATGTTGAATCTTAGCTTTTGTTTTTTGTTCATATTCTGCTACCATGAGATCAGCACTGGATTTTGTCTAAGTTTCTAGCAGCTTTCTGTGACCTGAAATGTATAATGTAATTTGATTCAAACTTCTGGCAACAGCTCTGACTCTTGTGGCCTCCAGCTGTAACTCTGAGACACACAATATACACTACAAAATGGAGAAACTTGTGATATATAGCTTTGTATCTGCGCAACAGAACAGCTTTTGACACTGAGACTTCTGCTGTGTTCTTGACATTTCACACTCTTGGTGTGTGTTTATGATATTCGTATGAGGCAGTTGATTCGGTTCATTTTCTCATGAGATTGACCTTGGGCAGTCTTTTCCTCCCTTCTCACCCCTTATCACCTGCAGATGCAGAAAACTTTGGTTGCCATGTTTACTGCCACCAGAAAGAAGACAACTGATGTTGTATTTAGAGATTTCAATTGTAATCAGTTTCTTGTCTTTGTAATAGCAAACCTGTCAAAACAAGGCAGATTTTCAGAACTTGAGCAACATGAAACTGTATGAAAGTGTAAGTAATTCATTTCATGTGTGGCAAGGCTGTGGTTTTAACACAGCTTTTCTTGTAGAGTCTTAAGCAAAGGAAGGGCAGTTCTGCCAGGGCTCTAGAGTGCGACTGATTTGGTCGCACGTGCACCCTAAATTTTCAATGGTGCGACCAAAAATAATCTC
>JBAMHV010000016.1:7326978-7347343 GCA_037177535.1 Pseudomugil gertrudae | reverse complement strand
TGTGGGTATGTATGTGTATGTATATATATATATATATATATATATATATATATATAGATATATATACATACTCATTCCATTTTTGTTTTGTATGGAGGTTACTGGAGATTTTTGTTGTCCAGAGCTAATGATTAATGCTTCTAATCTCACTTTTGCAGATATCCCAATGTCAACATACACAACTTCACAACCAGCTGGAGAGATGGACTGGCGTTCAATGCCATTGTGCACAAACACAGGTCAATGAGTTATCCCTGATACTAGCTACTACAATGAAAACTGATCCATGTTAAACATGTATTATATGTAGTAAAGCCATTACCTTTTTGCTTCAGGTGATATTAGAGGATCTAAGAGCATATTTGCATGAGACAAAGAGTCATTACCTCTGGGGTGTTCTATCCACTTTTATATTTAGGTCTTCTGTTCTTCAGTGTAGCTAAAAGAATGGAAATAAAATGAGGCATAAGAGGACCTAGATTATTGAAGTAATAACCTGCTTAATTTTTTTGCATGCTAACTCAGTTGCACACTCTGCCGGCAACAGGACCACAAGCACAACAAGCAATACAACTTACAGTAGAAGTTAACTGAATGTTATAGATTAACTCTGAACATTGATTGCTTTAATTGAATCCATGTTTAATTCAGAGACTTTTAATATAATAAGTTTATATTGCATTGTCTACATGAAACAAAGGTGAAATGCATAAGTTTTTCCAGGTTACTGGGTGGTTATATGAAATGTAAAGCAAGGATTTTTTTTTCTTTGTTATATAATCAATTCAGTATCTCATGTTTCATATTTTCCAAACAAATTGGTCACCAAGTTAAAGGTTTATTAAACACTTAACATGATTTAAACTGTCTCATGCTTTTCTAATACTCAACTTGGCTCAAAATGATAACCTGGCTTAACCAAGAATAAGAAATAACTGGCAAGTGCTGTTTGTTTAGTCCACAAATAACTTGGCCTAATTGTAGTGAAATACTAGACTTAACTTTTCATTCAAGTAAGTAGACAGCAATCTTTGTATCTGAAAATATGTCTAGTCTCTTCCACAATCTGCCCATATTAAAACTATTATTGTTTTCCATCTTTTTCAGACCTGACCTGATTGAGTTTGAGAACTTGAAAAGGTCTAATGCTCACTACAATCTCCAAAATGCTTTCAATGTGGCTGAGAAGGAACTGGGACTTACCAAGCTTCTGGACCCAGAGGGTGAGTGGATAGTATCCAAACACAAACACTCCTTTAAATAACATTGCTTACCTGGTGCTCTCCATTAAAGTGCACGACACTTTGAGATTTATTTTTAATGTAATGCACTACAAATAAAATGTATTATTATAAGTATAATTATTATTATTATTATATTATTATAAAAAGGCATTATTCTGATTAGTTCAGACGCTATAGCATCACATGTTAGCTTAGGTAACATCATGGGAAGTATGTTCAAAGATGGAAGCGGTTTGATGCACATTGAGGTTGTTTTTTTCTGTTTACCTGTTGTTAGTATTAATCTATTAAAACTGGAAAAGTACATTTGAATTATACTTTCTTTTGTAGATGTTAATGTTGATCAACCTGATGAAAAGTCTATCATTACCTATGTGGCGACTTACTACCATTACTTCTCCAAGATGAAAGCACTGGCAGTGGAGGGCAAACGGATTGGCAAGGTTAGCTTTGTGTGTGTGTGTGTGAGTGTGAGATAATGTTGGAATAGTGTGAAAATCTACAGTATTGTAAATAAACGGTATATATTTGAGTAAAATAAATGTGCACTTTATATTTGTCTGAGTTTATCAATGCCTTGGACTTCAGGTGCTGGACTATGCTATTGAGGCTGACCAGCTGATAGAGAAGTATGAGACCCTGGCATCAGAGCTGCTACAATGGATTGAGCAGACTATAGTGACACTCAACGATCGTCAACTGGCTAACTCGCTCACCGCTGTGCAGAACCAGCTTCAGGCTTTTAATTCCTACAGGACCGTAGAGAAACCTCCCAAGTGGGTACCAGCTGTGTTGAATAAACCCATGAAAAGAATCCTTTCTGGTTCTTCATTAGGGTCCAAATTTTAAAGGTAGCTTAACAACAAATGTGTCTTTTTAGATTTACAGAGAAAGGAAACTTGGAGGTTCTCCTCTTCACTATCCAAAGCAAGATGAGAGCAAACAACCAGAAAGTCTACATGCCGAAGGAGGGCAAGCTCATCTCTGATATCAACAAAGTATGGGTTGTTTACAAAAACCTTTATACATGGCTTTTCACATCTAGAAATATGACAAATGCATTATATAATACTATAAAAAAAATAAGCATGTTGAACTGTGTAAATGTTTGTTTTAAAAGAAACTGGAAATATCGTCTCCTTATGTTTGAATGGTAGGCATGGGAAAGACTGGAAAAGGCAGAGCATGAACGAGAGCTGGCACTGAGAAACGAGCTGATTCGCCAGGAGAAGCTGGAGATGCTCGCTGCTCGCTTTGATCGAAAAGCAGCTATGCGGGAGACATGGCTGAGTGAGAACCAAAGGCTGGTGTCTCAGGTAGGAAATCTTACTTTATGGTTAAACAGCCTGTGTAAGTTCTGCTGCATTTGACTTTCTAAGTTCAACTAGACTTATCAGGCATTTCCTCTGTTATCAGGATAATTTTGGAACAGACTTAGGAGCAGTAGAAGCTGCCACCCGGAAACATGAAGCAATTGAAACAGACATAGGGGCGTACTGGGAGCGTGTGGCTGCTGTGGAAGCTGTTGCCAAAGAGCTGGAAGCAGAGGGATATCATGATGTTCGACGTATACTCGCACGAAGGGATAATGTGCTTCGACTCTGGGAATACCTGAAAGAGCTTCTGGCTGCACGCAGAGAGCGTCTGAATGCCCATCGTGATCTGCAAAGACTATTCGAGGAGATGCGCTACATCATGGACTGGATGGCTGATGAAAAGGTACAGATACAAAGAAAGAAGTTAAAATAATCTTTGTCAGTGCTGATATTGTTCTAACACATATAGACTGGTTTTGTGTTTATGCCTATGTCCTGTGGCTTTTGTCTATAATTGACTAAAAGGAGTTGCCTAATCCTCTCAGTTAAGATAGATGCTGTTTACGTATTGCCAGCGACAGCTTTAGTGTTGGCACTTAAATGCAGTAATTAGCTTTTTCCAGGCCTAGCCTGACTTCTGTTTCCTGTCATTGTTGGCTTTACTAAGGTTGATTGAGGTAAACCCCAATCACTATGAAGACTAAAGAAGTTTAACCTGGTGGTGCCGTTCCTGCATGCTGTGATCATGATTAATTTAGATTTAAGCTGCTCTGTAAATGCTGGTATCTCCTGTCTGTTTTTTTACTGTTATCAGAGAAGTAACCACTTACCTGCTTTTTCCCAGATAAAAAGTCTACATCACGTTTTCAAATATATCCAGACATGTGATAGAAAAGCAAATCTGTTTAAATGTTCTCACTTTAATTGTATTATTTGGTAGATTTCATAGATTATACCAGTGAACCTTAAATTTAGTGGATGATTCCAGCATCTGTTGCATTATAGCACATTCTTCATATACGTTAACTTTTTCTTCTTGAAGGTGGGCAGTTGGAGCTGAGTGTCCATCAAACCTTAGCACGTGAATGTTTTTATAAATATATAGGTTCTACTTTTTTTCTTATTATTGACTAACCATTTTAAACGTATGAATGCCTGTCATTTGCAAATCTGAGTAATAAGTAACCGGCTTAGGACTCTTTTCTCATCAGCTTCTCATGACCTTTAAATAAATACTACACAATTTGCTGCCTTTGAGTTTTGACTCATGCTAAACTTAGCGTGTGTTTTTATTTCTCCCTTTGTTGGAGTTAAATAAGTCTGATCTCTACTTTGCAGTTAAAAAATATGTTTAGTGTCTTTACCTTGTTATCACTTAATACGATACATTTTAATGGTTAAATGTATGTATTGACAGCCCTTCTCCAAAGGCACAGATTAAGAAATATTTTTGCAGTGCTTATGACTCAGCTGGTTACTGCCCTTAAGGTTGGGTTTGTTGAAATGAATTTTTCGGTAATTATCTTACACTTTTTTTTCTTTTAAATGGATCACTCTGTGCAAGTCACAACTATAGTATAAATATGTCATATATATATATATTCAGAAGTGTTGCACAATGTTTACACACATACCAAGCCTTCTTTTCATCCTTGCTGTTGTAGTTTATGTTTGCTAATGTTTTTATTTTACCTACTTAAAAAAAAATGAATAAAGATAAATTGTTTTCTGCTTCTTTCAGGGCCGTCTGCAGTCTCAGGATTGTGGTAAACATTTGCACGATGTTTTAGACCTACTGCAAAAACACAATCTAGTAGAAGCAGACATTTCAGCTCAGACGGAGAGAATCAAGGCAGTACAGAACGCTGCCAAGCGCTTCACCTCCTATGAACAGGGTGAGTCTTCAAATATTTTCTGCAAAGAAAATGCAGTTTCATTCTGTCCTTATTTTGAACAATAATTGAAAACTGTGTACTCATTTATTTATTTTTCCAAATTGCCAGCTTACAAACCTTGTGAACCTGGACTAGTTAGCGAGAAGGTTGACCTGCTGGGTCAAGCTTACCATGAGCTTGGTCAGCTTGCTGGGACACGCAGGGAGCGCTTGGAGGACTCGCGTCGTCTGTGGCAGTTTATGTGGGATCTTGGGGAGGAGGCAGCCTGGATCAGAGAGCAGGAGCAGATCCTAGCAAGTGGAGACTGTGGTCGTGACCTCACCTCTGCCCTTCATCTGCTCAGTAAACATGAGGCTTTCAGGGATGAGATGGCAGCCCGCTACGGCCCCCTGAGTAACAGCATTGCTTCTGGAGAAGCTTTGGTTAAAGAGGGACACTTTGGAGCCTCAGAGGTTACTGAGAGAATTCAAGACGTTGGTGCTCAGTGGGCTCATCTAGAGGAGGCAACTGTTTATTTATTTACTTATTTTTTGTGTTCAACCAGGATAAAGCTACCTAGTTTAAATTTTATGTTGGTGGCAATAATTTTCTTTGTTCTGAATTCTCTTGTAGACAACTAAGCTCAGAGAGCAGAGCCTCAAGGAAGCAGTGGCTCTGCACCAGTTTCAAACAGATGCCAATGACATGGAGGCGTGGACTATGGAGACATTCAGACAGGTGTCTAGTCAAGAGGTTGGCCATGATGAGTTTTCCACCCAAACTCTAACTCGTAAGCAGAGGGAAATCGAAGAGGAGATCCAAAGCCACCGCCCTCTTATTGAATCCCTGCACGAGCAGGCTCAAGCACTGCCCCAGGCATACATACATTTCCCTCAAGTATGTGTGCTTTGTTTATCATAGTTTCTCCATGATGACATCTTAAATGGTGGTGCTAAATTATAGTTTTTTACTAACTGCAGGTGGATGGTCGTTTGCCTGCTATTGAGCAACGCTATGAAGAGCTGGAGTCTCTGTCAGCAGCTCGGCGCCAGGCCCTGGAAGGTGCTCTGGCCCTCTATCATATGTTCAGTGAAGCAGATGCCTGCCAGGTGTGGGTAGAGGAAAAGGAGCAGTGGTTATATGGCATGGACATTCCAACTAAACTTGAGGACTTGGAAGTGGTGCAGCAGAGGTCAGTTAACCCACTGACTCAAAAAGAAAAAAGAAAAAACTATATGCACCATTTTGACATTTACTGTCTTCATTATATTTGTATTTACCATTAAATTAGACAAGAATTATGGTTAACTAGTAAAATAAAACTTGACTATTTATTAATGCAGATTTGAGACGCTAGAACCTGAGATGAAGAACCTAGGGTCTCGTGTCACTGATGTGAACCAAGTGGCTGAACAACTGCTGAGCTCAGACAACAGTAGCAAAGACCAAATCCATCAGACCAGAGATCAGCTGAACAACAGGTCAGAGAATCTACCGTAATTTTAACTCCCACTTTAGCAAATCTATCTGAACTCAATCTGCCCTTTATTTAGTGTTCTTAGCCTGGTGTTTGATGTTCTCTGTAGATGGAAGGAGTTTGAGCAACTGGCTGGTCAGAAGAAACATGGCCTGGAGTCTGCTCTTAACATTCAGAACTACCACCTCGAGTGTAATGAGATCCAGACGTGGATGAAAGAAAAGACCAAAGTTATTGAATCTACTCAAAGCCTAGGCAATGACCTGGCCGGAGTGATGGCACTACAGCGGAAGCTTACTGGCATGGAGAGGGACCTTGAGGCTATTCAGGTGTGAAAGACTTTCATGTAGGGAATGTGGGTTGTGTGATTGAAACAGAATGAACAATATAAAAGTAAACAAAGCAAAAGTAGAATTCATTTAGGTTTCACACTTCTAAGAAGTTTTATCCTTTTTTTGTTTAGGGAAAACTGGATGACCTGAGAAATGAGGCTGAAAAGCTGGCTACTGAACATCAAGATCAGGCTGGAGAAATCCAAGGACGCCTGACTGAGATTCAAGAGGTGTGGGAGGATTTGAACGCCACCATGAAGCGACGGGAGGAGTCACTGGGAGAAGCTAGCAAACTACAGGGTTTCCTCAGAGATTTGGATGATTTCCAGTCATGGCTGTCTCGCACTCAGACAGCAGTTGCCTCAGAGGACATTCCTACTTCTCTGCCTGAAGCTGAGAGTTTGCTGGCACAGCATGAGAGCATCAAGAATGAAGTTGACAACTACAAGGAAGACTATGAGAAGATGCGAGATGTTGGTGAGGAGGTGACCCAGGGCCAGACAGATGCCCAGCACATGTTCTTGGCCCAGAGGCTCCAGGCGTTGGACACCGGCTGGCATGAATTACGTCGCATGTGGGAGAACCGTCACAGTGTTTTGGCACAAGCGTTTGACTTCCAGACTTTCCTGAGAGATGCAAAGCAGGCAGAGGCTTTCCTGAACAGCCAGGTTAGCTAAATATACCATCAAAATGAGGCTTGCGCTTGAGAGCTGAATAACAACTTGTTTCCCACATTGGTTTAATGTGTAGCTCAAAAATTCAAAGTCCAAAAACTATTGCAGCTCCTAAAAATAAGTGCATAAGTTAATCAGATCCATAATAATGTGTGTATGACCTGTTTTTATGCAGTTAAATTCAAATAATTCCAAACAGTGTTGTATGTATCAGAAATATCACAAAAATAATTTTAGATTAGGAACTAAGATTAGGAATAGATTAGGAATTAAGCAAAGAATTGCAATAATTCTTTATTTCTTGTCTTAAATGCCTTGACCTCTGTTTATTGCTTAGTGTATATCTTTTAAAAAAAAAAAGTATGAGATCAGTCAGACCCATAACATTCACTCCTTTCATGTTCATGTTTTTTTTTCCTGTCTGTGTAGGAGTATGTGCTGTCCCACACAGAGATGCCCACCACCCTTCAGGCAGCAGAAGAGGCCATTAAGAAGCATGAGGATTTTCTCACCACCACAGATGCTAGTGAGGAGAAGATAACTGGTGTTGTAGAGGCTGGACGGCGCCTCATTAATGATTCCAATGCAAACTCTGATAAGATCCAGGAAAAAGTTGATTCAATCCAGGAAAGGTTAGAGCTGAAGTATAAGATTTAGAAAAGAAACGCAAAGATTTATCCAAGTTTTCATTATTTTTTAAAACTTTTTTAAAGTAGATATTGTGTTTTCTGCCCATTTCCACCAGGCATCTTAAGAATAAGGGGGCTGCAAATGAGCTGCTGAGTAAATTGAAGGATAATCGTGAACTTCAGCACTTCCTTCAAGATGGACAGGAGGTAATGAATATTTGTTGGAAATTAAACGGATAAAACTGAACAAAGCCAGTAAGGAAATGTTTGTCATTTAAGTTATAAGAATTTATGATGATCATATGTTTGTCTCTATATTAATATTATAAACAAAACCTTTTCATATTCTCTGTCTGTAGCTTACATTATGGATCAATGAGAAGATGTTGACAGCACAGGACATGTCTTATGATGAAGCTAGAAATCTTCACAGCAAATGGCAGAAACACCAGGCCTTTATGGCAGAGTTGGCCTCCAACAAAAATTGGCTGGACAAGATCGATAAGGTGAGGTTATTTATCTGTAAACTTTTAAAAAATCTATCAACTTTAACGTTAATAGAAAATTATTTTGTACTGCAAACCATTTACCAGTTTACATTACATTAGCATAATTCGCCAAGCAGCCGATTATTTATATTAAACTTGCTATTATGTCTTGTATCCAACAGGAAGGTCAAGTGCTGGTGGCTGAGAAACCCGAGTTGAAGCCTGTCGTCCAGCAGACCCTGGAGGACCTACAGCGTCAGTGGGAGGAGCTGGAGGGCACGACCCGTACCAAGGCTCAGTGCTTGTTTGATGCTAACAGGGCCGAGCTCTTTACACAGAGCTGCTCTGCTCTTGATGTGTGGCTCAAAAATATAGAGAGCCAGCTGCATAGCGATGACTATGGAAAAGATTTGACTAGTGTCAACATCCTCCTCAAGAAACACCAGGTAGGCTACATGGTGCAAGCAAAGCAGAAATCTTATCTGTTTATAAATTACATGTGGAAGTAAATGTTCTTCCTTCTTGTTTTTACATTTTCTCCTGTTCCTGTGTAGATGTTGGAGAATCAGATGGAGGTCAGAGAGAAGGAGGTGCAGTCTCTACAGTCACAGGCTCTTGCTCTGTCCCAGGAAGATGCTGGACTAACTGAAATAGATGGTCAGCAAAGGCGTGTCACTGACAGCTTTGCTAACCTTCAGGACCCGCTCAATCTGAGGAGGCAGCAACTGCTCGCTTCCAAAGAAGCACATCAGTTCAATAGAGACCTGGAGGATGAAATTGTAAGTATGACTGCACTTGTGAATACATAACGCAACAAATAATCAGATGCTCAGATTTTTTCATTATGTTATGTTACCCTTATGTTACCCTACAGCTGTGGGTGAAGGAAAGGATGCCTTTGGCCACTTCCACAGACCATGGAAAGGATCTGCCCACCGTACAGATGTTAATAAAGAAGAACCAGGTACAATTGTTTAAAAGCATGTTGATTGCCAATCGTTAAAGGGAGATGGATGTGATTTGCAGCAGATCTTGTCTTTAACTGACCAAACACTTTTACAGAGTGTACCTCTAAACCCACTAGGATGATAGGACATAGCCTACAAGTAAAAATGATTGTTGTTCCTATTTGTGAATCAGACGTTGCAGAAGGAGATTCAGGGCCATCAGCCTCGCATCGATGAAATCCATAGACGAGGTGAGACTCAGAGCCAGCTTGATGGAGAAAGGCAGTCTGTTTTAAAGGACCGCCTTGTTGAGCTGAAGGACCTCTGGGATCAGTTGATTGCTGAGACGGACAAGCGTCGTGGCAGACTAATTGAGGCCAGTCGTGCCCAGCAGTTCTTTGCTGATGCAGCTGAGGCAGAGGCCTGGATGGGAGAGCAGGAGCTGCACATGATGTCGGAGGAAAAAGCAAAGGTCATTTGAGCCAAAGTATAAGAGAACTGATCTAACTACTTTTCTTTCACAATGTTGTCTTAAGGAAACTTAAATTTCCTTTTCTTTTTCATTTTTTCTTTGCAGGATGAGCAAAGTGCTTTAGTAATGGTCAAGAAGCACCAGATTTTGGAACAGGCCCTTGAGGATTATGCCCAGACCATACACCAGCTGGCTAACAGCAGTCGACTCATGGTCTCCAATGAGCATCCAGAGAGGTTAGAGGACACAAGCAGTTTAAATCCTCCAGTCAGCCGTAGTACTAGTGTTTATAGACATAGTTGGACCACCATAACGGCTGACCTGGTTATCTTTTTTTCAATTCAACAGTGAAAGAATCACCTTACGACAAGCCCAAGTTGATAAGCTGTATGCAGGCCTAAAAGACCTTGCTGAGGAGCGTCGTGGGCGGCTTCAGGAAAGACTGCGACTGACCCAGCTGAAGCGGGAGATGGATGACCTGGAACAGTGGATTGCTGAGAGGGAGGTGGTTGCTGGCTCCCATGAACTAGGACAAGACTATGAACATGTCACAGTGAGTTTTTTTCCCTAACGGTCTTTGAAGACACAAAGCTCTGGGAAATTTAACTGATTTAATTGCATTGCTCCCTTTTTGCCCTGATTATTCTTTTTAACAGATGCTGAGGGACAAGTTCCGCGAATTTGCTCGTGACACCAGCACCATTGGCCAAGAGCGTGTGGATGGCGTCAATGGGTTAGCAGATGACCTTATTGAGTCAGGTCACCCTGAAAACGCCAGTGTGGCTGATTGGAAAGATGGTTTAAATGAAGCCTGGGCCGACCTGCTGGAGCTAATTGACACCCGCACACAAATGTTGGCAGCCTCCTATGAGTTGCACCGATTCCATGCAGATGCCACTGAGGTGCTTGGACGTATAAAAGAGAAGAAAGAGGCTTTACCTTCAGACTTTGGACGTGACCTGAATACTGTCCAGCATCTACACCGGCAGCACACCACTTTCGAACATGACATCCAGGCTCTGAGTGGACAGGTCAGTCATCACATCAGATATTTCCAGTTAGAAAGTGGAAGCACTGGGAAAGTGTAGCACTGAAAGTCTGCTCTTTTGTTTTAACTCGTAGGTGAACCAGGTGCAAGATGATGCCGCACGGCTGCAGAAGGCTTATGCTGGTGAAAAAGCTGATGACATTCACAGGAGTGAACATGCTGTTACTTCTGCCTGGGAGGGCTTGCTTGAGGCGGGTCAGACTCGCAGGCTCCTCCTGCTGGACACGGTGGAGAAATTCCGCTTCTTCAACATGGTGCGAGACCTCATGCTCTGGATGGATGGTGTTAACCTGCAGATTGATGCACATGACAGCCCGAGGTAAGGGATTTAGATTTCAGTTAAATGATGCACGAAGGGGGTAATTAGTGTTACATCTAGATTTATATGGATTGTCTTTTCTTTTATTCAAGGGATGTATCGTCTGCAGGGTTGGTCATTGCCAACCACCAAGACATAAAATCAGAGATTGAGACGAGAGCAGACAGCTTTACTGCCTCTACTGATATGGGAAATGCACTCATCAACAATAATCACTATGCAGCTGATGAGGTATTTCACAGTTGTTAAAAAACGCAAGCGCTGGTATTCAGTGGATTCAATCATCTCCTTACTAATGTATCTGGATTCACAGATCCGAGAGAAACTGGCTCAGCTTCAGGAAAAGAGAGACAAGATCAACAAAAACTGGCAAGACAAGATGGACCATTTACAAATCGGTATGCAAGCTTAATATGAATTGTATGAGGGTGCATTAATTTTTAATACTGCCATGCCAAACGCAAGGAAGATGTTGCAATAACCACATTTGTATTTGCTTAATAAAAGGATATATATATATATATACAAACTGGTTATGCACAGTAAAGTTATGCAAGAGCAGTGAAGACAATTTTATACACCGTGGACATTGGATTATACATTTCAATTTTGGAAAGAATGTAGGAGCCTGTTTCACTGAGATTAATTACAAAAAGCTACTTGCAGATAAAGTATTAAGACACCCTTCTACATAGAAAAAAGTTGTGTGCTTATATGCAGTGGTGACCTTTCTTCATGTACAGCACAAGTACAGGCAGGAGTAATATTTTGATTTGTTTGCACATGCCTTTTTTATGTGGGTTTGCCAATTTTCTCCTTACCAGTATGGTTTTTGTTGTGAAGTCTGTTAAGCCTGTGGAGGTTTCAATTATTCTTTTTTTATTTTTGCCACTTGGGATATTGGTGGATATTATGCAGTAGACCTTAAATGTTTTACATACATTTTTCATCATCACACAACTATGTAATTCTATATCATGTGTGTTTCTCAGTTAACTACAATTCAGTTCTTTCCAGAACATTCTGCCCCATTTTTTAGTTTTATCTGAAATATGTTAAATGTTTTGCTGTGTTTTCAAGTTTAAACAGTCTGATTATTTCTGCTTTTTTAAAAAAAATCTTCTTTTCTTATCTTTTTTTCTTCTGGTCTTTGTCTTCATGTCAGTGCTTGAGGTGCTGCAGTTTGGACGTGATGCCTACGTTGCAGAGTCATGGCTGGCAGGGCAAGAACCTCTGGTTCGAGCAGCAGAGCTGGGTGCAAATGTGGATGAGGTAGAGAGCTTAATAAAGCGCCACGAAGCTTTTGAGAAACTTGCCGCAGCCTGGGAAGAACGTTTTGTGTTGCTGGAGAAACTCACAACAGTAAGTAGAAAGATCTTTTTATTTTTTATTGCGGGCACACGTTAACATTAGAAGTATGTTCACATCATCATAGTCCACTAGACTTTCTGATTTGGGGACTGAGCTCATTTGGATGTTTTAGACAGACTTTGTTCATGCATCACTTCTAAAACAAATCAGACAACACCATAAAGTTGCCCTTATTTTTAAGCTTGAAGAGCAGGAGATGCAGAGAAGACGAGAGGAGGAGGAGAGAGCAAGGCGGCCTCCTACGCCACCACCAACATATGAAGTGGCACAATCTGAGGTGGAAAGTCAAGCACATGATTCTGCAGCCAGGTAAAGCAGAAGGGAGATTAGGTGTCCATGTTTAGCACAATTAAATGATTTTCTTTCTCTGTAACAAATCTCTTTCTCAAACAGAACCAGTCTGGACCAGACCACACTTAATCAGTCAGTCTCAGTTAACGGAGTACACAGTGATAATGACACATCTCAGGTGAGTGTTGCCTAGTTAATTAAGCATGAATTAATTTATAATAGTGATTTACAGTTTTCTTTTCCGACTCCTGTAATCAGATCATCTTGAAAGGAATTGTACTGACTGTATCAAAGTTTGAGAAATTAATGGACAAACAGTTAAATTGACCACAAGGCACTACCTGTTAAACAAACACATAGAACTACACTTCCCTTACCTCCTACCTCCACTGGAAACAAGTGTGCAGAATGCAAACAGACGGTATCACCATTTTGAGGAGCATGTCGCAGAAACTTATCAACATAGAGACAGTTTGTGATAATTTGCTACACGTTAAATTACACCTCTAGTTCTTAGCATAGCAATCCTTCACTTCAGAAATGATGCATTTCTGCTTATTGTCTTTTTAAAGGATTAAATGTTGCAGTGAGCTCTTGTCTATTTTGATAAACAAATTTTTACCATTACTTTTTGTTGAGTACGGTTTGGCTGGGTTTGTCTATGAAAGGGTAAGAAAAATGATTCAAACAGGGCACCAGAAAGGATGCCGATGGGCTCTGACTAGGAAAATTATCAGTCTCTATGCATACCTTTTGGATCTCATTGAAGATCTTCAGTGGCAGATGGAGACCCATCAGGTCACTTTCTATCTGTCAGAGTTGATGGACTAAAAAAAACAAAAACCGTGAACTAACGTTAAAGTTGTGACACTGGTAGGGACTCCTTAACAATTTCTCATTGCGTTTTCACCAGCAGTCATTATCGCTATCGTTGTCAGTGGGAAAGAAATCAGAGCCTAAACGTGTCTGTAGGCCAAAGCAGCCGGAGCGTGTGAGTACTCAGGCATGGTCAGCTTTTAGCTTCCCTTCGCCCTCTTCACAGCCTCCACTCAGTTCCTGGTCAACTAGCGTGCCTTTTGTCTTTTATTAAAGAAGCCATAGCTTCCCTGTCACAGATGCAGCCATTATTTTATTTATTCATGAGCTACACGGTTTCATTAATGAGTCCCATTGCTGTTTAAAAAGGCATGATGCAGATTCATGTTTTCATGGATCAAATACATTGCAGTCTGCTGCTGTGTATGTGCTCATATTGACCAGGACAGGAGTGACTGTAAATGTGGAGCCCATAGTACATGTGGTTATAAATGTAGCTGTTTGGTGCTTTTTTATATGTAGCTTGTTTTAGTCTTGTGTGTGTTTCCTTTTAGTGTAAGTTTTTTGGCAGAGTAATGCGACAACTGTTTGTAGAAAAAGCACACAGATTTTTATTTAGATGAATTTGTGTTTCAGGTTCACGAGGTAAATAAAAGCCCGAGTAAATGACTTGGAAAACATAATATGTATGTAACAGGTAGTCATGTTAGGTTTTGTCTGCATTTGTATGTTTCATTAAAGAACCATTATTTATTCATACATAAGTAATATAATATTGCTGACATTTGTCTGAAGATGTGTAAATAATCTTATGAACACATCTGTTGCCACTTACAGGTCATTTGATTTCAGGTTTCAGGGTTTTTTTGTGTTTGTGAAACGTTTGAGAATGTAGCTGTTTTAACCACTTGTGTTTAGTGTTTCTTGTGTGTTGTGATAAAAGGTCTTTTATGAAGTACAGTATGTATCACCCTTGTAAAAGACTAATTG
Source organism: Pseudomugil gertrudae (assembly GCA_037177535.1). Classification (NCBI taxonomy): domain Eukaryota; kingdom Metazoa; phylum Chordata; class Actinopteri; order Atheriniformes; family Pseudomugilidae; genus Pseudomugil; species Pseudomugil gertrudae. The sequence goes on along the minus strand of JBAMHV010000016.1, from coordinate 7,333,055 downwards.
TTTCAGTAATATCAGTGAACTGTGTGATTTATATATGGAGCTATTCAACCCAGACTTTGCAACTTTCTAAAGTAATTATGCAGTGCATCATTATGGCTTCTAATGTATGGCTGTGAATGGCTGCTTTGCTATGGCCTTCATTTATCCAGCTTTGTATTTTCTACCTCCTCACCCCCGTTCATCTCCTGGTTTTAACAAACAGGGCTCAGAGACTGAGTCGGTTAATGGACCTGGTAGGGACAGCGGTTTGGCATCGTCTCGTCTTGAGCCATCTGCCACGCTACCAGGCAGGGGTGGTGCAGAATCTGGGCCCGAAACCATGGAGGGGATGCTCTGTCGAAAACAGGAGATGGAGTCCCACAGCAAAAAGGCAGCTACCAGGTAAGGTTTGGTTGTTGAAAGGTAGAGGTTGACTGGTAGAGTCTATGCCATACAAAGCAAGGGTAGAGGGTCCAGTATGACTCCCATCTTTGTCTTCCATTTTCATCTCTACACTTCTTTATATTTGTTGAATAAAGTAACAAGTACATCTTTTGTATCTCAGTCTGTCCTGGATCTGATATTTATGTAAGGGACATTACCCTGCTTACTTCAATTGTATGTTTATATTGTTTTTACCATTAAAATCGTAAGTTTTTCACAAAAAGCAGCTGAGTGGACTATTTAATATCTGTCGTTGTGACACGTTACCAAGGTACCAAGCTCTGGCCACATAACCTGCAGCTTGTTCAGTCGCAGCTATTAATATATGTTCTGAGTTTAGTTTCTACGGTTTCCAACTAGCATTTGAGCCAGCACAATCATTTAAAATAATCAGGCTACCTGACTGGAACTTTTTTATAGGTGTGCTAAATCATTTTTAACGGACACCTTGCAGCCAATCAGAATCGAGTATTCACCCAGACTATGGTATAATTGTCGGTAATGCATGTATCATTAGTCCAGGCATGTCTTTTTTTCTTGGAGATCATGGCTGTGTCCATATATCCACAAATTCCCTAACCCCTCGTTTATTACTGAATAGTGCACTCGTTCTGTTGATGATTCGGGCACAAAGCTTATTATTTTGTCGTCACACATCACGTGACTACCAGCTGTAACTATGACAACCACAACGTGCTTGAAGATGCTGTTCCACAGTCGATCCAAATTTACCTCAGAATAAAGATTTTGGTCTATAGTTTTTTGTTAACCTGCTTTGATGATCATGTCATTTGCATCGTTATAAGCTCCTCAATGCATTGTGGTTTATATTGACCAGTCTAGTGATGGTCAATGCTCACTACTTTGTAGGTCATTTTAAGTGCACTACTTTTTTCTTTCTGGACATTCAAGCACCCTGAGAAAATACAGCCTATAGCTTTTAAAGACAGAGATTTTAAGGATATCAGGTCTGTTTGCTCCCATAAAAGCAAAACAAGTGTACTTAGTTTCACTACTGTATTTATACTACATTTTCTCATACTAATCTGATCACTTTTCTTCCAAAGGTCATGGCAGAATGTTTACTGTGTCCTAAGAAAAGGAAGTCTTGGCTTCTATAAAGACAACAAGAGTGCGAGCAATGGCATTCCCTACCACGGGGAGGTGCCCATCAGCCTGGGTCAGGCTGTATGTGAAGTAGCTCATGATTATAAAAAGAGAAAATATGTATTCAAGCTCAGGTAAGAATTAAAAAGCGCAGAAGAAGCTCTCTTTGAAAAACTCATGATGCTTTTCTGTTAGATGAATGACACCAAAATAACACTCACATTCAGAGTATTGTGAAGCGCGTTACATTCTTCTTTGTTTCCCAATAATTCATTTATCAACCCTGTGTCTGCAGACTAGGCGACGGGAAAGAATATCTGTTTCAAGCCAAGGATGAGGTGAGCTGCACAGAAGTTTTGTCACCAGAAAAGATTCATGTAAACTTTATTTGTGTGTGTTAAATTAATGATGAGATGTATTAAAACTATGATCTGTTTAAAGGCGGAAATGAGCTCTTGGATTCGTTCCATTCTGGGCTCCATCCCGTCAGGATCAGGAGACTCTCCTGTAGGTCCCCGGGCCCTCAGCCGTGCCATGACTATGCCTCCCATCTCCCCAAGCTCAGGTGATACTGGAAGTGTCACCTTGCGCAACAAAGAGGGAAAAGAGAAGGATCGAGAGAAGAGGTTCAGCTTTTTTGGCAAGAAGAAATAGAACACTTGTGTCATAACTGCGTTAATTTAAAACCCAACAGACTGAGGCAGACAGAAAGGAAACCACATACGTCAAACACACTGCTCTCGGCGCACGCTCCACTGAATGGCCGAAAACTTTTTACTTTTTCTCCGAGTCTCTCTGTCACAGGTTTAGCCGTTACTTTTTCTTCATCCACATTTAGATACACCCAACAATGAAAGTCCCCCTCATTCAGTTTCAGGCCATCTCGTTAGTCTGAGTAACAGGTGTGGTTGTGGTAAGCTTGGGTCTGTACCCACCTTGGCCCCAGTCCAACAAAAAGGCTCTTCTTCAGCGGGAGGTTTTTTTCTCCCGGTCTTTCTTTTGGTGAGTCTCAAAGCAGAGATACGATGACACAATGCCATGTCTCCAGCTAAACAAAGGATGGCAGCGTTCCACCTGGCTGCACTCCGGTTTCACATCCCACAACACTCTTATAGGAGGGATCGCATCAGTCTCTTTTTATGTTCCTGGTATTGACGTTACTAATCTGATCGACATTATTAATATAATCATTATTATAATTATTATTATTTATCTTTTACAATGGCTGGTTTGAAAAAAACAAGGTAATTATTAGATTATTTTGATTTATATTGTGGAGAGAAACAAATTTGGTTCAACTAAACAATGTTGGGCTTGCCCTTGTTTTTGTTTTTTTAAGTTTGAGGTGTTTTGCAACATACATTAAATTTCAAGTTTAGCCGTGTGCAGTAAGTGATCACAAGTTTCAATGGGAAAATTATATATATTTAATAAGTGGTTTTATTTTTTTTATTTCTAATTTTGCCTGTATTTTCTTATTTTTTTGTGTGATCTTTCCTGCTTGGTTTTTCAACTTTCCTTTTTTTTCTGTACAAAGCAGAGAAGATTAGTTTTCTAGTGTGCGTGTGTGTGTGAGTTGTGGTGCTGTGGACTTTGCATGTTTATTTGTTCCTGATTAAACATGGCCAGATGGATGCTGCTTTTCAATGCTCAATTGCAGACGAAAACCAGCCTGAAACACAAACTAATGACTGGAATGACTTCATAAACCTTTCCTCTTACTTTGTACGACGTGTAAGCTGGCATTACTATTGACATTTCTCAAGGCGTTTTCTGTTTCGGTCAGATATCTATTTCTGTTCTATCCATGGGCATAAAGGCACGGAGGCAGTTTTTTAAATTAAAAATGTAAGCACAGTTTTGTGGTAGAGATGCAAGCAGGACGGGTGGACAGCTGACAGATTAAATACCAGGTGATGGGAAGAGTGGAAGTGAGATAGGATGAGCAGTGAAGAATGCAGTTTGTGTGCTTTGTAACAGAGATATGAGCCTGAGCTTTACTTGAACCCACCACACTGAAATCCTTGTTTACTCACCCTCTATTCAAACAGTCTTAAAGAAGTTTTCTTAATACAAAGATGTGAATGTAGGGGGAAAAGTGACCTGTGGCAATGACCTAATGTATGTAAGTGGATTATAAATGCCTAACGTTAACCATGGGAAGCTCTGCTAATGAGTGGTAGCAGAACAGAGTAAGTCCTAAATTCTCTGAGCTTTTTGCTCTTGCATATGTGGCATGACTTAACATGAGTTAATGCTTGTATGTGTCAAATCATTGCCATTTATTTTCTTTTGTATTGTAATCTGAAGACAAAGGAGAACCTGTGTTCAGGATTGGACAGGCTAATTTTATGTAATTGGCAGTTAAATGCAGACGTTATCTCGATCCAGTATTGTTAGTATAAACAAATGAGTGACTGGTTTGTTAGATTCTTTAATTATGTAAAAGAAAAACAGCATTTACAGTAGCTTATGAATGTAGACAGTTGTAGTTTCACATTGGTTGTTGCAGACAACAGCAGCTGATTGAGTCAGTCTCTAAGGAGTGAACATACTCTGCGTTTGTGTAATTTATTACTCATTGACAGCAACACACTAAAGCTGATTATTGAGGGGAGTGTTCCTCTTACAGGAATCTCACAGAAAACTGTTGTGATTGCACAACTGACATGAAGTGTAGATAAGTTGGCCTTAGTTTCCTATTTCAAATTAATATCTTGCTGCCTGGATCGATGATTGCTCAAAGTCAGAGGAACTACTGATCATCTAAACTGAGTTCAGTAAACAGCACAGTTTAAAATGGATCTAACTTGCCTTGCTTCTGTCTGTGGGAGTTTGCATCCCAGGCATACAACAGAGCTACTAGTCTCACTTACACTGCTGTCGGTCGGTGTAAGTGGTCAGAAACTGAACAACAATCTGGGAACCACACAACATACGTTAAGCGAGCCAACACAGTTTGCATACATTACATGCATACAGTCATTCCTTTTCAGTGAACCAGCTGTTTCGTTTTCTCTGCTCCGAACATCCAACTCGGCATCCAGTTGATTGTTACCTAACTCCAGCTCAGAGGTCACACAGTGTATTTTCTTATCAGCTCATTTGAATGTGAACGATTTAAATTAGTTTGGCCAAATTGGTCACGTGAAGCAAAAATGATTCTCATACTTGACATACTGTACACAGGCTCTCTCTATATCACACATCCTCACACACATTTAATACTGTACTGTATACTTAATGCAGAATGATCTGGCAATCCAGTGTTGTGGGAATGTCCTCAGCTGGCTGCAATTTGATGTTGCATATTGCATCCTTTTAAAATAATATTGTGCTACTGGTGAGCTTTGACCAGAATATGGGATGTATGAATTATTGATGTCAAAAGGTTTTTGGTTCTAAGACTTCTTGTAACTAAATAATAAAAAATGAAACACAGCTTTTACATGTTGATAATTAGGTATGAGCAAATGCTTTTAGACAAAGGCAGGATATATCTGGTGGAAACTTGTTTTTTTTCTTTTATCCAGTGGTCTGTCTTGCAGCATTTGATAAGCCTGTCCTCCTACCTTCATTTCTCATTACTTTTGACAAATGTCTGTTCCTCTGTAATTCAGAGTTGTTAATACCACTACTATTATTAATTGCTATCCGATCATTATTGCTACTGTTGTTACTATTACTACTGTTACTAATGCAACTTATTGCAAAAATTACAACTGCTGTCCGTTTTCAGGTACGTGTCTGTTATACCAGACCCTTCCACACGATGTCAGTGTGCTGTGGAGCATTTTCATTACAAATCGAAAATACTGTTTGTTGACTTGTGTATCTACATCTAATATTAGGAATAATAAAACATGGTTTAATCAACATTGTTTCTGGGATATTTTTATTTATTTATAAGAATCTAAGTAAATGAGTTTCTGCAGTTCATGAAAATGAGCTAAATGGGAGATAAAATAGTTACCTTGTGGTTCCCTTCTGCTGGTATGTAATTATATTGGTTAAAGAAATGTAACTGCCTAAAAAGCGCATAAGATGTGTAATGCTTTATTGGATAATGGAAAAAAGAACATTTTGGGGTAAAATATGAATACTAGACCTGGGAAAAAAAACCCAAGTATTGAAATTTTTTCAATGGTAAGGTTTTCTCTTTAGGCTTTACTCGTCTAAAACTGGAAATAAAAAAATCCTGTAGCCACCAAATGTAGCATGAGCACAAAAAATAAAGAAATAAGTATTTGCTGGATTATTTGTTCTAACAGTGCTTTTAACTCAAAAACTGTAATGTGTCATTTCCCATTTAAATGGGATTTAATTTGTAAGGAAGATGCATTTATGGAAATATATATATTCTTCAATCCAGGTACTGCCTGCATGCTCTTGCCACATGAGGCCGGGCATTGTCGGACATTAGGAGGAAACCAGGACCTACTGCACCAGCGTAGGGTCTGACAATGGGTGGAAGGATTTCATCTCGATACCTTATGGCAGTCAGAGAACCATTTCCTAGGCAGTAGAGGTCTGTGCGTCCCTCCATG
>JBAMHV010000016.1:7304576-7326796 GCA_037177535.1 Pseudomugil gertrudae | reverse complement strand
TACTGTATATAGATTCTCAAACTTAAGCTACTTAAAATGAGCATTTACACGTAACCACCAGTAGGTGGCACTCGTGTTTACGTTCCTATGGTTCTTACTCTATGAGCCTACAAGTCCAAACAGAGCACACTCATTACCCGGCAGGCACTTTACCCGTGGATCAAAGCAAGATGGCAGCTGTTGTTGAGAATGTTGTCAAACTGTAAGTGCTGGACTTCTTTGCTTACCTCATAACTACGCAAATGACACACATCGCGGTCCTATTATAACGGTCGTATGACAACACAGTCACTGACTCATTATCTGTTAAGCTTAGCTACATTCTAGCTGACTTACTAAGGTTAGCCTACGGTATCGGAGCGTCGTGTCTTGTCTGTTCACATCCTGGAATGGAAGTGCAAGTTAGCTGACACGCAGCTGACCCTTTTGAGGCACGAATAAAAAAGTGGTGTTGGAAAACATACCTAAACTATCTGTTAGTGTACTTGTACGGGTATTAGCTTAAATTTTTATAATAAAACGTAAGTCTTGCTGCTAACATTAAGTGAGTGGAGCAGCTAGGTGGCTCGCACGCTAACAAGCTAAAGTGAGTGTAGTGCCCAACGCCGTCTATTACGATTATTAAAATTATTTAAATACTCAAGAGACCCGTGTGTTCATTTTAAGTTCCTAACCGTGGTAATCACTGTATCTGTCATGTTTTCATTTGCATAAGGCAACTGTACCGAGGTGTAAAGTTTATTACTTTGATGTTAGGAGCTCAAACGTGCTTTCATTTCCGCTGTGTCTTCTCGTTTGGTGGTGCAACCCAAACTGGTTAATGTTAGGCTGCAAATAGACGAGCTTAACCGTAATTACAGAGATGTTTTGTAAATGAAAGGACTGTGGTCATTTAAACCATCCGGTAAAGTGTGAGGATACAAAAAAACACTTCAACTTTGAGGATATGTATCTTGTTTTTTAAGTTGACTGTGTAAATATAGAATTAAATATTAAATTAAATATGCTAAATAAACTAATCTGGACCTTCACAACAAGCACATGCAATAGCAAATTTTACATGTGCAACTTTTAAAACATTTCCTGCATGTAATAAATACACAGCTCATCTAAATAATCTAATTTTAATACTTATGTAAGTAATTAACTCATTGACTAGTAGGCTTTTTTATTGTATATAAGCTGTAATACTTATTACTTAAATTGTTTATTTGTCGCTGCTTTAAAAAATACCTTAAAACAAATAAAAATATCTGCAAAACTTCATGATGGTGACAGCCTAAACTGCAGCATAATAAAAGTTTCTGCAGTGCTGCAAAGCACCCGAGGGCATCCTGATGGTCTCTGTAGTTGGATGTTAAGACTATTTGTTGTTATTATCTCACCCTTTTCCCTGGAATTTAAAGGTTTGCACAAACAGTAAAGTGTCTGTTCTGAGTTTAGAGTACATTCACCCTCATCTCTCCCAATGAGGACTAAATATGTATTTGTGCACTGAGCATAAGGTGCTGCTGAACCTTAGCTAAAAATAAACAACCTGCTATTGCACTTTTCTTTTTATCCTTTCTTTTTGTGAGACCTAACATTGTAACTTTTAATTCTTACACAGTTATAGATATAATCTGCTTCTGGTTTTGTTTAATCAGGCTTGGAGAGCAGTACTACAGAGATGCCTTGGAACAGTGTCACAACTACAACGCCAGACTGTGCGCTGAGAGGAGTGTCCGAATGCCGTTCCTCGACTCTCAGACCGGTGTTGCTCAAAGCAACTGCTACATCTGGATGGAGAAGAGACATAGAGGACCAGGTCAGGCACAAGAAAAGCTCATTGAAATGACATCTGGACTGAAGAAATGCTCGTCTTTAAAGAAGTCAACATTTTGAGCATGATATATTAAAACACCCCCTCAATCTGATAAGGATTGAAAGTTTTCAGTGAGTAAAGTTAGTGTTATATAGATTGTGCTCTACTCTTCCTTAGGCATGGCTCCAGGGCAGCTCTATACTTACCCAGCGAGGAGATGGAGGAAGAAAAGGAGATCTCATCCTCCAGAGGACCCACGGCTTATCTTTCCTCCTGTCAAATCAGGTACCACAGCATTCCCCATTTTAACCAGTCAGCCTTAAGAAAACCTCACACTGCACTCATCATACCGTCATCAGTGTGAAGACTATTGTAATGAAAAGAGAATAGCTGTTTAATTGCTTTTAAAATCGAGTTCATGTGATGCAGCGTGTAGTGGTTTGCATTTGCCTTTGTTTACAGCTATTTGTGTTTTACCAGTAGAGCTAGATTTAGGGCTGAAGAAGGATGCTCTGCTCTCATCGGATGGCAGCAGCCTGGAAGCCCTGTTGAAGGGGGAGTCCTTGGACAAACGAACAGCCGCAGACCTCCGGGGATCAGAGGAAGATTCAAATCAGAGTGATTACACGGGAGGCCTGAACCCTGCTACTCGGATCAGAAAGGTTTTTTTCCCCTCATTCTGAGTCTTTAGTGTAAAGTGTTTATTATTTCAGCTGAGCCTGGGCTTTGTTTTTAACTTATTATCCTTTTTTCCCCCTCTGTAACAAAGAGGATCCTCGAACCAGATGACTTCCTGGATGATCTTGACGATGAAGATTATGAGGAAGACACACCTAAACGGAGAGGCAAAGGGAAAGGGAAGGTAAATGCCTCTTTAATTCCAGCTGTTGTGTGCTTTTGTCCCGGTTGTTGTTTATTGACTTCAGTAATGTCCAAAGGGTCGAGGAGTGGGCAGCAGCAGGAAGAAACTGGACACGGCAGCGCTGGAGGACAGAGACAAGCCTTACGCCTGTGATAGTGAGTCCTGATTGACCAGATTAGAGCATGGCAACAGGTCAAAACAGCTGTTCTATTTCCACCACCTTTCTTCTCATCCTCCTTCTTTCCTTATTCTTTATTTCTTTCTTGCTGTTCTTTGCACAACTACCTAAATCTGTTACTAAAGCCTTTTTTAAGCTTTTGTTACCTTTTGCTATATAATGACCCATTTTTCTTAAACCTCCATTTCCAATATTTTCATAGGTAGGAGTGTTTGTCTTATTTCTACAAATCTGTTGTGCTTGAAGTGTTTTCTTCTGTCAGCCAGTTTCACTTTTAGCAGACTGTCATTGTACGAGTCTGTTTCTGAGCCTCTGCCAGTGCTCTTTCGTCTCCTTCTCTCCTCTCTTTCAGACACTATCAAACAAAAGCATATTTCAAAACCTTCTGAAAGAGGTATATTTCTCTTCATTAATTTTCTTTCCAATCTGCCTTATCCTTTACCCTCAATGCCTGTTTTTACTTTCTGTCTGTGTTACCGTGTAGATTTGCTCTCTGTGTTGTTGAGCTCTGAGGCTCAATGTTCTGCTTCATTTGACATTATTTAAATGCAGTCTGCTAGATTTAGAGTAATGTTTCTGTTGATATTAATTTAAAGGAGACACATTTTTACACTTGTTTTACACTTACTGCCTTCTGTTTTGTTTTCACTGCAGCTTTGCCATGTTTTTCCCCTCTTATTCATCACGTCCGCATTGTGTATCTTGTCATTGCACATCCAATGTTTTCTAAAGCCTCTGCTGCAGTCTTGTCCCAGTTTGATGTTTGCTTCACCTTGTGTGTGTGTGTGTTCTTGTCAAGCCTTTTCCACTGCATGCAGTCACGCTGAATGATCTGCCTATTTGAGTCTGTAGCTATTCTGCTTGCATGTTTCCTAAAATCATCTCTCTTCTAGATGATGAAATAAGGTTAGCATTTTAAGGAAATGAAAGAACTTACATGGAAGTGAAAGAAGTTTTGAGTCAAGGTTTAATCTTTTGACAAACCTCCCACACACTGTGACAAATGCCTCATAGATATTTTGTGGAAAGTGGCAAATGTTTTAGCCTTGTTGGAGGTTGCTTTTAACCCTTTTTATGACCAACCTGTTGCCGCTGACGGGATGTTACATGTGCACTTATAATGATCATTACTCCTGAACCATACAATGTGTCTTAAAAATTAAAAAACCACCAGAAAGCAGAGAAATAGACCTCTTTAACCATTTAGTTGTCATTACGGTAGACCTCAGGTACCCCCACACTAGACCGTCTAATTACAGGCATGTTTTACACATTTGTAGCGGGAGCTTTAGTACCGCAACTCATCAAGTGTTTGCACAAATAGAACATTCAAAACCTGGTCATATGGTCTCTGTTTCATGACTGCTTTCCTGAAATGCCTCCTCGGTTCTGAAGAGGTTGTTTCTTCTTGAGAGCTCTAGCAGAAAACACATGCTTGTTCCCAGACCATGTTCTACATATTTATATCTCATCCTTCCTTCCGGTTCCATTACCCATGTATCACCGTGTTTGTTTTTATACTTGACCAAATTTGCAGAAACATGGTGGGTTTAAATGATTTCCTGTCTGTTGTACATGTAATCACTTACTGTTGCATAAAAGACCCTTGTCAATATTTAGTCAGACCACCACATAAATCTATAATAGATGCGTTATAGGTCTTTGTCTATTTACATTGGCTTAAATGGTTCTTTATGTCTCTGTATAATGTTTTTATACAGCTTAACTGATTTTTCAACCACAGAAGATCTAAAATGACCCTGCAGAGCATCCTTTATTACAGCAGTATTATTTTAAACTTTAAGATTGAATAAAAAGTCTATTTTGAAATGTTCAGTAAATGCATATTTGCCATCCAGTTCTCAACACTAGCTTTCACATCATGGACTGAGATGGCTGTGCTTGATTTTTTTATATTCATACATGTCCTATTTCTATCTCTGTGGCAGTCTGTGGGAAGCGCTACAAGAACCGTCCTGGCCTGAGCTACCACTACGCCCACTCCCACCTGGCTGAGGAGGAAGGTGAAGAGAAGGAGGACATGGAAATGAATGAGCCTGCCCTGCCACTGCCTGACGAGCCAAAAAGTAAGCAACATGTACTAAAATACAGATTTCTTTAATAGATTGCAGGGACTGCTGTGCAGCTGGGTGATTATTGTTGTCTGGGTAATTTAGTAAGTGCCTGGGTGTTTTTTTTTTATCTAGCGCCCAAGAAAGGTCCAGATGGTCTTGCGTTGCCTAATAATTACTGTGATTTCTGCCTGGGAGACTCCAAAACCAACCACAAGACAGGCCAGTCAGAGGAGCTGGTGTCCTGCTCTGACTGTGGACGCTCAGGTATTTTTATAGTCATAACACTGAAATAAAGGAACAATAGAAGAGAAAACTTTGGGGGTTTGTAGGAAAGGAGGGCAACTATAAATAACTTTTTTTTTATTGCAGGCCACCCCTCCTGCCTGCAGTTCACGCCTGTAATGATGGCAGCTGTGAAGACCTATCGCTGGCAGTGCATCGAGTGCAAGTGCTGCAACATGTGCGGCACATCTGAGAATGATGTACGTTTATCAGCTTTTAATATTCAAAGATAAACCCAGCACTTACAAGAATTGACTGGCTTTCAGCATGAGTGGTCATATGATGAGTCCCCTTTTATGCTCGTGCTGAAGCATGATGTTTCATATTTCAGTCTAAAGTAAAAAATACAGACTGATTTGTTAAGGAGACAGGGTTCATCTGCTGAGGGGAAAAATCTGTTTCCCTAACACACCTACTCTGTTTTGTCCGAATTATTCTCATAGCAGTATTTTTTATCGGATCACTGGATTTATTGGGTCACCGGTAACGTTCACATCAATGACAAAATTACATCCTGCGATTTGCCAATTTAATTTTTTCCATCCGTAGTCGATTTTTCTAAACATTCACATCCACCAGATGTATAATCGACCAATCAGAGAAGGTGTGTTGACTGGGTCACAAGAGCTGGTTGCATTATTTTTTTTTAAATCAACTTGTATCATTGTGTCCAGGAAATATAATGCCCAACATGTTGGATAACGTTATTACATTAAATGTGTTTGAGGTCAAATAAATAATGTTTTAGTATCTTATATATTCTATAAGTAATGATCAGGTTAGGAAGAGCAAGCCCTTGTTTTCAGTCACATAAACTTCATAAGCTCCAGCGCAGAGCTGACGCCACCAGTAGGACTGTAAAAAAAAAAAACTAGAATATACAGCTGGTTTATGGTCTGGTTGAACAGGCACTCAGAAATTGCTGAGCAACTAGCAACTAGCTCCCAGCTGCTGCTTCATGCTGGGAGCTGGTTACTGATGCAGATGCTCAAACTGCCCCACAGAGTGGTGGGGCAGTGGTCGTGGTCCAGCTTCTGGACTAAACCGTTAATATTCCCTGAGTTCTGGGAATATAACTGAGTATTGGATGTACCCAACGTGCTCTTTTCTCTTTGCCTTTGCCACCAATAACCCAACGTTGTCATTTCTAGACTTTTTTTCACAATGCAAGTTTGTTGTAGAATTTTCATAATTTATTTGCAAGTTCACGTCGGCCTTGGTGTGCCCGCACAGAGACATAGTTTATTATTTATTTATTCAGTTCCGGTTGTTTACTCGCGTCAGACCCAGTGTGTACGTACCAGAGGATGGGAAGGCAAACACTTTATGTGCAGGTTGATAGTAGTCTCTACAGATGTTCGCTCTCCCGAGGGCTCGCAGCAGGAAGTGAAGCTCTGTATGCATATTCAGGCACATGTACACAAAAACTAAAACTACAGTGAGAAATCCAGTCTAACTTATTTAGTCCTCCAGCCTGATGTCACATAGTTGTATTTGTATAAAACGTATAGACGATTAATGAACATTGCCCGTCAACTCTGGTAAAATAGGATCAAGGCTGCTATGAGACTCAAGTGTTTTTCTTCCAGGATCAGCTTCTGTTCTGTGACGACTGTGACAGAGGCTATCACATGTACTGCCTCAACCCACCGATGTCTGAACCTCCAGAAGGTGAGTCCACCATGTGAAATAAATACTTATTCAGAAAGACATGAATCAAAGATGAAAAAAGTGCAACCCTCACTAAACCTACTTTTGATGACACTGCAGTTTTTGTGATTTTTGAGAGGACCATGCATGCTGTTAGCCTTTCTCACTTAGATTATTACAACTTCTTACCTTAACTGCCTTCAGGCGGTCCAAAATTCAGCTGTGTGTCCTTTAACAGGCAAACATAAATATGAGCGCACCCCCTTAATCTTTGCTTCTTTACTCTGGCTCCCATCAAATTAAGTATTGATTTATTGTTTGTTTTTAATTCTTAGAACACAACCACAAAACATGCATGTTAGGTTATTAGCTATAGTTAAAATGACTGCTTATCATATATAAGTCGCTTTGAATAAAAGCGTCTGCCAAATGACTGTATAGTATAATGAAATGTTAAATGAGCTCCCTCTTACTTAGTAAATATTTAATGCCAATGCATTTCACATAGATATAAGATAATACTACTGACGTATAGGTTGGGGGTGTGGGGAGGTTATTCCTTTGCGGTTGCTTCCCCTGACACGGACATTTTGTGTTTTTCCTTTAGCCTTCCCTGATGTGCGAAAGTACATGTTGCTTTTTTCCTGAATGTTTTACATAAGTTGTGTGCACCTTTGTGTGATTGCGTAGCACTCTGGACAGCATTTCCTTGTTTCTGAACATGCTTTATAAATAAAGTTGTCTTGCTTTTGATGATGGCAATAAGTGAGAAACCTCGTAAACTGGTTTGCTTGTGCTGATCCACAATGCTGGAATACTGTACTTATCACATCTAAGGTGCAAGCTGGAAGAGCTTTCTAAGATTTTTTACACTCTTTTCTGTTTTTGTGGCACACAGGGAGTTGGAGCTGTCATCTATGTCTGGACCTTTTGAAAGACAAGGCATCCATATTCCAGAACCAGAACGTGCCAACGTCATGATGGCACCCCCAGCCTGATTTGTCTACCAACCGTCCCACAGTAGTTTGGTTTACCCTTGAAGATCCAAAACTGCCCAGACAAGTTGACCTCAGTGTCCTGGACAGATAAAATAGTAAAAAGGGAAGTATACTTTACCAGGCTGGCCTCATTTAGCATCAGATATGACTGTTACACAGTTCCAACATAAGATTCAGTCTAATAGATTTTTATTTTCACATGCTTGCCACATAGCCAATTTGAGCAGCACTCATTTCAGAATTAAAGCAAAAATAGCCAAATTATCAATTCCTGTTCAGCTTTTCTATATAAAAGTTGCTAAAACCTTGTTTGTCTGCAGCGTACTGATTTTTTGGCTAGAGCAGAAATATGAAATCAGATGACGTGCCCATGCTTGCTAATGGTGAAAAAAGACATTTTATAATATTTATATATTTCTATGGTATATAATAGTCATAAATATGTATAAATTTGAGAAAAGGAATGGTCACATAATGCTCTTTTATTATTGGTGCCCATCTCATCACTTTTGGGAAAATCGACCACCAAATGGTTTGTGATAAAAATGGCTGATTCCATCTGATACAAAAGGATTGTGAATGATTTTTCTATCTCATCCACTGCCACTGGCCACACACACAGAAATAAACTGGAAAAAGTCAGAGTTGCTCTAAGGTGGCGGGATCTGGATAGCAGGTTAAACTTGAGTCTGTTTGACTTGTGTGCTGTGAGCTCACTAGTGACCTGGGGATGCTTTCTGGTCCTCTATCCTGCAGCCTTTAGCTGCATCTTTTCTCCAGCACACCTAAATCAAGTAAATGGCTGAATGACACGAGGCCATTTGATTCAGGTGTTTTGCAGTAAGTAGATGTGGAGGACCCAAGCGTTCACATGACTGGGTGAAGACGTGCCACTGTGCACGTTTCATTCAGGCTTTTGGACTTTCTATACAAACCGGACAGTTCGTACCTGTTTGATGGACACAGTCATCTTATCCGATTTACAGCAGCAGTCGTGTAAAGGGAATATCGCTGTGTTTTAGCAGTTTGCAGATCTCGCACCATATCTGGTTTAACGCAGTTCAAATGAAAGTAAGCTTGCAGATTGTCACAATGCAAAAGCATTATTACTGCTCCCTTATGATGCTGGAATGGGACAGCAGAGTCGGCTCAGACTCTACTGTAAATTTGCTAATAAGAAAATGTTATTACAGGTAGACTGTGGCAGCAGGTATGAGTGATTCCATGTTGTAGAAAAGAGTTTATATGTTCAGTCCTGGGGAGAGTGCTGTCACAGGTTTTATTATGCAAATGTTTCCTTCAGTGGCAGGGCTGAGCAAAGAAGTCTGAATGGACTGCTGAAGCAGTTACTTTACCTCAAACAAAAACAGTGTTTAAAGGATTAAAACACGCTGCAAGTAAATGGGACTAAGTCAGAGGGAGAGATGGTGATGACACCTACACTGTTCAGTAACAGCATACTCCACAGTAAACCAGGTGCATGTTCGGTCTGCACTCATATGCTACGTAATCGTCTCAGTTAGGAGAGGAAAGGTGTCTGGGAAGTGGTGTAATATAAATTAACCATGCTATCTTGTCATTTTAATAGCCAACTAACAATTACTAAAGCATTACACGAGTGTCACTTGGTTTATTTTCACCTCTTAAACTTACTGTTTTATGTAGAGGCCATGGCTACTAGAATATTTATCCATTTTGTATACATTGATAATGTTTGCATACCTGATGTGTGGGACATTTTGGGAGTTAGGTTGAACTGCTTTCCAGTTAATCCTGTGATCTAATTCTCAAGTGAGCTGCTCTCTGCCAAAGCTCAAAACAAGAAGCAAAGTCCGTAATGGGATTAGGAGGCAAACACTGAAGGGTTTTAGCCCGCAGCCTTTCACTGGGACTTGTATGAACTAGAAGATTGTCCACCTTTCATAACAACCTCACAACTGTTGAGTAATTATTGTTGAAGATCAGATTATGGCTCCTGTTTATTGCTTTGGGAGAGAATCGCTCATAAGTTAAGTGATATTCAAATCAAGGTCATAGGTTTACGTAGTAGGTGAATTCTCTTCGGGTGGACTTTTACTTGGATTTAATGGAATGTTTTATTGTATAAAAACAAAAGTCTTCAGGAAAATAAACTACTCTGCACTATAACCTGATGTCTTCTTCTCCTTTTTCAAAACTGATTAATTGCAGCATTTATAAAATGCAGTTTTGTTGGGAAACCAGCTCGTTCCTACTAACCGCAGCAACCTGTTACCCTGAATCATGTACTCTGTTAAATCAACCATTATTTTCCCAGCCTGCCAGCATTTAGACAAGAAAGAGGGAAGTTTGATTGTTTTAGCAGATTTAAAATGTCAACATTTCCTCCAGCCACCTTTAATGTTTGTCTCAAATCATTTTCCTCTGCTGTCCAATTAGTTTACAGTGTGCATCAATTCAGTAGCTCCATAAACTGCATCTCAGAAGGCAGAGCATAGCATCTGGGCTGTTTACATTTATTCATGACCTTTTGAAGGACAGTGCAAATTAGACATTGCATGTAAAAATATATCATTTTAGTTTTTTTAAATGCTGTTACACTCCATTAGATGGCAGTCAAGCACTAAATCTCCACGTAATCCCTCAGCTGCACCTTCATTAAGAATCACTGCTTATTACTGAAAATAACAGCTTAAAAAGATCAAAGTCTTATTGCACTTTTCTTTTATTGCACTCAAAATACAACAGTCTCCTATGATAAGATACACTCTAAAGCGGCATTTTTTTTCCTTTAAGATATTACCTCCAACATCACATCAGAAAAATAAACTAAACATTCTTTGGAGCACAGTTGATCTGTTTTGGATTATTATTATTATTTTAACTGGATCAGAAACCTGACAGCTGAGTGAAAGGGTGCGTCAGCGTGACAGAATGGTGTGAATCATCTCCCCGGCAACATGGGGACGGAGATGAGGACACGAAAAGACAATTTCTGCCTCAGGTAAGGCTAAGGAAAAATAAACATACTATCACACATTAAATTAAATGGAAACTAATGATAACTTTTATTACTTGCACATCTGAAATTATACTCCTAATTCAATCATTTAACAAAATAAATAGAAGAGTTCAATTTATTTAAAGTTTAAGAAGTTGACAAACAAGTTAAAAAAATTAGTATTTTACATTAGCATTTCTTTGTTTTATGAGCGAATTTTTCTGTATTCATGTGCATGAGATAAGCTTAAACTGCCACTGGATAAATAATGAAATGAAAGGAAATGCTGGAGGAGTCATCATGGTCCATTGAACACAGAAATATGCATTCGTTCTCTGACAATAATTCACAAATAAGCTAACACGTATTTGTTTCAAAATATCAAAATACGACAAAACAAGTCTGTTCGACATTCGGTCTCTGTAAAACTAACATTTACAAACAGTAAAAAGTTTTGTCAGGAGGAGGATTATTGTACAGTCACTTGAAAAATAAAATCACCAGGATCCCTTTGATGAAACATGTAGAAATCACAGATAATTAACAATACCAAATACTGACAGTTTCCACACTTAAAACTAATATGTGCCTTTTTTCAGGATGACACAGGAACAGTCTGTATATAAGTTACTGAAAATGCAGCATCATTTGCTAAAACGTACACACTGTAAATGTAGAGCCATGTGAAAAAGATTTGCCATTTCAGGAAATTCAGAAAAACCAAAAAGTAAAAAAAAAAGTTTCTTTGCAGATATTTTCTAATAAATTAGGTTAATACAAATTCATTGCAATACATATTTCCCTGTCCATTCAACATAAACTAAGCCAAAATGCACAAGCAGTGTGTGAGGTCATAGTTTTCTGATGTCATCAGTCTGCTCTAAAGGGGGAACATGTGTCTTTTGAAGACCACTAATGTTCCACCACAAAGTTTATACTGGGATATGGTCTGAACAGGACATTATTCCTGGAATAGGACTACTTTATGTTGTCTTAACAGGATAAAAAGTGTTCTCCAAACAAGTCATAGTTCAGTCTTTTTTTTAACATCTAAACTTAAATATTAAACATACTAAAGGATGCAGAGTCTAAGTCTTCTCTGAACTTTACACAGTCTGACCTTTGGTGAAATTGCTGGAGTTTTAATCTCTGGAAAGAAGGACTGTTCTGGATGGGTTAGGGCTCAGAATTGTCTGACAGTAGTAGAGCGGGTCAATTGCTAACCGGCAAGTTAGTGGTTCAAATCCCAGCTCTGGCGTCCACATGTCAAAGTGTCCTTGAGCAAGACACTGAACCCCCAGTTGCTCCCAGTGCTGCACCGGTGTGTGAATGCGTGAGTGCTATAATGGTAGACCATTTACCAGCAGCAATAAGGAAGTTTTTAGTTTTTCACACTGCTTCTGATTCTCAACTTAATTTTTTGTAAAATAAATAATGACTGAATATAAACGCCTTGTGCTTTTATTTATCTGAGATTTCATTAACCTAAATCTAAGACTTAGTAGGAACTTGATGCATATACACTACCAAATAAAAGTTTGGATACTTAACTTTTGGATTTAATAGGAAATGTGATCTAACTTTTCATTAGTACATCATAAAACTACAGGACTGAATGGTTACTTTCTTTTTCACATGCCTGTATTTGTGTGTGACTGTATATGTATTGTTTGTGTCTGTGCCATTTGTTTATTTAAAAACATGTTCCACCAAGCTGAAATAATCCCATAAAATGTACAAGAAACGTTACAAACATCGATTGTCGTACCAAAACATGGAGTATATTTCTAACCTGCACTCAGTCATCACAATTTGTGACACTCATAATAACACTATATATTAGACTTCATAGTAATAAGATTTTAAAAAATACTCTAATACTAAGTTAATCTCTTATGTACCTTACACTGCCAGTATTTACTCTTTTGAAATAGTTAGGCAAAATATTGTCGAGATAATGTGCATTTTTTCCCCCAACTACTATAAAAGTCTCTCGCACACATGTGGTGTCCTTTATTAGATTCTTGCTTTAAGTCAGTGCTGCTACATTTCAATAAATGTTACTATTTTTGCACTAATGTCATCAGCTACGGTGTACATTCAAAATATATCTTGGAAAAAGTCCCAAGCAGGACACAGCAGTAAAATTTATATTGGATCTGGGCCTTTAACGGGTTATTTGGCCTATTTAGAACATTTTTCCTTGTGCTGGGTTTAGATTGTGGAGGCTTTTTTTAAAACAAATACCTCCTTTAAAAGCGCAACTGTGCAAAATCTGCTGAAACAGTTTAATAAGTGTTGCCAGGAAAGAAAATAAACTGCAACAGAGAGTGTATTCAGCACCAGGTAGAAGCTTGTGCTTGCAGTAATGTGGATAAGCTAGCTTGTGAGCATAAATTAACGTAGCCGCAGCAGCATTCAGAGCATAAACACTGAGGAGATAAATAAATTACAATTGACGTAAAATTACTCTGAATCTAAACTTCTATCGACTTATTGCTTTAATAAAATAGTGGCAGCACAACATTTGTTATAAAATATCAAGTAGAAGTTCTTATTTGTATATTGCTAGATAGGCTAGCAAATTAGCTGCTAAGCTTTGTAATTTGTAGTTAACAAGAGAAATAAAGCTTGGATGTTTGCAGGATAAGTGAAGAAAAAGGAGAACAGCTTAAACTTGGGTTGGAATATTTGTTCCTTAAAGCTAATCTAAGCTCAGTTTTGTAAATAATCTCAACATTTATCATTAAGTAGCTACAGCACTGTGCAAAAAAACTGACACGTAGAAAAAAAACTCTTCTAAGATCACATTGTTGGTGTCATTTCCTTTTTCATGGTAATGTTAGGCAACCAGCACGACTTCTTTCATTTCCTATTGTAATATTTTTGCTAAATTATCCTACTTGTTACCAGAACACTGTTATCAAGCACAGCAAGGTACAAAAGGACGAAAAGTGTTAGTGTAGTTGTATATTATCACCAAAGTGATGTCTACAGAGGTGCACAGAAGTTCTTACAAGAAACACAACAACACTGTTCACTGGTTTTTTTGTTTGTTTGTTTGTTTTAGCTTCGGGTAAGAGAATATCTGGTGGAAGGGTAACTATCGGACAAGTCGTGGTAAGGTTGGATATATGACCTTAAGGCCTTACATCTGTCCAAAGAGGATGGAGCAGAGCAGGAAGATGGCATAGAGAAACAACAGACCCAGACCCAGCCGGCGGTCCAGCCTCCAGTGGTTCAGATGAACACTCATCACCTAAAACGAAACAAAGATCAGTTCAAGAAAAGAGCCACAACACATTTCTAAATTTATCTTTAATAAAGCTGTTCATACAAAGATGGGTGGTATTCTGCTTTACAGAAACATCAGATGTGATGATAGATACTGAGAGATATTCAATACTCAATATAATTACCATCCATTCATTATCTACCGCTTATCTTATGCATTATCTACACTTTCGTAATGGTTAAACTATACTAGATCAGGAGGAAATTCTAACAAAAATGCATCATGTTACACATTTAAACAGCTGTGCAGCATTTTGAGTGAACTCACTGTCAGAAACACTGATGCCAGCAGCAGGATGACAGAATATACAAGTCCTTTATTATTTATGGAGACCTGTAGGAACAAAAACATATCAAAGATTGCTCAACAGATCTGACACCTAAAACCTTTCACACACAGCAAAAATAAATAAATAGCCGTTATATGGAGTGTGCATACTATAGATCCGTGGTCCACCACAAGGGTACGCAAAGCCCAGGGGAAGCCCAAACCCAAAAGAATGTCAAAGATATTGCTGCCTATGGAGTTCGACACGGCCATGTCCCCCATGCCTGGGAAAAGAAATACGGAAGTGAAACCAAAACCACACAAAGGGAACAGCCATAAGCGTAATGAAGAGATTCAGGATAACGCTTCTGTTTATGTTACCTTGTCGAGCAACAATGAGACTTGCCATGCAGTCGGGTACACTGGTCCCTGCTGCTAGGAAGGTTATGCCCATGATGTAGTCTGGGATATCGAGTGTGTAGCTGATGATGGTGACCTGATAAATATGCAAACCCACAACCAGGATCAAGTTTGCTGGAAAACTTATCAGATGAGAAATTTTCAAACCAACAAAGATTTTCATCCAACGTGTTCACGTAGGCGTTACATCTACAGGACAGCCCACCGGCCAGCTTAAATATGTCTAGAGTCGCTGTCTCCTTACCATCCACACCATGAGGTAGGAGAAGACAGCAATCCACAGGGTGGAGGCCACAAACGTGACCATGAACCAGCGGTGCCAGCGTGGCAGGATACAGTTAGGCACAGTGCAGTACAGCAAGAAGCCCAGAGGCCAGGTGATCAGCCACTTGACCCGCGCACAGCAGCTGCCTGGCACACACAAAACAAAACTTATGAAAACTCATGGTACCTTTAAAGCAATCAAACAATAAAGGACATAATGTTTTGAGGAACCTGAATCAGATGACGAGTAAATGCAGTCAGATGTTCATTAATAAATAAGATACACATACTTTATGTCCTGTTGGCTACTTCACACAAGTGAAGACAATAAAGCAAGGCTCTGAAAAGGCCTCGTGGTTGAACCATCACCTGGTATGCGCATCGGACTGAAAATCCCATCTTCATCATCTTCTTCCTCCTCTGGCCGGGATGCCTCAGCCCCATGTTTATCTCCAGACTCTGCATCTTTTAAGCCGGATCTACCGCCTCCATTTTCCAGGCTGCAGGAGCCCGTCCTCTTCAGGCTGTTGCTGGTTGACCCCGCTTTCGACGCAGGCCCGGCGTCACCATCCCGCTGGTGCTTTGAACTCCGGATCAGTCTCTGTCTCTGCGGTGAAGAATGACGAGTTTCTGCTGCAGTTTGTTGCATCCAAGTGTCACGATACCGACGGTGCACTACGTACCTCGCTGATGAGCACGCGTCCTGCCATGGAGAGCCTTGTGCGAGGCGAGAAGTGCGGAGTGATCATTATACGCAAGCCAGCGTCTGAGAAGGACAGTTTGTGGGGGTTGAGGATGAGTAGCTCATCTACCATGATGACGGGAGGATTCTCCTGGCCGTGGACTTGCCCTGATTGGACAAAAGCAAAGATCAGTTTCCTGCACGGAGATGTTTATCAGCTCTAACGCCGATGCTGCCCCAACCTTTGTTGAGAAGAACCAAAGAGGTGTTGCATGCTGCAGCGTCTTCTCCCATCTTGTTGTCTCTGCGCTCCTCTGATCTGCGGCAGCACAGCCTGCTGCTGTGGAACTGATGCTTCACAAACACCGAAAGCTGAGAGTTGAACCTGCATCCAAACAAATGCTGCTACTTCCCATCTGTGTGTCATTTCTACTTCTAATGCAAGAAGACTGAGACAAGCGGAAAACTCACTTCATGATTATGATGTATATTGCATACATGGTCATGAGCAGCAAGGACTCCCACCTGAACAGTGAAAAAACACAAACGGCACAAAGTTCAGTTGAAAAATGAACGTATACAGCTTTCTGAAGTATTTGAGCCACTTAAATGCTTTTATCTTACATAATACTCCCTGCTGAATATTACTGACATTAACAATCAGCTGTTTGTTTTTGAAGGAGCCCTCTGAATAACCTTCACTCTCCCTCAGACTCGACTCCTGCTGGAGACAAACGCATGTTGCTCCTTGAAGGATTGATGGGACTCAGAGTCACTTTCAGCTTTGCTAAGAAATTGCATCTTACTAGAACATGTCACAAGGACACAGAAAGCAATGGCGGAAGAAGACTTTTGTACCACCAAATAGTAAAATTCAATCAGCATTCATCAGCTCTCCTCACAAACCTGCTGTGAACTTGGGCAAAGCAATGATCCACAGAGCTAAAGTCACTGCATGAACTCAGAAGATTTGTGACTCAGATACTCAAAGACAGATCTTGGCAAAAGCAGCCGCAACATAAATCTGTTCGCTTTTGTTGAGAGGAACAGGAGTGAGGTGAAATATAGCAGGGCAGTCTCAGTATGGCACAATGGGACTTAACTAACACTACCATACATCTTACAGGAACCCATTGCAACAGGAGACATCGAGTCCATAAATATCTACTCTTTTATTAAATCCATCCACACCACAGTATACATCCTCCTTTTTTATTTGAAAATATTCAGGATAAAAAGCTCAAATAACACCAAGAGCACAAAATGTGACCGTGGCAGAGTTAACAGCTTCACACAAAGAAATCAATCCAACAGCAACGCTGCGCAGTCATGAGTGAAGTAGCTGCTACTGGTGACACAAGCCGTCACACAAATTAAGCTCATCAAAGACAATTTTACAGCCAGATCTTACACTGATCTTCATCTTTCCAGCGGCTGACACTGCAATGAGCTTTGGCAGCTTGAAATAAAAAAATCTGATGTTTTTTTTTTCTTATTAGTATTATTAAAGATAAACCAGATCAACAAATTCAGCTTTCACTCTGTGACGCTTGGAGACGGTTTGTGCGTGAGCGGAAACAGGAACCCTTCTAAAGCTGCCATAGAAATATCTTCTCACTGCTCGCTGTGTCATTCAGGATGACGTGTCGCCTCAAACGCCATCAAAAGGAGCAAATCAGCCAAATGTGCAAACGCAACTTACCAGACAACTCTGGCATCATAGATAACCTTGAAAGAGAACAAAATGGACACTTTAAAACTCATTTGGGAGGAGGTAAAGCCGAGCAAAAAGAATATGTTGCTTAAATTTACATCTTACCAAGATGAGTGCCAGCACAGATAAAATGTAGTAAGAGGAATCTCTGAAAAGAGACCACCATGTCAGAGCCACGGTCTGTGGAGGAAAGCCATAATGGTTTCAGTCAGAAATAATTACCGACACTCTGCAGACAGGATGTCATAATCCCCTTATGCAAAATGATAGCACTTCATTAGCATTACATAATTCTGTCTGGAACTGAGAAAAGCGTTAAACAACACGTAAACGGACTCCTAAAGAGGCAGACTAAATGCATGGGTCGGTAAACTGTAACACAGTCTGCTGGCTTGTTTTACCTGTCCTGCAAAGATTCCACTCAGCCCGATGATGACCAGGATGTTGAAGACGGCTGAGCCCACGATGGTGCCGACCCCAACGTCACCTTTAGTGATGAAGACACCTGATGACGGCGAGAGATGTCCGTCTGAGTTTAGGTTTGACAAAACCTGTTGTTGTGTGTCTTATCTAAAGACTTTATGGGCCAAATGCACATATACTGTGCATGTATGTTTATATTCTGTATATTTATCCAATAAATGGGGCTACTATTAAACTTTTTATGTTTTAACTTCCTACTGAACTATATAACTCATCAGTCATTTCCTCTTTTAAAAAATGACTAAAATAACTGGACTCTGCTGACATCTCCTGGGTGATTCTGGCATGTGCAGAGCGTATAATTTAGCCACCTCTGCTTAAACAGTGAGAATTAAGCCACATTTCAACAGCGTCTCTAGAAATCGCCACAGCTGTTATTCGGTCACGACTGGCCGAGCTACGAACCGATGAGAGACGTGAAGAGCTCAGGTGCAGAGCTTCCAGCTGCCATAAATGTTGCCCCAGCCACATCCTCACTCAGTTGCAGGTTCTGGACAAATAAAATAACACAACAGACCAAACAACAAACACAATCATTATATCAAACTGCTATGTATATATTTATATGAAAAACTGGGGCGGGGTTTCTTCACCTCGGATATTTTCTCCAGAGAAGGGACAAAGTAGTCGTCACAGACTATGGCCAGAGCGTAGAACATGTAGATGGCCTGGAAGGCAGAGCGCGGATAAGACAGCTGAGAGGAGCTCTTTTTCATAGCATAAACCAGCTCATGGGTTCGGTTGGTTTATGCTAGGATGATGTCACACGTCAACATGATGAGTCAAAGATATAAATAAATGGGGGAAATATGCAGATTTGAGGCAGTATGATGATAAACACTCACACAGAGTGCATGCAGCAGCACAGCCCCATTCTTCCTCTGCTCCTTGGTAAAAATGTCCTCTGGAAACTCGTGGATGGCTGTGGAAGGATCAACAATAAAATAAACATTTTCCCCAACTGATGAAGTTTCATTTCTCTAAAATATCTGATTTGTAAATCTACACTGACATCTTAATAATCACATTATGTTAGGAATTAAAAACAGAACTACGTCGTAATGTTTGCATTATTCTCCTGCATGACGTGTCACACAGCCCCTCAGTGTAGATGGAGCATGTGTCCTGTAATGAAGAACGAGGCAGGAAGTGAAACCGACAGCTGCTTCCTGTCTTCCTTCAAGTGCAAACGTAAAAACAAAGCAAAAAGGAAAAACCCTGTAACGACACTTTAGACTTAAGAGTGTGCTGCACCTTCAATTCACAACTCTGAGCAGAGCTGGATGAATTTAAACTACAGGGGAGCATGCAGCTATTTATAGCTCCTCTGCTGTGTGAGACAACAATGGGTTGACAAGCACACAATAAGCCCAGTGTAGCTGTCACGATGCACAGAAACGGAAGAACAGACTGCGTGGATTAAGAGGGTCTCTTGTGATCAGGGATATGAGCTG
This sequence comes from Pseudomugil gertrudae, assembly GCA_037177535.1. Lineage (NCBI taxonomy): Eukaryota > Metazoa > Chordata > Actinopteri > Atheriniformes > Pseudomugilidae > Pseudomugil > Pseudomugil gertrudae. Next base: position 7,307,388 of record JBAMHV010000016.1, on the reverse strand, counting down.
TGCTCTTTGACACTGCAGCAGCACAGAGTAAGAGTAGGAGGCCATATGGTCCAGTGGAGGGATTTAAATTTGGTCATATTTCGGATGGGAAATATAGATGCTTCTTGTGGATCGTTTCTAAGACCTCAGGCGGAGTCTCTGCTGCTTGCTATAGAAGACTGATGAAAAAAACCTATTTTCATTGTGTGCCAGCTGTTACTGCAGGGCAAGGCTGGTCCAATGATTCATCGAGGCTTAGTAAACTTTCTGTCATCTTATTGCTCGAGAGACGGAGGCTAAATGAGAAGCTGCACTGTGAGAGTCTTCTCATGCCGCCTGTCAGCTGTTGGAAATCTGCGTCTTTCTTGCATCACCTTCGTCCTCTTCTAGCCTTCCAGTCCACCCTCCTGCCCCAACACGTAAACTCCCAGGTTATGCTGTCGGGAGAAATGTGTAGATGGACGGGTATGAGGGGTTGTGCTGATGAATGTAGTTGCTATGGCGACCCTCTCCCTAGGGGCACCCCCCCTCCTTTTTTTTTTTTTAGATGGGTGGCAGTAGGAAGCCAATGGCTAGGCAACTGAGAGAACAGTGAGAAAGGGGGAGGTGAATATGTGTTTCCCATGGTACGGGTTTATGAAAAATAAAAATAAAAAAACTAAAAGTGACAGCAGCTCTGGACTGTAATGTCTAAAAATATTTATTTTTCCTTACAAACCCTCAAGAGAGGTCTGAGAGAGTGAGTGAGGGAGGAGGGATAACGGCACAGAGATGCACACAGACAGGCTGTTGGTTTGCTGGAGGCTGCTTCGCAAGACTGAGCTTTGCCAAAATATCCATGCAGTGTCACAGAGCCAGAAACACCACAGCTGAATATGCCTGCATGTTTGCAACTCTCTAGACCTGATCTGCATTAATGTAGCAGCTAGTGCTACTCTTCATTTAATGACTTTTACTGCCAGAAGCACAAGATACTCCCACAAGTCATTTTCCTCTGATCCTGCTCTGCCTGTCAGTATTTGTTTCACTCCCACAGCAGCTGAAGTTCTCTAAAGAGACCACTTTATGTCTCACTTCACATCTAGTTGGAGTTGTGTCATTTTCTCTTAAGAGACAAACTGTCAGAAATGGTTGCTTGAACTGTTATTTGGGTGTTTAAATATTGTGCAACTTTCAAAAGACGTGAATCTGAAGTAACATAGTAGCATTTTGAACTGTACCTGATTACATGTGTGTGTGTGTAAGAAACATTATTAAACTGTTGGGTGTATTTGCTCACACAGTTGCTCCGTAGTGGTGAACCTCACTACTTCCTTGTTTGTGAGCTTTTTGGGGATTCTCCTTTTATACCCCATCATGACACCCACCTGTTTCCAATTTACCTGTTAACCGGTTAAATGTCCCAAACAGGTACTTTTGAGCAATAAATATCTTGTCTTAAATTAAATATAAATTAAAAAAGATTTGCTAATCAATTTATTCTGATTTAAGTTTTAATCAACGTGTCAAATTTATTAGGGAAAAAAACTAAATCTGAACCAAAACTATTGTTTTATTTCTAAAAATGCAACTTTTTTCTTCTCTTTTCTTGGAAACTAATGCAATAACTGTAGGGAAGATTATTTGTGACTGTAATAGGGTAGAAAGAAAATAAGTAGGTTTTTTTTTACTTATCCTGATCCTTTTCTGACTCTGTGGTACCCGTTACTTTTAAATTATTATTTAACACAATTTAATCTTTTCTATTGTTTGAACAAATCATTGAAAAAAAGACCACAACAACAGATTCATGTTAAATTTCCATAGGTGAGCTGCAATTGCTTAGGTTAACCCCCCTCCCACAAGCTGATTGACCTCAGAAGTTAGCACCTAGGCTTTAAAATGAATCCTAAATTTAGTTGCTGACCTGTGAACAGACAATAAATCAGTGTGTAGTTCTGGTTTATCAATTAAACTTCATTACAGTCCCTTTAAATGACACTAAAGTCTTTTACAAATCAAAAGGATTTCTGAGACTTGAAGACATATTTGATGTTCAAAAGGATTCAAATACATGCAAACAGCATGAAGATCTAACACAATCCCGTAGTGAATGTTTGTTTGGCTCTAATTTATTGCAACAGCTAAGAAGAATAAATAATAAAGCAAAGCAGAATAAATTAAAATGTTGAAAAAAGATATAAAATTAAGTCACATTAAGGTTAAATTAATTTATAAATTTTTAGAGACACTAAATAAAATGTCACTTATTCTTTATATCATGAATATTTTCAGTTCCTTACATCCTCATACAGAAAACTAGAGCTTTTCTCATCCAGCTAATCTGGTGCAAAGTCACACAGTCTGCCAGAGAGACAGAAAGATGACTCGTATGTATTTATCTCTTTATCTACAATATAATCTAATAATATGTCTCATTCTCCTAAAGGAAAGTAGTGCCGACATGAGGAGCTGTGCTGTCAGCGGACGGTGGGCGGCACGGGATAATGCTATTGATCTGAAAGTCTGCAGGCTGTCCTGGAGTCAAGCTACGGTATCGACTGCCACACCAACCAAAATGATGTCGGTGTATCACTCACACATCAGTGACACGGCTGCATTTTTCATGAGGAATCAAAATATAAATATTTCATCCAGGTGTGTAATGTAAATTCAACTAGATTTTTTGCTGTTCTTACAGAACAGCAGGGTGAATGCTTGCTTGCATGCTGGAAACGGTCGAACTGCAATGCTTATGACAACTGAAATAATCACGGAACTAGCAGTCAAACTGTCTGCTATTCATTCTGATTCACGGAATGTTCGAGTGCATCATTCAAACTGTGCATCATTC
>JBAMHV010000016.1:7294025-7304476 GCA_037177535.1 Pseudomugil gertrudae | reverse complement strand
AGAATAATAATAATAATAAAATATAATAAAAACAGGAACACTAAGGGTGAATGCTTGAGTGCAAGCATTCACCCAATTATGCATTTGTTCTTTGATTCACTTTTCTTTGAGGTGGTTTGAATACAAGACTGATTAGCCGACAGCAGGGCTTCAAACTACACCAACCAACTCACTTATCAATAACGCACAACATGTACACTGTGACAAGCGAACAAAGACAAATGCTTGGGGGTAGCTTTGCCCAATCACAAAGCCTTATTCATAATAAGCTTAGTTGGTAGGGAAACAAAGCCTGAAACAGCCAAATATCTCCCTGATCCATGACAATTAAAAACCTTTAACAGAAAGTTTATAATGAAGCTCTAAACTCATTTTTATGGACACAAGCAGGAAAAAGAGAGCAGGATCCAAACATTTTCCAAAACTTTGTATGCCTGCTAAACCGGCCGGATAAAAGCACATGCCTCAAAACCATTTCAAGCCAAACTGTATTAGATTATCTGCCAGTTTCTCTTTCTCAACACTTTCTCTCAAACTCCCCTCACACAAAATCACGGCTGTGGAAAAATACTATTTTCAGCTAACTGTCGCTTGCCAATATAAACAACATAACAAACCTCAACAACAACACACAGTGCGAGCCATTTACTTCATTTACATGGTTGGGATTCTTTTAACCCCAACCCCCATCCCAAAACCTCTGCTCTATTTTTAGCTCTCCGCTTTGCACTTTTAATGCTTGAAAGACAGAATTGTCTGGGTTTCAAAATTTAGCATTCAGTTGCCTAGCAACCGCAGTCTCCGAGGCTTGTCAGCTGAAGCCAGATCGCACCGTCTCCATCTTGTTAAGCGGAGGAGCGATGAGAAGAGAGATGGGGATTCTGAGCCTGGACGCTGCTGCGCAGTCCTCAAGATAATATCCCCAAAGATCCGGGACGGGCTTTTTAATCACACTGCAGATTATACAATCACTGTAAGGCAGCCTGCTGAGGAACGGGGGCAGCAACCTAAGGCTGGAGCAGAGCTCACCCACCGCTGGGTCTAATACTACCGCTCCAGCTTTTTGTCCACCTCCTCGTCCCCCGTGTATCACCTTGATGAAGTTTCTACCCGCACTACTGTGTTAGAGATAATGAGGCAGATCTGTTTGCAACCAGGAGCTCAATAAAAGGTTAAGTGTGTTATCAGGTAGCAGAATACAAATGGCCTTGCACAGCAAATTGATTGTTGGTTGAGAGATACGCGGAGCCCCATTGTTTCCCTCTTATGTGTCATCGCTTACAGAGGGAAAAATGCTACAGAGGCTGTGTGCAGACAGCAGGACAGCAAAGTGCCTGCGACTTTATTCAGCTTTGAGAGCCATATGAGTTGTTCATGACGATGACCTCTTGGTGCATCATTTCTCTTATGTAATGAAGTTTTTTCTGGATTTGACTGTAATATGGCTGCTGGAATGAGTATTTAACTTAACTACTGGTAAAAAAATACCAGTTAACAATGAGTTTTACAACATAATGATGGAGAAAACCGAGCATGTGTTGACTGCTTGAAGTCGAGGCTATAAAATAAAGTTTAAAAGGTCATGCTTTTTTTGGGTTTTCACTTTACTTCAATGTGTTAAACAGCTTCGTGTGCAAGCCCCCAACAGAGGGAGTTCTGGAAGCAAGAGCAGCTGAGCAGCTTGAGCTGTCTTTGTTTATGATTTAGGCTTTTCTTCTTCTATCTTTGCACTGTTTGTCCAGTGGTTATCAAATAAGGATCTTAAACTTTGGTCCTCAAGGGCCACCATCCTGGAGGTTTCAAAGTGCAGTGCATAAAAGCTCAATATATCACGAGGAACATTGTCTCTCTTTGTATCTAATCACTTTGCTAGAAAAGCTCTAAAGTCTTTACTCAGCTGGCTTCACTGTTATAATTTAGCTGAAAAATCCCTCTGAAATATGACCAAACATACGCTTTAAGGCTTTGCTTTGAGAGATATAAATTAGACACATATAAATATAAAAAAAAACCTCAATATCTAACCAGACGTTACCATCTGTAACCCATAAAATAGGTGAAAAGATTGCTGTAGAGATCAACAGCCTTTGATTCAAGCGGACATTTTGTTACAGTGCCCACCATGTTTAACATTTCACCACTCGAGGGTCTGGAGATGAAGGCACATGTACAGCTAAAACCCTCAAAACAGAGAAAGAGCAGCAAGGCTGCACACCAAAGGTTCTGAGGAGCCAGAGCAAACTGGGCCGTGAAGAGACAAGATGAGGGGGAAATATCTATAAAAGTGTTTGTTAAACATAAAAACATGTAAATATGTTCCAGTGACCAAAAAAAGCCTGTAAATGATCATTATCTTGGCTCTTTGAACGTTCTGGGAAGTCTTTATTTAGCTCCAGTATCTGAACTGGAACAAGCAGAATGGATGAAAACATCGCATGAATTTGAGGCCATCAGTGAATAAAGTTACCTTTCCAATCCACCATGAACCAGCTTAACTTTATTCACTGTGTGTATCCTATCAGCGAGCACTGGCATTTAGGTGCAAACCATTTCCATGGTTTATTATTAACATAACTTGATTTGCATGCCTTTCTGTGAGACCATGCCTGACATTTTGTAGACAGGCTCCAACAATAATTGCATGATTTCCATATAATACAGCATCATGACTGACAGGCTAATATTATCATAGGTGCACAGTAAATGTAAATTACATTCTATAAGTAAAGCTGCAGTTTATTTTTATTGTGCGACCACACTATTCTCCATGCACAACAAGAAGTGGTTTTCCAATTCCATCTAAATTTTTAATAACCAAACTGTCAGCTGTGATGAATTCAGCCCATGTCGGCCACCCAATCAGCCTGGGAACCAGAGGAACATAACCGTACTGGTTATGGTTAGGGAGTACTTTGAATCTAGCGATGTGGAAGCAAAAACAGGAAAAAGTAACCAGTCTGTTGAAATCAGATCACCTGAGATTAGCTGAGATTTTCCCCCTGACAGCCTCCTCTTACGTGCTTCAAGCTTGACGCAGACTACAAACAAATGCAACATCTAGCCCACATGACCTTTCAGTTCACCTGCAGGGGAGAGGCAGAGATCTCTGCTTCACTTGTTTTCTTTTTCTCCTGCATAAACCACACACACACAAATGCTTCACTAAACCTATTCTGACTGGTTTTGTTTCCAAAATCCCAGATTCAAGAGATTTCTGCACACAGACGGGATGTAACAGTGCATCTGGCTGTTACTGCAAACACAGTAAATACTCTACATTAATACACACAGTACAGAGTTTAAAGACTGTTAAGATTTTAGCCATTTTCAGGTGTCCATAGGTGCCCCGGCTGTTAAATTTTACTTACTTCAGGTTGTTTCGTCTGTGACACATCAAGGTAACTATAACAAACAGCAGTGATCAAAGATCTGCTGGATCGTCTTATGCCAGCTGTATTAATGCATATATTTTTATTTTAAAAAGTAGTACAATGTAGTAGCGATTACCTTATACACAGGAAAACAACATGTTTTATACCACATGGAAATCCAGACCTGATTTGCTACATGTCAGATGCAGAAATGCTGATGTGTTATACATACGGATTCTTCCAACATGCCCAAATATCCGTCAACTTGCTGTTGCTACAGCCTTTTATTAAAGAATAAAGCTTACATATAAAAAAAAACTGTGTAAAAAGTGTTCTCCAAGTCTGAAAAACATCTCCACGGGATGATCACGCCACCATCGCGTTTTAACAGTGAAGATGGGATTAATGAGACCCCATCGTGCACATTTAGGAGTGGCTTCGCTCTGGCCGCTCTGCTAAAAAAAAGCGGTTTAGCTGGACATCTTTCTGCCTGTGAAACTTCTTTCTGAGGAGATTTTAAAGCTCATCATGATGGAGACATTTTATCATACATGTCCGGAGATTCTACTCTCAGTTTGGATTGATTTTCCTCCGTCTCCATTAGCAACATGTTTACTACAGCTGAGCTAGAAAAGCATTTCCAGGACCGGCGACAGAAACTGGAAGCAGTGGTTTAAACTTATTGATGAGCATGACGGACTCACTGATGGTTAAATTAGCTTGACTAAACATATTTGTTGAATCTACATGCTGAAAATAAACCCCGTCTAACTCGCTTCACTCAGCTTCAAGAATATGCAAAAACCTCATTGCTAATGTCTTTTTTATAGATGATGCTGCATGATCCAGCTCTGCACGGACAGGCAGTGCAGCACACGCTCTTTGAGAGGGACCGCTGGCTTATCCTGGTGTGAACAGATGCCATCCATCCAAAGTGAGAGAGAGTGACTCACCTGCTCGAGGCTCATCCAGGCTCTGGTTGTCTGACTTCTCTTGCATCAACCTGCGTGTCCATCGCAGCAGCTCACCATTCACGCCTGGCTGAAACCCAGAGGACTCTGTAACAAAGCAACACCAGGCGTTTTAGTTTAAAGCAGCTGGACACACAGAGCTCAGTGCTCAGGTTTAAAGTGGACAGTAAAAATTATATCTCCTCACTATTTATTCTGGAGCATGGATCATCTTTTTATTTAAATCAGTAAGTTAGTTGATTGTTTTTTAACAAGCTGAGAATGATTATTAGAGACCTTGATGTTGGTGATAAAATTCAGTGTCGGGAATAAAAATGATGATCCAGGCTGGAAAATTGTGTTAAATGCTAAATATTTATCTTATAATGGTAAAAACAGAACCAGCAGATCATTGACTTCAGTTTACATGCAAGTTTTATTTAATAAATTAATAAATGTGCAACAAACTAAATGCTTGTATTTGATGCTCTGGCTAATAGAAATGAATCAAACTGCAGTTTCATGTTTCAGGGTTTGTTTTTAAAGCACTGAAATCCACTCTGTCTATTTTTCTCTCCTTAATTTCATTCCACAACGTTGCATTTTGGTGTGTTTTTTTTTAGCTTTCACAGTTTTCTGAACTCCCATCAGATACGTCAGTCTCATCATCTCTACTACAGATAAAGATATTCTTCCCCGCCACCCACAGAGACCTCTCCACAAAAGGCTGGGAAGATAGTGAGGCGTTTATTACGCTCTCTGCTGCACTGTAGCATTATCATGAGAGAGCTCGGTGTCTGTGTCTGATGCATTTCGCGATGGCCAGGCGCTTGTAGTGTCTCTTTGTACCTCACAGCTCAATGAGCCCATTTCGCGAGGGCAGCGGTCGTGGCTGAGAAGAGGCGTGAGGGCTTTCATGTTGAGGCATCAAGAGGAGCTCGATTCATATGAAATTCAAATAGGTTTTTCCTCCACAGATGGCTCAGCAGCATTTTCACACTTCTAACTAGGACGAGTCACCTAAATAAACATATTGTCTTACTGGAAAGATCAGAATATTTTGATTTTAGATTCAGATTTTATTGATCCTCGTGATCTTAACTTGGATACAAATGATAGAAATCTGTTTATTTGGCACAAATAATGTTAGGATTTCTGGATTTTAAAAAAACTTGTGTTTATTTAGCCTTTTAAAATCTGACATACTGTTTATTCCTTAACAAAAGATATTCATTGAACAAAGTCTTTAACTGAGAAAGAGTCCACCAGAAAACGTCCCATTAAATGACTGTATTAAAACAGACAGACTAGTTAAAAAGGGGATAATTATAACTTCAAGGGATAATTATACAAAACTGTTGCCTTCAAAGTCCTTCATATCTTAGATTTTACGTTTGATAAGCTGGTGTTTCCTGCAGAGAACTGTTTCGCGTTAACTGGTTAACTCCCATCTTGTGACTTCTTCTGAAGTTAGTATACATTTTGCTGCACTAACTTTCCCAGTCGCTTTATTTCTTTTCCTCATTAACACCCCTTCCCACCACCAAAAGAAGCTGCAAACTGGAAAAAAGGTTGACACCTCATAAACCTCCTGTGCACACAGCAAGGCCGTCTTTTCCCCTGACCTTTGCTGCAGAAGTGTAGCTTTGGTGATCTATAGCATCAGCGATTGTTGGTGTAGATAAGATAAAAAACACACATATGGGAGAGAGATTATGAGGGGTTAGAAATGTATGTTTGTATGGAAATAGCTTAATCCTGCAGCTGCATTCCTGAGCATAAATGCAAAGACTAAATGTGGACGGCAGGTGTTTAATAGCATAACAACATAAATCATTTTGTAAATCATAGCTAATGCTATATGGCTGTGCAGGGAATCCTGCAGCTGAAGGGGTAAGACTTTGTTCATCTGTGCAGTATTAAAGGCAAAACAGTAACAAATCCAATGACTATGATTTGTTGCACTCTGATTAAATACAGATTTTTACAATAAATCATCAAACAGAATCTTTTTTTTTTGCAAAGTATTTAACCAATAAGTTATGTAAACATTTAGAAAACATAGAGGATCTCAGCAGACATCAAGTCATTTGTTTTGTCACTAAGCAGCTCCAAAAATCTCCTCGACCTCCTGAATGATACACAGATATCATGTCACAGGACATTAAACAGGACACACACGTTAAGAAAGCTGGCTTGAGAAGGCTTTTATCATTCAAAAAGCACGTGAGAGGAGGGAAACCCTTTTTAGCTCTGCAGCATAGAAAGCAAAGCAATAAATGGTGATAATGCTCCCTGTCAGTGTTGTAAAACGCATCTCTTCAACAATAGAAAATCTGCAGACTCAGCAGCTGGCTTCCCACCACAACAAGTCGTATGACTGCTTCATATGTGACACAGTTAGCCTGAGCAGTCCTTTTTGTTAGGTGATATTTTCTATGATAAGAAAAAAGATGGCTGTGTTTAAATCTAGAAGACAGGTAGTTTAAGTTTAACATTGTTTAGAAGAAGCAGCCCCACAATAACAACGCTTTACACTCACAAACACACATTAATCAGCTCCTTCAGTCTGTGGAAAGGTGTGTGTGCGGGAGTTTTTCTCAGTTAAGTTCTGGTTTGTATGACAGTTTAGTTATTGTTTTAATTTACTTTCATGGATCCTGCTCTGGACTGGCCACCTGTCCAAGGTGTACCCTGCCCCTCGCTCGCTCCACACCTCCACAACCTCGAATTACATTAAGCTGTATAGAAAACGGATAAATAAACTTGGTAAATAAAACCGTTGTTCACCACTTAAACACAAAAAAAGAGACCAAGCTAACGACAGAGGAAAAACTACCAAGTCTGATGTGAATTAATTACAGGAAAGCAAAGATGAAGCTATAAAGAGTCTGACACTGAAATTCATGAGAAAAGAGAAAATGGGAATTGTGCCTGTGCTGCTTCGTGTCTGCTGGAAATAGAATTACATAACTCCTGCTAACACTTTAGCATATCAGCTTAGGCAGGTGAATGTTTTCATCTCATTTCTCCGGCTGCAGTGGGACCAAGAAACATGTCGCTTTAACTCCAAATTAAACTACCAGCTCATTCCAGTCCGATTAGATTTTCCACATGGCAATGCAGAAAATACAAACAAAAGAGGATCTCACTGATTTCCGTTTATTGCCTACTTAGTCCACATATTCCCTTTATCTTCACTGCAGAGATTGTCAAGATCTAGCTAGTTAGTGAGCAGTTACATAACTGCATTTTAAGCTAGCATTCGCTCCATTTGCTGTACGTTGTCATGAATTCCTTGTACACAACAGGGCCTACCATCCTGGAAAGGATGTATTGCTTCACTTGTGTGGACTCATTTTTATCTTATGACCATGTTGTGGTGTAGAGGATGTTTTTAATCACACTTTTTCCATCATGTGTGAGATACCGTATCCAAACACGCTTTTATTTTATCATCAGTCAGATCCTGATAACTCACTCTTGGACGTGCGCATCCATAAATGGCCGTGTTATTCAGGATGCTGCAGTATGTGTGATATTTTTAAAGTATTTTAAGAGTATCCTGCCTGTCACCATTACAAACAGCAGACCACATGCTTCGTCCTGTACTTTCATGTGCTTCAAGCCGAGCAGCCTCGGTCTCTGTTCTGAAAATCCTCTTCAGTTTGATGGCCCACTCATAATTTAAAGGTGAAGTATAAATATTAATGGCGCAGCTCATTCAACAGGACCTTCTTCCACAAAAGGGATGGCGCACAATTGCAGGATGAAGCTGCAAATGTAAATCAAATCCTCCTAACAGAACACGAAGTTCACCTGTTTAAGTTCTGAACGCTCACAATGCTGCTGAAGAATCAGCTGCCCTTGTGTGACAGTGTGTTACTGCAACAGCAAAGGTGGTGAGAGGAGATGACAAGCAGGAGAACGAGTGCGGGTTGAGGTTATTGCCTGATTAGACACTAAAGCAGGAAACTTCACAGGTCTGCAGCGTGTGACTGGGTGTATGTGTTTATATATGTACAATTATACATGGCTGCATGTCCTTTTATAGATATACTGCCCTTGTGGATGAGTTTATTATACTCTGGGAGTTGTGGTGGAAAATGAGTCCATGGGAAATCAAAATTATGTCATACTGTCATTTTACATTACAAGCAGGATGAAATGATGTATAATATGTTTCTATCCATCTATCATTTTTATATGAAGAACAAATATTTGTTTGGATGTCTACACTTTCAGCAGCCTGAGAAAAGGTAGGAATAAAAACTTTATTTAGGAGCAACACAAATATAAAAAAGGAAAAACAAATATCAAACCTTAGCGTGCACACTCGTATACCTCTGAGATGGAGATAATGCCCGCTGAATACCTCACCTACTCAGAAACTGTCCTTACCACCAATGATTGGATTTACACATGCCACAATTTGTGCCTGCTTTGTGTGATCAACAATCTGTCACCTCCCTGCAGGGTGAACACAGTCCATCATCCCAAGAAGAGGCAGAGGCTGGAGGACGGTGAGGAAATACTGAAATACCTTTAACACAAGCAGCATTTATCAATCTGAACATGTAATACTGGAAGATTAAACTAAAGATAGCAAATTCAGTCTAAATGCCACCTAAAATAATTAAAACTCAGAATATAGTGGGTTTTAACTACAATATAAGACATTCTGATGGAGAATGAGGCATGTGCTGCTGAAATATGTGAGCACTTCTAAGGAAGGTGTGGAGTCACAGCCTGTGCAGACACATGCAGTTCTGAGTAAGCACAAATGGATTATTTAATCAAATCTGAAGTACTTTTAAAGGATGTCGCTCGTGCATAAGTGTAAATAGACATAACTGTGATTTTCACAGGGAAAAACATTCACTGTAACTATAGATTATATTTAAAATATTTAATTAAATGTGCTATATTGTTAAAATATCAGTATGGGAATAAATAATTAAAAAAATAACACTTCCTTCCCAGGTTAAATATCGGAATGAGTAGTCAATCGTAGTTTTGTAGTGTAGGCACGCACGCGCACGCAGCTGTAAGCCTATATTGAGGTCTCACCTGGTGCCTGGATGACCTGCGCGAGCCAAATGACGGCGAGCAGCCCGACTCCACAGCAGCAGAACCGCTGGAAGGGCCGCCGGTGCCTCGCTGCTGCCGCTTTCATTCCTCAGCCGGCTGCATATCCACCAAAAAACATCTGCTGCCCTCGTTCTTGACACTTGTTTCACACTTTGTCCCCAAAGAGCTCCGAACAAGCAGCCGCCGAACTCCGGGAGCAGCAGTAGGCGACTTTCTCTGATAAGTTGTGTAAAAAAAAAAATCCTCGCTACGACAAGCACCAGTTTTACCCCCCTCCCGACTCAGAGCTGTAAGCGCCGCCGTACCGGTAAACTCCTCCAACCGTCCTGGCCGCACATTTCAAGAAGACGAGTAAAATATCCTTGTGCGTGCATGTGTGTTGTGTGAAAGGTCGACTGCAGATCTCACAGTGAGGTGCAGCAACAGGAGGCGGTGTGTGCACTGTGCTCTTTCTGCCTGTCTCTGCTCGTGATGTAGTTTTGTGTTTGTGACCACCAGGGGGCGACAAACAATGAGCGACCGACACTCCTGCTTTTTATGTTGTCTGATTCAGATATGTAACTGAATTCACTGCACAGGTCTTTAAGTTACTTTAAAGGTAAATTATGTAAGACTCACAAAGTCCTAGTGGTAGCGACAGTCTGAAGCAGGCTGTCAGTAGTGATGGAGTGGATCCAGTGGCCTCTCTGGTACAACTGTGACCACACTACAGGTAACAGGTAAACGTGTACCATCTTATTTTCTATGGTTTTTAGGGTTGCAACTTATCCAAACAATGCTGTAGCATCTGTGAAACAAAGCTGAGTCTGCAAATTTAAAGAAAGAGGTTTCACACTAATCAACATATGTGCAACACATCCTGTCACATGACATGTACAACATATGATCCATGAAATACTTTGAATGTGCAATATATTTTTTTGAATGTGCAATATATTTATCAGACATACACATCATACTTGCATCTGCAAATAACTCGAGTGTGCACATCTGTTTATTCTGTAAATATTTTTATACCCTAGATCTTTCTTATTTACCT
>JBAMHV010000016.1:7265091-7282240 GCA_037177535.1 Pseudomugil gertrudae | reverse complement strand
TTCTTTTGGTCATTTTGGCATGAGACACCTCCAAACATGCTATACAGTGTTCTTTTATATAAGTAATACTCAGCCAGACTTATCAAGTATTTGAAGCAAGGAATACACACACACTTACACGCAATTTCATGTACATACACACTTAAAGAAGCAATCTGGCACAGCTCACCAATACAGTCTGTGCTGGTCAGTCAGTGAATGTCACCATGTCGATAATGTCTTTTTTTGTTGTTGTTGTTGCTGTTTTTCCCCTCTTTTTAGGTGTTTTTGCATACTTCCTCACCAGCATGCAGGCCCATTGCTGCAGGACAGAAATGGTGGTAACTGTCTGTGTCTACTCTTGGAGCTATACTTAAAAACAAACAGAAAAACAACGTTGTGAGCGTAGAAGCGCTTTGTAGGATTTGCATCAGTTTGCTGATTTCTTTTTGTATGTGCAGCAGTGGGGCTAACAGGGCTTGTTGACGTTGCACAGCAGCTCTGTGACTTTGATGAGGCGGGCCACTGTACTCTGCGACTCCTCCTGCAGCCGTTGATTGTTCTGCCTGAGGCTCTGCACCTCGGCCTGCAGCACCGCCTTGTCCTCTTTCTCCTGAAAGACATCGGCACACAACAAAACAAAAAGCTGTCGCTCAGATGGCTGTGGCAGGAACAGGAGGACAGCGACGGGTACAGTGCTGGCTTTAAGGAAACCCGTAGATGCACGTAAACACAGAAGTGTGAAAGAAGACAACTCAAAGTGCAGAGACGCAGAGATGCACAGCACACAGCGGTGAGGAAGAACCCGCTCAAAATACCAAACTGCTCATAAACAATAAGTGAATGAACCGAGCATCTGTTTAACAAAAAAATATTAGTTTGAACTTCACTTCTCAGGTGAAAACAACCAAACATTTGCATATTTTTACTGTTGCATATTGTTTATTAAAATCAGTGCTACTAGGGCTGCTGGTTGGATGAGCCAGCACCATACCACTTACAATGAAAATAGGGCTGCAACTAATGGTTATTTTCCAGATTGAACATTGAAAAACTGTCAAAACTAATGGAAACACGATCATGTCCCACAATCCAGGATGACACCTTCAGATTGACTCTTGTTAAAAAACAGAGAAAGGCAGCAAATAGTCACATTGAAGAAGCAGAACCACACAAGCTTACGCCCCATGACACACAAGCTCTGACACTGAAAATGAAAATAATACAGCAGCTAAAGTTTTTCTGATTGTTTTCGAAAACTCCCTGCAAATTATTACTTTAATGCCAGTAAGTTTCAACAAAGTTGGAACGGTGGCTGTTTGCAGCTGTGTTGCATCACTTGTTCTTTTAGCAACACTCAACAGTATGAGCAACATTACCAGAGGATAACTGCAGGAAGGCCTGTTTAGCACCTGAACTGTTTGCAGAATGTGTACAGGTTATGTGCATGTGAACTTTTTTTCTTTGCATAAATAATTTGCAGATGCATCTGCTTTGTTATTCGTTGTCTGATGCAGTTATTCACAGAATCCGCTCTGTGTTTAATCGCTTCTAGAAGCAGAGAATCGTTTCAGGCAATCGGAAATCTTACTAACATTACGCACTTTAGATGGTAAAATCTGCACTTTTTTATTCCCATAATGCTGCAGTCACCAGTTAACCAAGCTGGAAAAGTCTTTGCTGTCCTTTTGAAACATGTTGCTGACATCAATTTAACAATCATCCTTTTTTTCAATTTGCAAAATGAGTTGTAAATTAATCTCCAAATGTCAAAATGATCACCTCATTTGCTGTCAGTCAACCAGTTGTTTCAGCTCCACGTGTTTCAGAGATGATGGCTGAGAAAAATGTCCATTAGAATAATCAATAGCGAAAATATATAGTTGCAGTCCTATTCAAGGACATCAGAATAGAAAATGTGGAAATATCATGCTTTGTTTTACATACATAGACATACACAGAGACAGTACTGGCAAAACAGAAAAAAAATCAACACAAGGTCCACTTGTAAATAGTTCATAGTAGCTCAGGCTACCAATAACATCATGAAATATGTTTGAAAAAGCAAGTGGACTTTGTATTGAGGATCATGTTTCATAAGGCAGCTGAGTTCCACGTTCAAAAGATGCGTTTGAGTCGATCACATACAGTATTTGGTGGCATCAACGAGAGGATAAACAGAGCAACACAGACTTATGTTTGGTGAAAATGTGCAAAAATAATAAAAAAAACAGCATTGAAGGAGTTCTCATAAATACATGAAAAAAATATGATACTGGAATAATAGAAAAAAATCTGAAAATGTTTCTGTACACAAAATTATAAATAAATAAATGACTTTAAAGTGGTTTTTTTTCTTAATACATTTCTACAGTGAGTCATCAGTGACTTGAAATGGTTGCATGGATGGCAGCACAGCTGCTCAGCGAATAGAAATCTTCCCGCTCCAGTGACAGAAGCGGAGCAAAGTAAATGTTTTTGTTTCCCTACCTGCTGACAGCTTATTGAAAACATTATCACAGAGAATAACATTCACAGAAGTCAAAGCACCTTTTGCAGGTCATCCTGCAGCTTCTTCAGCATGGACTCCAGTTGTGAAACCTTCTCTTCCAGGTGTCCTGGAGAATCACTGCAGCAAAGACAAGCAGTGGTAGTTTGTCACATGCAGTTACAGAGCTGTGCAGCTTGTAAATGGAAAATGTATTTTCTTGTCATTAAAACAACAATACATTTAGCAGGAAGGAGATTTCTCTTCTCTAATAGCGCATCCCTCCATTTCAAACAGGGTGAAAACAAATCTCCCTTTCTATGATTGGTGTCTGCCACTCTGATGTCTTAGAGCAAGAGACTTTGTCTCTGCTACCTTTAATGAAACGTATGGTACCCTGAGCTCAATTTACAGTAATCACCATGGCTGATAAGTAAAGCCGTTCTGACTGAGTGCATTCCTCTTATGCTGCATTTTGTCTGGCTGCAGTTATAAATAATGACTACACCCTGTAGAGCACAGCAAAAATGGCCTCCTGATAGAATTAAAGCAACATAGCACTGATGTTAATGGATTTTATTCCATCGGGTTTGAAGACAGACCTGAATATTTGGTCTTTAAAGTGCAAGGTCATGCAGCTGCAATGGCTTTTCTACTTTCTGGGAGAGAAACTTAATTTAAAAAGCAGTTGTTATATTTGTCTTAATATGTGTTCAAATTGCTCTTCCAGTTTAAAAACAGGTGATAGATATAATAAGTAGTACTGGAAGCATTTCATATAACAGCTAGGATTAATCCACTTAGTTGTATAGTGGTCATTTCTTTGTAATTTACTGGTGGACAGACTGTATGGTCTGGCTGTAGATACAGAGCAGAGGCTAGCTTTACATTAGTTTTGGTGGACTTTGTGATAAGCCACAGCCTGGAAGAGGAAAATAAGGCAACTGAAGGAGTAGAAAGAGTATCAAAGAAAAATAAAAAGGATTGGATCTGGATTTTTACAAAAAGATGGCCGTGACAGTGAGTCAGACATGCTACTGAATCAGCAAGGCGTCTCTCTTTATGGGGGAGAAAGACCATCACTTTGATGTAGTTAAGTCACTGTGAGAGAATAAAAG
Source organism: Pseudomugil gertrudae (assembly GCA_037177535.1). Taxonomy (NCBI): domain Eukaryota; kingdom Metazoa; phylum Chordata; class Actinopteri; order Atheriniformes; family Pseudomugilidae; genus Pseudomugil; species Pseudomugil gertrudae. The sequence continues at coordinate 7,278,655 of JBAMHV010000016.1, read as the reverse complement.
AGTAGGCCTTACACGGCAAAGAAAAGGAAAAATAAAAGCGACTGACTACAGCTATCTACCAAGACATTTATATAAGTACTTTGTGACAACCCACCTCTCCTTTGTGTCTTTCAGCTTGCCGTCGGTCTGGTCAGCTCCCAATTGAGAGGAATCTCCAGCTTTGTGATCTATGGGATAATATACATCAGCATCACTTAAAGTAGCTGACACGCTCACAGGTAAAAGCACGGAACATCTACTCTACTGTACACCATATGTCCAGAGGTTTGACCGCATAGCTATAAATCTGCTGCCATACAAACCTATTTATTTATTAAGTTCTTGAAATTAGCAGGAATTTATTCCCCTTCTTAGCAGACTCTGGCTTTGAGCTAAGTTTGGGGCATTTTAAGCTGAAATAAGTGTGAACTCTTCCTTCACACTGTTATAGAGAAGCAGTAAGCTTCCTGTTATTAACACAGGTGCACACAAGAGTCCAGCAGAGGGCAAAATATGACAATCTTAAAAACAAGGCTCTGAAAACCTCTTTGTATTTTTGTTTGCGCTATTAAATCTCCCCATTGTATCATTTACATTTGAATCAACACTCAGAAAAGCGCATGTCTCTCACCCTCTCGTGATAAAGCCTCCAGGATGCTGCGGCAGGCTGTTGCCAGGTCAGCAATGGACTGCCACTCCTCCTCCGTCGAATCTGTGGTCTCTGAGAGAACTACGAGAGAGAAGTCTAGATTTATTACCCAGCACTACGCAGCATACTGTATCACAGTGTATCGCCAGCATCTCAGGAGATGAGGGGCACTGCGGATGCGGTTCCCTGCCAGGTCCCCCCCCAGTCCTGCAGTGAAAAAGAAACCCCACTGGGAGGAGCTGCTGTGCTGCCGCTGGACAAATTCAGAGTAGAGTGTGCAACAATGCACAGGAAATACTATCCACAGTAGCAGTGCAAGGCAGTTTCATGTTTTTATGCGTCTATTGTGTGTCTCAGTAGTTTAGATTATAATCCTGACAGACTGAGACTAAGTTAGTGGTACTTTGTCTTGGCAGAGCAACCTGAAGAATAACAAGATATTTAGATATTGTGCCCAAAAATTTGGAGGAATCTAATAAGAGGATAACCGAGGGGCTCTTGTGACGGTTAAACTATGAGTTTCATATTCTCAGTGGCAGCAGAGCAGATGGAGGAAGAGGAGTTCCTTGATTTGGGGCTGCCTTAAACTCCACCCCTCCCATGACCCATCTGTCCCTCTTTTATCCCAGCCCTGGCAGGGGGTGGCAGCAGAACAGGGATGATATTAGATTAGCGGAATACGGGGCAGCATGCATAAAAGAGGGGGAACAAAAGAGATGCATGGGGGGTTGAGAGGGAGGATAACGAAGAGAGGGCTTTAAAGCAGTAAAATCTGGGAAAGGGATTCTGCTTCAAATCAGGCAGAGATGGTTTGCAAATTTGTGGTGGTGTTTGGGCAACTATCTCCTCTGATGATCAGGGTCACGTACATAAACTCACTCCTATCATTTCATTTAATCCATTCATACATTTTCTGTACAATTCAGGGGAAGCTGGAGCCCATCCCAGCTATTAGCAGGTGAGGTCCAGGTTCCCAGTCCATCACAATCTGTGTGTTCATCTATATATGCCCCATAATAAATCTGACATGAGGAAAAACTTACTTTTGGTGATGGAGTTATGAAGACTGAGGGCTCGTGAGTTTCTTTCAGCTCTGTCTATGCAGGACAGCTGTGAAGATGAGAGAGAGGAATCGCTCGCAGATGCTTTGTCATCGCCAAAGTCAGTAGCCATGAACTGCAGACATAATGGGGTGAGATAAAGGGGGTGTTGAATGATCAGGTAAAGCCACTCTGATGTTCTTCTTTTTGAGTTTATCACCTGCTCGTCCTCAAGGGGAAGCTTGGGTTTGACAGCGAGGATCAGATCAGGTGTGGCGTCCCTCAGCTCCCTGACATTCTCATAGATGTGGGGCTGCCCCTTCACCTGCACGTTGTCGTACACGTGCCTGCCAATCAGGCAAAAAGAGAACATAGCACAACATTTTTAGCTGATCCAGCGGCTGAAACAGACTGAACATAATCAAACCTGTCGTGCATTTCAATCCAAATGATTCTGCTCAGAATTGTGAGATAAAAATCTAAATCAATTTGATTCATTCATATAAATATGACTAGGTATTTCCTTAGTGCAGAGTTTCTGCCTTAAGCTAATGAGTGTGATCAGATGAGGGCCACTGTCCTGCACGTTTTAGATGTTACCCTGATCTACATGCTCTTTTTAAAATGAAATGGGTCACATCAACAATTTCTGTGTGAAGTTAATAACCCAAAAATCCTTACTTGGGTATGTTGTAACAGGCAGCATCTCAAACCTGCAGGATAGCTTCCCTCAAGGACCAGAGCTGGACAACCCTGATTCAGATGCTCCAGAACAGGGATGGCCAACTCCGGTCCACGAGAGCCGCCAGTCCTTCCTCCTGCTACACACATCAGACCTAATTAGCAGACTTGTGCAGAGCTTCACATCAAACTACTCACAAGTCTGCTAATTACCCACTGATTTGAATCAGGTATGTTACAGCAGGGAAATTCCTAATACTATAATATAAGAACCAAAGTTGCCCATCCCTGCTCTAGAGGTACCGTATCTTGTTTCATGATCGTCTCAAAAATGCCTCCATGTGTAACTATAACAACATGGATAGTTGCTTTGGTAACACTCACCCATCACATGTGTCTGTGTAAGTCAGCTGTTTCTCCAAAGAGATGCTGCGAGGAAGCTGTGTGGCACTGTCCTCCTGGCTGTGATTGGCTGGTTGGTCCTGCAGAGAAGTGGCCCTCAGCAAAGGTAAACTGGGTGGCATGAGAAGCGAGCCATGATCTGCTTCAGTTTGCCCTTTATTGCATGGCTGCTCTTCTCCCCCTTCTGCTGTTGTCTGCACCTCTATTGCATCCACTTCATTGATCCCACCCGTTTTCAGCTTGTCGTCCTTTGCCTGGTGCTCCTCTTCTTCTACCTCTTCTTCCCTTTCATCCAGCACCCAGGCCTCTCCTGACCGATCCTCGCCAGGCTTGCACTCTGCATCCTTGATGGCTTTTTGGTAAAGCTCAGAGAAACTCCTGCAGAGCACAGAACAACAGTGTAAAACGGAGCTATAGATTTCATTGCTTCATTGCTTAGATTAATCAACAAGAAAGCTGAAGATATTCCTCTAAAAAAACCCATTTCTATCTTGAATAACGACATTTTTAAAAATAAATTAGCATTTTATTGTCACAGACGAGCATCTCAAGGCTGAGAAATAAAAAAATCAGGACTTTTAATGTCTGGAGTTTGCAAATAGATTTAAAATAGTTTTATTTTGTCCAGTTTTATCCACAGCTGTTCTGTCCTCTCTCGGTATCAGCCAAGTAAAAAGTGCTGGTTATGTTGGGACAATCTGTGCCAGCGTGATTAAACATCATTAGAGGGATTTATTGGTTGTTAGCCAGCTGACTGCAGTTTCTCATCAACAGTAAAAAGAGCTGTGACCTCTGAGTGCTTTTAAACCAGCACTGGATTGACTTGTCCCACTAACCTCCTCCTCCTACTCGTTCACTGTTTTACCATCTCTTTGGACCTACTTTTCCCTCTCTATTGTTTTTTTTATACCCATGAGTCTTTTCTCCAGCAACACTCTGTCTGTTGACCCTAATGTCCACTTATCCTTGTCTCTCCTTTTTACCTGCGAGGCTTGCCGTTTTCATCTGGTGGGATAACAGTGATGTGGATCTTGTGCGCAGTGCGGAGCAGCCTAGTCCTCTCTTCAGGACTCAGGTGAACAAGGGAGTGTCCGCACAGCCGCACCACACGAGCCCAAAGTTGCAGGCCCCCGCTCTCAGCGTAGCAGAACCGCTGCAAATCTGTCACAAAGCCCTCCTCATTCATCAGGAAGCCGGGCTGCCCCACTCCGTCCCGCAGAGGGGTGACCTCCAGGGCCTCACAGCCACGCGTAACCAGCTGTAGATAAACAGAGCAGGATGAATAACTTCGAGATAAGGATCCGCTCAGCGCAAAATTTCAAACTTGGATACCAACACCCACCTCAAGCCTTTGCACCACCTCTCTTATGTCTTCTGTCTGACTCTCCAACACACTGATTGACACAGACTCCCCACGCTCATAGAAGATATCCAAGCAGGGACCCCCCTCCTTAGTCTCTGTCACAGCTTTCCAACCGATGACATCCCGACAGGAGCAGTTAAAAACCACCCTGCGTGTGCACCTCTCGATGAGCACCACCGACTCAGCCGAGACTCCAAGCAGGCAGGGAAGCTTGTGCTCCCCCACCTCCCATTCATCTCTGCCGTTGACCATCACCGCCCACACCAGCGCCCCAGCACTGTGCAGCTCGGCTCCTTTAGAGCCCTTCAGCTTGTCTTTGCGCTTGCCGCCAAGAGACAGCAGAGGGAATTTGGTGGAAGAATCGATGGGCGTGGTGGTCACGTAGTTCTCTGCCAGATCTTTCAGGTATTCCTGCCTCGTACGGGTGGCCATGGAGCGAAACTTCTCTGACTTCTCTGCGGCATTCTCAGCATTCACTGCCTTTGCCAGGAGAAAGTCTCTGAAGGCAGGTGAGCGAGGGAACCGTGCACCCTTAGGGAATAAAGGGCCAAATAATGGGATGTCTTTGGAGCGTGTCACAGCCACCCTGAGAGAAAGAGAGAGAGAGGGAAAGAGGAATGACTGAGCAGAAACATTTAATCTATGTCTAGTTTTTTGTGCAGGAGTGTGTTTAATGCTTCTGCAGTGAAAGAGATATTCTCCCAGCTGCTACATACAGTATGTGTGATGATGTGGCTCAAGCAGCAATAGCGACACATGTCTGTATATTAGTGCTTCAGCACATAAAAAGATGCTTAGGTTCAAGAATTCCTTGATTTTTATTGTAGCTGCAATGGTAGAACAGATAGGATCAAACCCAACCTGTAGTAGGTGTTGTCAGTGCAGGACTCATGAACCTGAACGATAATGAAGACATGCTGGAAATGGGAGCGGATGGACTTCGGAGTGAAGGGCAGGGCGCCTGGCTCCTGGAACACGATCGTCACTATGTCGTTACCGATGTGTCGCTTCCTCAGCAACTGAGGAGGAAAAAAAGAAACAGAGATGTTAATTAAATAAGAACACAATGATCCAAATAAGACTAAGCTGCCCAGCTTTATGCCTATTTATCTGCCAAATCTGACTTTATAAGTTGCCTCATTTTTGTGCCACACACACTTTTAGTGACCAAACAATGCAGTTCTTAAAGATAAGCATTTAGATGAGAGTGTAACTAGTTAATCAGAATGATAATTACCTGTCTTTAACAGGTTTGAGATAATAAATAATAGGTTTATTTTAAGGTCTGAATTACACTTTTTTATAAAACCTCTGAGAATCAGTACTGAGAAAGGGATTTTACTCCACAGACTCACAGTAAGACACATTCTGTGCAAGTGGAGGAAGTTTGAGACCATTTCCCATGGAGGGCTCAACCAACATAGATTATTCTGAGAAAAAGTGTGTGAGAGTTTTAAAGGTCACATAGGAAGTCAGCGTCTATTAATGAGTTCACCAAGTCTGAACAACAATGGTGCACTGAAAGACACTGCTCCACTGCAGGTTGCATAAGATCACATGTACAATCCAGAAGATGGTTGGCAAAATGTTTTATGGATAAATAGAGCAAAATGAAGCTTTCCAAATTTAAACAAGAATGATTTGGTTTAGAAAATCATGTGTGAATGAGGGTGGGAGTATCATGACTGAGATAAAGTTACTGCCAGAGGTGGCATTAAGTTAACAGAGGACAAGAGAAGAACATGTTACTGATGCAAAAAAATCATCCATTCATTTTCCACTGGTTTTTATATTTATGTAAAAATGTGTTTTATTTGGTCAAATTTCTTTATAATTAAAAGTGTAGAGTTTAAAGTTTAAAGAAATAAAAAAAGAAAAAAATATGATCAAATCAGGGATGTTACCTGATGTAAAGTTTGACCTGTGAGGAGAAATATTTTCCAAATTCAAGAAAAAAAAACTAAATAAACTTTAAATCATTTTATGTCTTGAAATCAGAATTTGGTGTTTTCACAGGAGAAAATGTTTCATGTTTGAAAAAACTTTCACATAAAACTAGATTTTAAAAAGACATGATTTTCACAAAGGGCGCGTTTTAAGCTTTGCATTGATCTGGTTTTACGTAAACCTTTAATCTCTGTTAGTATGTCATTTTCTTTTGTTTATAAATGACAGTAAACAGGCTTAAACCACAGATTGCACAGATGTCTGAAAAGGAAGTCTGCCTGCGAGGCAGCACTGAAAACCTTGTTGTGGGAGTGAACACTGGGGGGCAGGATTTCTATGTCATGCTTGTTGCCAAGTATAGAAGCTATTTTTTTATCTTTTAAAGCTTTTGTCAAAGCGTGACAGTCTGAACAGATATGAATTACGAAGACTGTTCAGAATCTGATGCAGAGGTGCGAAAGATGTGAGAGTCATTTTGTGGAATCCAACAGATGGACATGGTTGAATATGTCTCATAATCTTACCTGCTGTGTGTTGTTGGCTGTGTAGGGGAGCATCGTGGACACATGAAACATAATCTCGTAGTCCTGGTAGCGTGTGTAGAGGGAATGCATTCCAGTAGAGTCCGCTGTATATCCACAAGACACAGAAACATCACACAAAGAGACGGACAAGCAGGGAAATCAGTCATGCTATTACAGCCAGGCTGAAATCTGTCCCACTGAAGGGAATACAGAGATAATCAGCAGTGACTATGCCATTTTGCTGGCATTACTCAGATTGCATGTATGGAAATGATGGAAGTTATCTCAGGCTTTCAGTAAGACACTGATGGCATTTGGATAACGCCACAGTGATATCATAAGATGCTGCTAATAGATCTGTGTGCAGCACAGATTAGGGTTTCAGCTCACTCTTGTTATCCAGCTGAGCTCTGTATTTTTCCCAGCCCTTCAGCCGCACACGCTCCCCAAGCAGATCCAGAAACTCTTCGAAGGCCGGTCCGGAGCTCTCATTGTTGTACATGTCTTCCTCTGAGCTCTGCCCAGCCCGGCAGTACATCACACCGACCTTTCTCTGAAAATTCAGCTAAAACAGAAAAACACAGCATTTAATGCACCTTGTCAACTGATTTTTTTCCAATTAAAAGCAATCAAAAGCGCATACTCATATATTTGTATGAAAAATAATGTAAGGAATAGTTTTGACATGAGATTGGTCTGCTGAGCGTTGACATAGTTCACACAGACACACATGATAGTTTGTTTCCTCTCTTTTTCATCTGAGCAGCTACAAAAGGTGGAAGCTGATTACAGGTGAATGCATTGAAGGGAACATCCTTTGAAAACAAATCTCTTTTCTCTGTTTAAGAGCAAAAATTTAGGCATCTAAAGGTCTATCATCTGAAAAATCTGACATATTTTTTACGAGCCTTTTGCTTTTATTTGGGACAGATCACAAGCCCAGCTCAGAGTTTATGCATCTATTCCCATTTTTAAAACACGACTTTCTAACTGTGCTGCATACATTGTACCTTGGATTTGAGAAATCAAAAATGATTTGAACCTGGTTTTTGTTATTTCATTAACAGCAAATTAGCATCAGTGGTTATATATTTAACTAAACTTAAGAACAAAAAAACCTAAATGTGTTTTATTGGTACTTCATATAACGGTTTGTGTCCCAAGTGGGAAATCAGACTCATTGCTGGCATTTCATTTGATTTATTTTCACAGCTGCAGGTTTTGAAATCCGAGATCCCTTTTGCAATTGACGCATCATCAATAGCTCAACAACAGAAACTGGTAATCTGGTAATCACAGATTTGTACAGACCTGTAAAGCACTGACCATAAAAGCATTTGTTTTACAGGTTGTGGAGCTGACATGTGGTGATAAAATAACTTTTTTTGTTGTTTTTTTTTTAATATTTTGACTCTCATATTAGCCGCTGGCTGATCATTTAGTTCATTCAGCATTCCAGTCTGGGTTGCATTGTTCTCATGACTTGTAAAGAGATTGTGGCCATAAAGGTGACCAGTATTTACTGTTTTTGACTTAACTAATAATGAGTTTGTGAGAATAAAACTGCAGGTCATTTCAATGTGTGTATTCTGGTTACTTACTGGATACTTTTTTATATGGTGATTATATTTTTTAGGGTAATTTCTAAACAAACGTATGCTTACATAGTAACCAAATGCTAAATGTCAAGTTTTGAATGAGGCACATTTTGTAATGAGACAGGAGCATTTTCTGTAATCGTTTCAGGGATTGATAAACTAAATCAGAGTGTGGTCCAATTTTTTTTTAATTTGGCAAATTAAAAGTGAAAAACTTGAAGCATTTATTATTTTTTTACCCCACTTTATTTTAAAATATGTATCTTTTTCAAACAAATGAATAATGTTTTAAGAAAACTAAAGAACAATAAAGCATAACTCACTATGGCTGCTTTATACACAGAGCTACCCCCACTATTCTTAAAAAATTTAACCAGATCAAAACGAGCTGTTACAAATGAGTAACTAGTTACACAATTATGTTTTCCCATTTTTACACATAAAGGCAACAACATCTCAGTCTGGAAAGCCTGAAGCTGCGTGATTGTATTCAGTATGCTGGAAAGCTTCCTGCCTGGCACCTACAGCAGTCTCTTCCACACAAATGTAGCGTCACTCACCCCTTGTTCGTCCAGTTTGAGCAGAGTGTCCCGGACCTTTGGGGAGTTTGAGGCCAGGCGAAGGCAGTGCAGGTTGAGTTCGGGCATGATGAACTCCAGCAGCCTCTTGGGAGACAAGCCTCTGGGAGTGGTATGACGAGCTGCTGATGGCACTGACTCTTCCAAGATGGAACCTCGCAGAGTTTTCATCTGAGGAGAACATTCCCCATCAACACCTTCATCAACACCTTTTAAAAGCGCCGAGTTGAAGAGGGGATGAAGTGCAAGTTTACCTCTGTGGTGCGAAAGATGATTCTGTAATTATACTGAGCTCCACTGGTTCCTTCCTTCTCCTCCCGCCGGAAGCTGATGGCCACAGGACCGAGGCGATCATCCTTTCCAAAGAAATTCTGATGCTCTTTATTATAATCAGAGGGGAAGAAATAGCATTAGAGGTCACTCATAGGGTCAGAAAATACACGTTTCAACTTTGTTAACTTCAACTCTAACTTAATATTACTACTGAATGTAATATTAGCCTACACTTAAACATCTTTTTTTTTATTTGTTATTGAACAACACTTAGCTCTTGCAAATTGTCCTGGAAGAATTGCATTTATATGTTGTGAACAAGAAAGTTTTAAACCAAAGATGTTTCATTTTGGGAGTGCAGTCCTTTGCTTTACTTCTAATGTCATCTCCTCTTTTTTTCTTGTCACCAAAACCACATAAGTTGTAAAATATTCATCCAGGAAAATTTCTAGTGTAAAGGATTTTTGTCATATTGGGGAAAAAACACATAAAACTGTGTTTTATATGTTGTGTTGTAAGAGGTTGTGACAGGTGAGTCTTAGAAAGAATCCCTAAAATGATTACATTTAGCTCCATTGAACTAAGAAGCATCCATCTAGAACTTTAAAGCATGAAAATGAAAGCTGGGATAAATAATCTGAATCAGTTGTTTTGCTACGATGCTTCACGTACCTTTCATGTAGAAATATTTGCGATAATAATGAGCTCCAAGATCGGCGTGCTCTATGAAGTAGTTGCTTTTTCCCTGCAGTTGGACGTGACTCTCTCTGGGCTCTTCGAGGACTGAAACTGCATCGTTGGGAGTTCGCAGACTTGACCAGAGTCCCCGCCTTCCCGGGGACCGACCCAGACCCACCTGTTCCTCTCCACCTGTCTCATTGCGGAAATGCGGACAGCTGAGGAGGAGCTCGTTATCATTTCCGTCTCCTTCGTCTAGCAGCAGAGACTGTTCAGGGTCTTCTGCGTTCCCCCCGTTGCCTGCTCCACCCTGTGCAGGTGAGGACGGGGTGGACTGGGAGAGGGGGCGCAGCTGGGAAGCAGCTGAGGCCCCTGAAGTGATATTCTTTTTGCGTCCAATGCTGTCTCTGTTTGTGGCTGCTTCTGTGAGGTCAAAGAGGATGCTCTGAACATCATAGTGGGCAAAGTTCCTCACCCATGCTCCACCCCCGAGGTTGTCATACGGTCCGGGTTGAGGGATCTGAGGGGTTGTAGACTTGGACTTTTTACTCAGACCTTCTGGCTTAGGTGGCTTTGCGGGTTTAGGAGAGTCTCCTGTGGAAGCAGTGATACCTCGGAAGAACCCATCAGGCTCTGGAGGGTTGCACTGCAGTCCTAAAAGCAAGAAAGGGTCTTTGAACCGGAGGGCATTTGGACTTAGGGGCCCCTGATCTCCTCTCATCTCCTGAGTTTGAGTTTGTCTCTCCAGCGATGACAGGCTGCCATATTCTCTGCGTAGCAGCATACCTGAGTCCCCCTGAGCTCCTGCTCCTGCCTTGTCACCAACTACTCGGACTATCTTTCCCCCTGTCTTTCCAGAGGAATCCAAGTCTCCCAAGGTTACATCGCTGTTGCTCCTCTGCATGATGTGGCCCCGCCCCACCGAACGCAAGCTCAACCCCACGCGACTGGGAGTGAGGCTGTCTGCATCAACTCCATCACCATCCCTTCTGGGAGGCCACTCCACTACGCCTGCCTCCCGTTTGGGGTCAAAGCTGACTGCAGCAATGGGTGGCCGCACGTTCTGGCGGCGAAACTTGCGGATGAATAAGTCATCTGACTGCATGATGCTGAAAGCAAATCCAGTCGTCTCCCCGGAGCTTCCTGCTGTCTCAGTTAAACTTCTGATTCTGGTCTCTGCGGTGCTTGTGTGAAACGGAGATGCTGCGCATGAAGATGAATATTCCAGCTAAGTGAAAGCATCAAACGTAGTCCTCATTCACACCACTTATGAATGCTGAACTCTCTCAACCCTTGGGCTCTCATAGGGGCCTGTGTGGAATGCCACAGCTTGTCAGTGAGTTCCTGAGTGTGAATGGTGTAGACAAAGGTGAAAATGCAGCTTTTCCTTGCTGCAGGGATCCATCCAGGTGTGCAGATGTGCGTTTAAGTCCAGTAGTAGGCTGTTCCTTCCATTGGCGTGAGGATGAAAGGATCATCACTGGAACCCAACCCTCTTCCCTCTGAGGAGGAGAGGCTCTGTTTGTATCAACCCGTTTAACATGGTGTCCATTGGTATGCACTCCTCAGTGCCTGCAGCCTTCATCCACCGGCCACCTGAGCAGAAAAATGACAAAAAAGTGTCTTTTTTAAATGCATCTTCCTCATCACTCACCCACACTTAATAGCTTTATATTCAACCCTTTGCAGGAGCACCGTGCAGAGAGGAATGGTTTTGGTAAACAAGTACTGAATTCCAACAATAAAGCTGCAGACCAATCTGACGTAAGTTTTATTGTTGAGTAATGCCTTGTACCTCTGTTTTTTCATTATTATTCTTTCCTTTAGTCACTTTCCGTTCCAAAGTTTCCCTAAATAGTTTATTAGCAAACTTAAGGCTCAGCACATCCACCCTGTAGACGCTCACAATAGACAGTATTAAAACAGGGGAGGGGGGCCTTCCTGGCTTACTGACAGCATGCCAGCATACAAAGCAAATAAATATTCTCACTCTCTCCCCTACATAAACGCTCACGCAGACACAGTTTTGTTATTTACACCTCTACACATATGGGTGAATGTGTAACAGGAGAAAAAATGTGGTGCTGGTGTTATTTAAACAAACCAGGAAGTTAAGATTCACCTAAAAGCTTCAGCTTCCCGTTTTTAAACAAACAAAAATAAAATCAGCAGATTTGTTCCTTTTTGGAAAACGTAATAGCCACTTACCCACAAAGTGGTTTGTGTACTGCATGAAGACGAGTGTTTTTGTGTCATCGTTTGTTGTTTGCGCTTCATCTTTGACCAGGTTTACATCAGTCATTTCAAGCCTGTCACTTTCCTGTCTGGCTGTTTTACATGCATCTGCTCCCTCGTGCTTGCAGCTTAAAAAGCAGGTGCAGTGGTGCAGAGCAGCCACCAGAAAAAGTGAGATTCACACACGTACACACACATGTGTGTATTCATCAACTCATTACAGAGACACAATGTGCAGAATTACTCGAAACTTTTACTGTCATCAGCCTAATGAGTCTCCTCGATGTGACCCTTTTGTAAACTGATCTATCTCCTCTTTACATACAAACACACAGACACACACATTCTGAAAAAAATGCCATATAAGGTAAAAGGGGGGGAAGTCACAAGAAATCTTTGTTTCCCCTCTAAGCCTGCTTTCGCACTCTTCATTTCCTAACAGGAAAACAAAGCATTGATACACACGATTAAATTTAAAATGAGAGACAAACACATAAAACGTAACCAGCCACTGCACACATCCCCCTCTTTTGTGGTTTCTGGTGTGTTTAATCAGTTAAGAAGTACATATAATACCAACTGGACTTTTAGAAGCTAGATGCATTTGACAGCAGGAAGTGAATTAGTTCAGTTTGAAAAAAGGGGACAAAATCTTGCACCAGATCTGGCTATCGTTGTTTTTTATACCTAATTCAGCAGGCGATCTTTAAGCAGGTCACCAAATGATTCTCTCTTTTATCTGAAGAACAGAAAATTCCTAAACTCCATATCATATCTAAATCACTAAGTTTGGCTTTTTCCTTTCGTGATGAACAAAAATGTTTCCATTGAATAATAAAGAGAACTATCTGATGACATCTTAATTTGACAAATAACCATGAATATGAATAACATCTGAACTGTTCATTTAAAACACTCACAAGGTTTAATTTCCCTGATTATTTCTGTACTTGTGTGAATATAATCTGTATATCAAAAAACAAGAACAGCGCCTCTGACTGGTCAAGCTTCTTTGTTCTTTACGATACAAGACGTTTCTTCATTCTACAAATGAGCACTAGTTCATACAGAGCCCCCTCTGTGCCTAGTTTATATGGTGCCAAGGCCTCTGACATTAAAAACCTGCTCATGTCTCTCTGGGAGCTTTCGAATGTTTGTCACACAACATTGCTCATGTGGGCTTGTGCGTTTCTGCCTATGTGCAGTCCTTAGGTTTGCACGTTTTGCAGTGGCATAAAAGTGTGAAGAATCATCTCCACCATCTCAAACTGGGCTGCCAGTATTGTTTTAAAAATGACATTTTGACTTCATGGTGGTGCAACAATAAACGCAACTTTTTAGATGACTAGAACCTCCACCAACACTTCAGCGCTTCTTAAAACTCCCAATCCATGAAATAATCATTGTTTCCATGGCAACTTGTCTGGTGCAACACTTATGTCATCTCCCATAATTTTATAATACCCCAGTTTACTAAACCAGAACCAGCAACCTGCACAAACATGACAGCAAGGACAAAGAAGGCAGGAAAATCATCCTGCCATTCATTCATTCATTCATTCATTCATTCATTCATTCATTCATTCATTCATTCATTCATTCATTCATTCATTCATT
>JBAMHV010000016.1:7244916-7264423 GCA_037177535.1 Pseudomugil gertrudae | reverse complement strand
ATTGAAACTGTCAGGCCTCAATTGTATGTTTTAATGCTTCCAAGTGTAATGTAGTAGTAAAACACATAAACTATAAAGCAAAGACCATTTTTAAATACTTATATGAATATTTTATTACCTGGGATTTTTCATGTTCTGGGTTTACACATGTTGTTTGCTGTTGTTGTTAAATGTTTTTACCCATCGCGTCTGTTGCTAGGGAGGCACGGTGACATGGGTTTGGCTAAGTTAGCCTATGTTCTGAGGTATCTGGAGAGAAAATGAAGCTATTGTCACCTTGGCAGTGTCACACATGCTGTTACCCGTCTCTACCAAAAAATAGGGGGGTGATGAGCATGTGGATGGATGGTTGACATCTATCAAACTCCACTGAGCTAACTCAAATCTATCAGTAGCTAACTGGCTAACTGGTTAATGGAGGTAGGTGGGCTGAAGCTAAGGTGCGCTGTTAACCAGCTAAAAATCGTGTTTTTGGAGTTCTTTTTTAAAGACAGATAATTAGCTTGTTTACCTGCTTTACCTGCAAAATTTCTGCCTTAAAAAAAGAACCTAAACAGCAAGTTTAACATGAAGATAGTATGAATTTTTACCAAAGGCTAAAAATCCTATTTGTGCAATACTCTGCCTTCTTGCTGCAGATATTGGATACTTGTCAATCAAAAGGACACGCCCATAACGAAGCCAAATTTGAATATTAAATCACATCTAAACAGACAAGTTGTAATGAAGATATTTTCAATCTATTAATCCTAAAATGAAGGGTTTTTTTTTCTTTTTGTACCAGTTTGTAAACATGTGAAGTTGGTCTTTACAACATGTGAGTCCATGGAGATTTGCCTTGTGAGCCTTGTGAGCCTTTCCTTGTGACTGCATTTTTTGGCACTTTCACACAAATGGCTTCACTTTTTTTCAAAGAATGTTACCGTTTAGTGTATTCACACACACACACACACACCCACACACACACACACTTGGTGGTGGATGTTTATTATTCCCAGAATATGTGTCATGTCTTTTCATCGTCACTTGCAGATGAAAGTGACCCTCTCGCTCTGATCTTGTCCTTTTGTGATCTTGATAAGGTTTCTTTTTCAATAAGCAACAACTTGCATCATGATCATTCAGACAGTTTATGATGTTTTTTTTTACACTTTCACAATTAAAGTATGAAAAGGGCTTTCAATGCAACTCAGCAAAACTCCCAGAGGTTTACCTGAAGGTGAAGAGTAGACTACCAGGAGTCCTCTTTAAAAGCCGAAGCAGTTTTTACATCATCATTCCTTTGATACATGAAACTACCATGTAAAGCGGCGGAGTCAGTTATCTCAGCCCAAATGAGAATGCATTGTAGTCTGAGAAACAGACTTGTTCATAAAGAGAATCTAATGATAGCTGTAGGAAAGTCATATCTGTTTGTTGCAATCCCAAAAGAAATGTCTTCTTCTGTGTGTTTTTCTAACCCCCAATTAGAACCGCCACACTTCTGCTGGTACATGGATGCTGAATTTAACACAGATGGTTACTTTTAAACCTTGTTATACTTTTACCATCATTGTGATCTTACTTAAGTACTGTCCAATTCTGTATGTCGTGTTTGTCTCTCTATGTAATCTTGGATTGGCTGTATCTGAATACGGATAGTTACAGTTAGTGGAATTAGTAGCGCTAGATAGTTACATATAGACACTTCTGGTAATACTTACAATTACAATCTGGATACATACAATTAGTGGAGCTAGCGTGTTATTTTTCTGTTTATTTTTGTAATTTTTATTGTTACAGTTAGTGGATAGCTACATTTAGCCAGTTTTGGTGATACTTACAATTAGAATACTTACAATGAGTGTTTTTCTTATTTTTTTCTTATTTTTCTGTTTATTTTAGTGGTGGGTAGCTACATTTAGCCACTCTTAATGATACTTATAATTCTTCTTTATTTTCTGTTTATTTTTGTAATTTCTTTATTGTAATTTCTTTCTGTTTCAATGTAAAGCACTTTGAGCTGTCCTGTACATAAAAGGTGCTATATAAATACACTTGCCTTGCCTTACACTTAAAACTCAGGCAGAATCTACATTTTAATTAGATTTAAACAACCTTTTTATTTCCTGTCAACAATTTTAAACATTTGTGTTCTTTTTTGCACCAGATTTATTTTGAAGGACAGTTGCTGCCCAAGGTAAAGACTTCATCTGATGACACTGAGTCCCACTTCAAAGTTAAATCCAGGACAAGGTTAATGAGTCTCTGATGTACAACGGACACATGCAGAAGTCACGGGAAAGTCAAATTATACCTACACCGTTTTAGGGAAGTCATGGCCGCTTGACTTATTCTATGCCTGCTCATGCAAGTCTGCGTCCTGTGTAACAGGAAGAGATGACTGACTTTTGAACCTTGAGAGGATGAATGTCGTCATCCTCTGTTCGCAACACTTCCACATCTAGCAGAGACCTCCTGCCACACTGCAGCATGAATGAGCAGGTTTGTACTCAAGTTGAATCAACCTTCAGCTTTCGCTTTAATCAAAACAACTGCTGATGGGAGGGGCCATCATTTGAAGTGTTTAATGGCCAAAGAGAGATGGGGTGCTTATCTAGATGGCTGCGATTTGATCTTTTTGTCCCTACAGGTGAACCTGCGGCAATAAGCTTAGCTGCTTAACAATTAGATCTGATCAAAAGACAAAAGCTGCGCTCCGACTGCCAGCTTATCGTCTCACATCAGGTTGGAGAAGTTTTAAAGCCTGAAACATAAAGCGCCTGAATCAAAGTCCTGTCCATTACATATGATGCATATGAAGTGTTTTTATGGAGAGATGTGAAATAACACATGAGGGGGGGAACCAGCTCTGGCACCAACATCTAGGAACATGCCTTTGAGTGGACTTCATGATCAGCAGAGGTCAAATCCTCATGTGTCAGTTGTCTGAATTTTTAGTTAAATGCTGCCTTACTGATCCTTAACCGCAGGTTCTGAATCATCTCCTAATAGTGATTGATTTTGGAGAAATTTAAAGCCGGGCTCAGTCTCACACTCATTATTGATCATGTGTAACCCTGCCACATTGCAGATCGGGTTGCATTCCTGTTGTGCTCCTGAATATGTGACATTGAACTGCAGTAGATGCTTTTAAAGAGAGTAAATGTGTATTAATGTGGTTGGATCCGATTCGGAAAATGAGTTCACTCTAATGCCCAAAAGCCGTCTCCCGATGTAGATCTTCCCCACTGAACACCACCACACTGCGGACAGCGAACTGGGCCAGGTCCAGAGGCTTCTAAGTGCTACTCTCACTTTTTTTTTTTTTTTTTTTGGTGAAGTGTTTAATTTTTCCTTGTTTAAATTCAATCAATTTCGCAGATGTCAGTCTGAGTTATTGATCCCAGAAGACACATAATCCCTGGCATCAGGTGCTCAACTGGCTGATTATCTTAAAAAAGATGAGGATAGTTGTTAAGAGGAGGAAAATGGGGTTGGAAAAAGTATATAATAACAATAAAATTGAGGTTTTGTATTGGGGAAATAGAGTCAGGGATCATCTTTTTTCCTGTGACGTACATGTATATTACAGATTTGCATATTAATGTGATTGTTTCCTGAAAATATGCAGACACTTTTAAAGCACTGCAATGGGGGGAAAACTGACTGATCTTTATCAGGTGCACTGCAGTTGTTATAGATATATATGGAGTTCAAGACTTCCTCGAGGCTCCACAGGATAAATTGAAAATAAGTCTTCTGCCTGATATATTATTAATACATCTGGGCGAAAAAGGGGGTGAGGGTAACCGTAGTGTTAATTATTCATTGGCTGGAAGGAGTGTATTTGTTATGATTCATATCAAAGTCAGTGCCTGACTTCTCTGAGGATGTGCGGACCATGTGTTACAGTAAACCAGTGTGGTAAAGGTCATCTGCTGTGTGACCTCTGTGCTGTCTGGTCCGGTTTCAGTTCATTTTTGTCTTTCTTTCTGCAAGTGGACGACATAAGAAAAGCCAAAGTGACACACAGTTATACTGGGACTCAAACAGTACAAATCAGAGCACATGGGCTTTATTTTGGCTTATTTATACTCTATGAGCTTACTCCCGGTCCTGCGATGGACTGCAGACCTGTCCTGGGATTGGCACAAGCCCCCCCACGACAAGTTGATGTGTTGAATTTTGCTTTTAAAAAGCTACTTCTACATTGCTGCATGTTTTAAGGTCTAACTTCCTCTTGCAATAAACACAACAGCCTATAACGGATACACTCAAATGCAATTTTTAGCTATATTGTGTTCCCACAACTGACCGTACGCGCTGTTCTGTGGTAAATGAAATTACCTTGTGCACGCTATTGTCTGACACATTTGCCATGACATCAACACTGCACACCGGCAGAGTGCTGCTACTTCCGGTGTGTCTAAAAACACACCTTAAGTGTGACGTTTTAAGGCTTAAATGAGAGAAGTGGTTTGAGGTGTGTACCTTTGTGTGTTGGCTGACTCTTAAAAACACTATTCAAGCCTTGTAGATGTGATGATGTAGAGGCAGGAAGAGCAGATGTCCCTCTGTGTGCATGCATGTGTGTGGGTGGGTGGGCGTATGTGTCAGGGAGAGGAACTGACCCTCAGCATCATGACTGTATCTATTATGTTAAGCTCAACGGTTCACTGTTTCCCCCTCCCTCATATGTGTAACTGGCTTTGAGGCCAAGGAAGAGATTTCCCAATCTGGCTTAAATAGCACGCCGAAGCCTTTTAATTTACACTGTCTACTTTCAGAGGAAGAGAGGCTGACCTCTGCTTCCTCACAGTCCCTGCTCCCCGCTGGAATGGATGCAACACAAACACAGC
Organism: Pseudomugil gertrudae; assembly: GCA_037177535.1. Classification (NCBI taxonomy): domain Eukaryota; kingdom Metazoa; phylum Chordata; class Actinopteri; order Atheriniformes; family Pseudomugilidae; genus Pseudomugil; species Pseudomugil gertrudae. Next base: position 7,259,582 of record JBAMHV010000016.1, on the reverse strand, counting down.
TCTCTGAAGAAGTTCCGATTTCTCAGGTTAAAACGTTTGTTAATGTGATCAAAGCAAACCAGCTATCCTCACTTACCATGAGTGTTCATTATGAGTTGAGGTATCAGACGAGAAAGGCCACTGCTTAATGGTTGCCATTTAATTTACAAGCTACACTGGTTCAGTTTATGTCCATTACAAGCTTAATAAATGCAAATTGCTCTCATTATTTGGAGAAACAGACTAATGTCTCTCTTTGGCTGCACAGGCGTCTGTAAAGGTGATTCTTTCTTTCCTATAAAGGGTGGACTGTAGCTAATCTTAGATAACATTTGGTGTTTTGACATGCTCTGTTTCTCTCTTTTTTCTTTTCTTTTTCATTTAAAGGCATGCATTGTACAGATAAAATACATTAAAGTATGCAGATCTAACTTTGTTGCTCTGAAGCTTTAAAACAGCCAGAGAGGAAACAAAAACTGTTGTGTTCAAACCACTAAGACCAGGCTGAATTGTTATCTTGATGCTAACATAACTAGTTGTGTGATGCAAGTTTGAAACTACATACAAACAAGATAACATTAACAAAATAAAACATAGTTATAGTTTATTAAAAACGTGCATATTGTAAGCAAGCCCTTGCTGCCGCTCACCGCCTCCCTTCTGCCTGGTGGCCTTGTGTCATTTACACAAGCCGCTCTGCACCTTCTGACCTACATAAAAAAAGAGCATGCACCAGTATGCTAACCACAGTGGCTGATTTCCTGAATCTTCTCTGTGATGCTGTGTGCATAGATTTGAACGGGTTTCGAACATCTGTGGCTGTGCATTTGTGAATAAAAACACGATTTGTCACAAGAAAGTTGCTCTGCATTTAATGGCAAATATGTATGCCGTTATAGAGAGCATCAGTCTGAGGTTCATCAGCGAATGCCTGGAGCCAACATTATTATTACTGCCGCTAATTTATTCTCCATGAAGGTATAAAATTGACACATAACTGCAAGGCATATATTAGTGCCATGTTAATAAAAATGACCAAGAATGAAGGGAAGGGAAGCAGAACTTGTGTTCAAAGCAAAAAATAAGACACCAAACCAGCCTTCTTCCTCTCTATGCTGTTGACATCACATCTCTGCTGTCAGTTTCCTGTGTGGTTGCTGTCTGTCCCCGTAAGGTTCAACACTGCAAAACCAAAAAGTATATTTGCCGAAACTCGCTCTCTTCTCACTTCTTTATTACAAGTGCCTTTTACGTGCAAACGAAACGGTCAAGGATGCAAGTTCCTATGTTGTGACAGAACAAAGAGGCTCTTTAGTTTGATATGAACGCAATGATGAGCTCTTATATTTCAAACATTATCCCCAGAATAGAATACCTAATAAGGGTATTTTTAAACTCTTATCAGAGCGTGATGTTTTCTGCCTTTTTGATCTTTATCGACCAACTATGGCGTGACGCGGTGCGTGCATGAACGGCCGGTTCTGGACTGCTTTCTCTGGCTCTGAATACCCCTGAGTGCACTTCCCTGGTAATAGCAACAAGAACAATGAGAAAGAGTCACCGCATCACTTAATGGTTTAATGTATGACATAACTGAGTGGACATTATGATTAAGGACAATATGTCTGATTGTATCTCTGGAAGAGGGCATTTTAGAAACATGGATGAAACTGAGGGCATTATCTGTACATGAACAGATGCTAAAATACATTATTTCACAAATATTTTAGGAATATTACTGTACATCAGAGCTTTGTTGTCACACACGAATGTCTCTGCTAGTGCACGAGCCAGGCATCAACCAGAAAAAATGATCATGTTTTGTGTGTTTGAAGAACAAATTTCTTTGCTTATCCTTGATTTCACCCTTAAAGAGCTGATGGATTTCATTTGGTGTTTCAAAAATATACTGATTGCTTTTATTCCCAAGTGTGATATAAAAATTCTAACTAACTTGTCCTTGTGCAGACAATGAGTGTTGCAAATCATAGAGGGACTTTTTCATTTTAAAAAATTGTATGAAAAGGCAACTTTTGTGAAAGACAGTAGTAGTGCTGGAGCTAGAGGGAAGTGACTCCCTAAGCAATAAGAGCTCGCTGAATATTTTTCATACTAATGCATCTCAGCTGTGCAGAGCTGACACTCTGAATCATGAATCATTTCTCTCGGATATTTCAATTTTTCATCATTCGTTCTATTCGTGTGAAGATTTTCTAGATTATTCTCAATCGAGATCAACATGGCCTGATGTTCCACTGAGTTCCCAGGCCAACAGAGGAATAGGTGACTGCAGAGAACACAGGCTAAGAGGGCCCACCTGGTGGGCTTACACCGCCGGCATCCTGCCATCCGATGAGGGGGAGGCTCTGCCTGTCCAACTGCCTCCCTCTCTGAACCCCCCTACTGGGAGTCCAACCAGGTGAAGCCATGCAAAACGGCTCAAAAAGAGATGGATGATGTGGTGCTGACTCAGACTACAAGAAAATCTGCCTGGTAACCTTCTGAAATCACACGGACAGAGTTACATAGCAAAGGATCGCTAACGATATGCAAAGTATTTGGCTCGCAGAATTATTGTGGGTCAGAAAACAAGAGCTAATGTTTAAATCCTGGGAGTCAAACAGCCTCAAGTTCCTGCCCCGTTTTTCTGATGTCGGATGCTGTGGCTACTGTGATCAGTGACTGAGGGAGAATGATATTGTCTATAACATTGGTATGAAGAAGCAGTGCCTAAAAAATTACATACTGTAGTGGAACAAAGCTTAATTATTTGGATTGGTGCGCCTTATATGGAGGATAAAGGTCCTTCTGAGCAGGTTGGGGTTTGTGTCCTGATCCATAGTTCTTTTCTATATCTCATCTCACTTCCAGTTTACCAAATACTTTGGATAAAGAAATGAAATCATTGAAATACATTCCTCAGAGCATCCTATGAGCATCTGAGCTTCATACAACTGTGACCAGGCCAGTTCAGAGTGTGTAGAGTATCCAGGAGAAGGACATCTCCACTGTTTTCTGTTCTCTTCTGTGCTAGCATGGGCTAAATATTTTAATCAATAATACACAGCTTATTCAAACTCTTAATTTTCATAATAAATCATCAAAATGGCAATTGGCTACAGCCAAAATCCAAACAAGGGTTATCTTTTCTTTGTCATTTGCTCATGAAGCTTGAACGTGAAAGTAACAGCACGCTGGCATTTAGCTGTTTGGGGTCATTTCATTGACAAAAAAACAGTGAAAACCTATTAGTTTTAACTGCCTCACGACGTCCAACAGGGTAAATTCCATTTGTTTGACTTATAAAACGTTTCCCAGGGAGATGGCAATTAGAAAGTAGGTCTGTATTGCCTTCCCCCCTCCCCCAAATCTAAGGAAATGGAAAGTACATTACAAACTGTATCATATCATAGCTTTCATTTCCTCTGATACCAGAATGACTTTTTTTACGTGCATCTTCTGTATTTATTTGCATGTTTTCTTAAATTAGGGCCTTTTCTGTGGTTATACTATTTGGGTAAGGCCTTAACTGCAGGGTTTTACCTGACATACTGTTAATGCATTGGATGGCAGTTGAGGAAAAGTCAGCAGCAAGGGAGTGGATGATCTGGCTGCAAGCCGTGAGCACCATCACATCAGTGCACTTCATGCAGACATTTTTATCATTGGCCGTGATGAATAACTGTAGGAGGACTAAAGCATGGGTGGATTTCCATATACAAACCCCAACTGCCGAGTCAAAGTTGACCCTGATGAAAACCAACACACCCTTCTGCCCATCTGGCTGAGGAAAATAATAATTTCAGGTCAAGCTGCATTTTATCATTTAAAATGTTAATGCCAACCACAGTGAATACCACACTGGATGAGGAATCATGCAGCTCAATGTAAATTAAATGGACCGTCCTTTGAGTGCACTAGCTTATGTAAGCTGCTGCTGCTTGCCTTCCTCTCGCTCAGCTCTTCATCCCTGCTTTTCTTTCCCCACAGCAGTCAGTGCAGCCCCCAAAGCCCCAGCATCTCGTAAACACACAGCCCCATCTTAAATTAGGGAGTGCAGGGGGCGGCGAGGAGGGGGACGGGGAGCCCGACTCCTGCGTCCCTCATTTTCTCTGCCACCTTGAGAACAGCACCCCAGTTCAGGTTGTGCTTCTCCACTCCATCATTGTCTGAGCACATCACACAATCCTCTTTATCCCCACAAATCCCAGAATGCTGCAGCCTGATGGCTTTTTTGTAGCCTTTGAAAATGTGTATCTGGAATAATTGCTGGTCTTTTTTATTTTTTTGTCTGCATGTTCTTTCTTTCTGTCCCTCTTTCATTCTGCGAGTGTCCCTCCATCTATCCCTTCCCCTCCCCTCCTCCCTCTACCTTGCCCTCATCTCTGAGTCCTGCAGCCACGAGCACTGTACAGCAAGGTTTGGCAGTGCCTTCTTGACAATGTCATAACACTGTTTTTAAGACAATCCTGCCTTGGTGGAGAATGCACAATGGAGGGAGACGATAAAGATAATTGTGTGTGTGTGTGTGTGTGTTGCTGGGGGGTTAGGAGAAGAAGCGGAGGAAAGGAGGGCAGGCCTGGGATGAAATGCGACAAAGATTGAGAGCTGCTTTCAAACCTGTGTTGTGTATAAATGGTATGTGTGGTACATGGGCTGACAACAGCGTAATAAGACAGAGGGAGGACAAGCTACATGATATGATGATGCCAAGCCATTATTTCATACCCTCCATGGCTCTCATACATTGTCTTTGGCTGGATTGAGTACCTATAAAAGCATATGCATGCCTTTACAGAGGCATGTGGCAAAAACCGTGTTCAAATCCATCCATCTGAATTCATTATCATCACAAAGAGGACAAGGACAAGCTGGAATGTAAATTCTCAGAACGGAAAGAAAAGGCTTACCTCCACATTTCAGTTCTGCTCGACCCTGCCTTGTTTCATCCTGTTCCTCTGTGCCGACTCCCTCCCCTTCTCTCCCCATGACAGCATTTTTCTGCTATCTATCTCCACGGTGAGGCTCTTTCTCCTCCTCCTGCAGTTCCTCCCAGTCGATGTCCTCTTCCTCTCTCCAAAAATAAAATAAAACAGCACAACACACTTCCCGATCTCTCGTGTCCACCAGCTCCTCTGTTCTGTTGTTGAAGTCAAAGAGGCAGGTTGATCAGCACTGTCCTCCTCCCTCTTTCTCTCTCTCTCGTGCTGATTCTATTCCATTCACATCACACTAAAGCCAACCCCCTCTTTCTCCTCCTCCCTCTTTCTCTCTCCAACACAGCCCCCCCATCTCCTTGTCAGAGAGAGAGGTTGAGACAGCGACAGACAGACAGAAAAGGCAGAAAGCTGAGCTTACATTGAAATTTAAAGACTTTAGTAACGCTGGGAGAGGAATTAAACATTTCCTAAACAAAAAACACTCAAAATCCTTAAATAACAACATGACACATACAAGAGGTGATGTGCCACATGATACACTGATGTCATGTATCTGACAGCCACCTTAATTTCACCAAGTCTAATTTACTGGTTTATTAATGGCAACGAGCACCAACAACATGACACACATTCACACATATGAAGCTTCCTTCTAGTGTCAAAACTGACATTTCTGTCTGTAAACGAGAGATAAAGACTGAAAAGCCTGGAAGTAAAGGTGGAAATGACCATGCATGTGTTTATTTGTAGAGCCTCCACTGTGGCTCCAGATCATAACATAAGGAACAATTAAACCTCACATACCTGCAGTTGTGTGCAAACTGTTTAAGGATGCTCTGAAGAGGAGACGATGAAGCATCCTGCTTAACCTACTGTGCAGCAGAGCCAAGTGTCCGGCACCATCCCCCTAATTACTGCGTGGAGTTTGGCCCTGGCTGTACCATATGGCTGTGTGTGTGTGTGTGTGTGTGTGTTACGAGGTCAGCGGCTCTGGTCTGGGGTTGGGGGTAGGGAGGAGGAGAGGCCTGCGTTGTTGGTCGTGTGTGTCTTGTGGAGATAAGAAAAATGAAAACAGGCGAGAGTTGATAATAGTTGAAACAGTTTTCATGGAGACAGGCAAACCTATTTGTGTGCTCGTTAATTGTTAGGTGTTTTTTGGAGGGTCGGATTTGGCTTCCTTTAATGTCTACATCAGAGAGATGAATCATGGTAGCAGGACAATGGAAGGATCTGAATATTCCCAACACTTGCAAAAATAATACCAGTCAAAACATACACAGCTCACAAACATTGTACACAAATCATTTTTGCCAAAGAACAAAAGCAAAAGTAACATTTTTGTGCTCTTAATTTTCAGGCTGAGTCAATCACTAAACGAGTCTTCACCTTACGATTAACAATTTCCTATAAATTCATGTTTTTCAGAGAAGAATGAGTGAACACAGTCAGTGCTTTCACTGGGTTAATAGTCCAACAACACTCGGTGCTACAGTGACACCGTGTGGATGTTTTCCAGATCCATGCTCTCTTGCATTACTTACAACTCTGCACACACTACTTTTATCTTATGATGCAATACTTTCACCTCTGTCATATCAATTAAAAAAGATCAGATGCCTCTTCCAGTAAACGTAAAAACGCTCACTCTATAAACTAACCTGTTAAGATCCATACATACCAATGAAAGACCACGTGAAATGACCTGAATTTGGACAAAATAAATCTGCTCTGTCAGCAGCAGGACCAGATACAGGCACTTTGAATGGGAGAAACATAGATGATGTGGTTAGCAGTTTCACATATATAGGAGTATATGCATGCAACTGTGCAGCTGCTTCTTGGTTCAATACAATCTGTACAATTAATGGTATATTGTAAAATTGTTTTGATGATACAGGATTCTTGAATTACTGCAGGTGAATCTAAACAAACTGCTTAAACTCTGAAACTGAGCAGTTTGATAAGTTGTGTGATGGAAATGTGCAGAAAAGGGTCTGGAGGTGATCTAATTCCAGGAGGTTTAACAAGCCTTCATACTATAAATGTGAGTTTAAATTTAAGTGAATTTATTTAGCATTTTGATATTTTTTGCTTCTGATACAGCAGAGAATGTACTTTATAATGCATCCAAAGTATTAGGTATTTTTCATCAAATTATTTTATATAGTGTACAGGTACAATGCAGCAGCTGAGGTCATGTTTTACTCAGACGTGAAGAGTCTGGGTTAAAAGCAACACCATTATCTTTAGTATGATATTAAAGTCTTTATCGCTAGTTCACAGCAAATCCATTAGATACATTTTTTTTTTTATCAAATTAATCATTTACATCATCTCTAGTCTTAAGCATGAGTGGATAGAGATGGCAGTAAAGAGGAAGACTATCATCAGGGATGAACACCCAGCTGAAGCAAAACCAGTTAAAACAGCCATTTCCCTTAACAGTTTGAGGATTGATGTAAAAAAATAAAGCCCTTAAAATCTCTGGGTTCCCCTTTAAGGAACCAGGATGAGAAAATCTAGATGTTAAAATGAGTTCTCAAATAAGTAATGTGGGAGGCGTGTCATCCTGGTGCTTGGTGAGACTACCTGGTGTGAAAAGAAAATGAGTGTGATGTGCTGTGAGATTTCACCAGAGTGAGTGTCACAGGAGATACTTTCAGAAATAAACACAGCAGCAGCTCAGGGTATTAATAACACACCCCTTCAGATCATTGTTTATTCTGCAGCTGTTCCAGGTGTGGCAGAGTCTTTAGTTAGTATGTGAACACACATGCAGGACTAAGTGAGCCAATCCAGCTGCAAGAAGCAAGCTTTGACCTGAAGATTTACCTTTGTTCATGTTCAGAAAGCAAACACAATCTTATTACTGCCCCCTGGTGGCTGAACAAACTTAGTGATCCGAGGTTATGCCTCAATAGTACAACGTGCTGTTCGGATCAGACTTCACTCCTGTAAGAATATGGTCATATTTATTTATGTCACATAAAACTACTGATCTTAGCTCTAATGCAAACATGAAAACTAATAAAACACAAACTGCAAGATTCATGACTTTTTAAAACCTTTTTTATGAATTCAACAAGCTTTTTATATCAAATGTTCAAATGACACTCAAGTGTGCTTCACATAAAGATGTACTAAATCATTTCAACAGAGCAAATTCACTATCTTTTTGACATGTAAACATAAAACACAAACAGAAGGTAAGAGATCACTTTCTGATTTTTCCTCTTGACATTGTGCAGTCTGTTAGATAACAGTGAGTAAAAACAAAAAAACTGTACATTGAATTTACATTCCTCTAACAGTTCAGCATGGCTTCTGTCTTCAGCGTGTACAGTCACAGGGAACAAGTTTAACTTGGGAACAATGATACTTATCATTGATGATGATGTGATTAACTAAAAAATAAATATCAGAATTATCACCACTCAACATTAATACTTACAGCTATTTAAAAATAGGGTAATAAAAATCAGAGCTACATCTTTAGTCAATAAACCTGAATTTCTCATGTTGTAACGTTAACAATATTATATTGGTTTTGATGTCTACATGTTTTCTCTTTAAAGTGAAGAATATGAGAGTCATATTTCATTGATAAGGCCATACTAAAAGCAGCCTGGAGAATATGGTAAGAAACTATCATTGAGACGTTTAATTTCAGGCACTCGGATAACAACATACTTTGTTACTTTGAGTCTAAATGGGCAGGCATCTGAATCCCATCTGAAAGGTTTAATGACTCTTTTTTTTCCAGTTTACACGATGACAATATACATCTCCACACGTAGCAAGTGTTAAAGGTGGTTAAAGGTAGATGGAAAACTTCTTAAATGTTTCACTCTTTTCCCCAGAAAGACTTTAATCCATGTCCTCGAAAAAAAAAACAAATAAAAAGGACTAAATGTTGGAGTGTTGAGCTGATTGGCTGCCTCATTGTTTAATAAGAGCTACAGGGTCAAGAAAGGTTTGTGAAATATAACTTCCATTTAAGAACCTCTGTAAAGAGAATCAAATCTTTGTGTGATATATAAATAATGCTGATGACAACATTCTCACTTAGAAGATGCAAAACATGGAGTAAAAAGCAAAAATAGGTTCGGAAACAAAACACTCATTTTGTTTGAAAGGTTTACAAAATGTGAATTTGCCAATGGGTGAATATTTTATGGATAAGTCTAAAGTCACCATTAGACGGCTTGTGTGTTGGCAATCTTATGCTTTAATTTACACTATTAAACAAACACCTTATGTTACTATTAATGCACTATTTTGGTCATAACATCTTTTACACAGTAGAGGGTATATTGTATATTTGGCGGTGTCACTCCTTAAGAGTCCAGGTTTGACCATTTTTAAATTCATATACATATTGAGTGTTTTAGATCAAAGCTTATACATCTCAACGACTGTGTTCACCATTTCTTTTCTGAAAATGAGCCCTGGATGCAAATAAAGTTCTCACTGCGACCGTATGACAAAAACCTTCATCTGATGCATCATCTGAAGGGTGTCTGATGTCCAAGAAGAGCAAAGACTACCACTTTCCTCGTTTACTCCAGTCCTTCGGAGTGAAGTGAAGGCATTTAGGATCTATGCGCAGGTGTCTCTTCTGCATTGCTTTCTCGTGCCCATCCACAATTTCCTCTGAGAGAGTCAGTATGTACTGACCCTACAGTTAAATGAGAAACCAAAGTCAGATATTAGAATTACCTTCTGCAAGCATATTCAATCAGTGATCAAAAAGCATTTTATCCACAAGAAGCTGGTCTGTTACCTTGTAATAGTTTATGAGGTTGAGGTACTGAAGTGTTGAAATAACATCTTCCTTCTTGACACTTGTGATCTCACTTATCTCACTGGTCAAACAAGAAAGGAAAAAAGTTTTTAGATTTCTGTTCTGAAACGGAGTCTTCATCAAAAATCGAGGTACACTGTATCATACTTGATAGTGATCTGTGGCCTTTCTCCGTTGTCAGGCTTAAGGTCCATAAGAATTTCTAGGATTGTTTGAGACCAGTAGGAACGATAAGACAAAAGGCCGAGATCAGACAGCGGCTTCTCGGGAGTGCCCGTCTTCCCCTCCACCTTGGAGAGCTCGTAACCTGACAATTACAACAGATAAGCATAAACGCTCCAAACTGCAAATATAAAAGCATTTCCTAAACACAACGTAGCTGCTCTCAGAGGTGCACTTACTAAACTCAATGAGTAGTTTCCCGTAACCTCTCCGCTGGTAGGGAGGCAAAGTCAGAATACAGGCAACATTATAATCTTCAGTTGACTCCTTCTCCTGCAAACAGGGAATAAATAGATAAAGTTACACTTTCTGCACTCATAGTTAGATGTTCATGAAGTTATGAGCAAAGTTGCATTATTTCTGTACCTTTGAGAAGTAGCCCACTATGTGGAAGCCTTTAGAGTCATACTCTGTCATTACGTAGAAAAGGAAAGGATCTGTGTCGTAATACAACGTTTTGTGGTCCAGGAAACACTTTGCAAGTAAACACAGGTTTTGGGAATAATTCTGGAAAGATACAGACACGAATGATTAAAAAACAAAAGCAAGAATATCAAACCCGGAGGAGGAAAAAAAAAAAGGCCATCACTTACTTTGTTTTTCCTGCCGTCGATCTCAAAAAATGAGATGGTGCCTTTGCGGTAGATTTCATTGCCAGGTGGATGTCTTAAATTACATTTAGTCTACAAAGGATCAGAGACATGAAAGCAATGTGAAATATTTGCACAATCTTTTTTTATTTTTACATATTTGATTAATTCCATTAATCTGACATCAAACATCAAAACAAACAAGCCTGGTGCTTCTCCAGAGCTTATGCCATCTTACAAGTTCAGCCATATTAAACATGAATGTGATGCACATCCTGAGACACATCATGAGATGCAGCCTAATGGTTTTTTCTTTAATGTATTAAATCCAAACAGGAAAGGACAACGTTTGAGCTCCAACTTCAGTCAAATATAACTACATTCATGAACAGACGTAGGTGTTAAAAACATCTCAAAATCACATCTAAATTCAGTTTAGGTAAATCTCAGAGAAGCATCCCTCATTTTAAGTCAATCTGTAGATAGAGAAAACAGCCCACGCACACTTGTGATACATTAACCTTCCAGAATCAATATGTGCAAAACAGTGAGGTTAAGCCGTCATCACTGCCCATTTCTTCCATCTACACTCAGCACCTGCACTGTTAACCTTTACGCTGTTTACAAAAGGATGAAAAGTGAAATAGAAATCAACCAATCCACCACCAGTATATTCTACATGATGTACCGATGATCAGAAAGGCTCGTTGATTATCAGAGAACCAATGAACAGATAGCAACAGATAAAGTGTGTTTTGAAGTGAGATTTTATTAATCAAGATGTTTCAAGAAGAGTCTTACCAAATGCCTCTGGAGACACTTGAGGCTTTTGAGGTACTTGAGACAGAATTCACAGAGGTAGAGGATGGGTAATGCGGTGAGTTCCTGTGGGTACGGTGAGAAGTACCATGGCTTCAGTCGGTGCCGTCCTAACTCTATACACTCTATATTTTTCATTCGGGTGATGATGTCGTCATGGCTGCGATCTGACACCAGACTGCCTGTCATACGAGGTGCAGTCGGGATGCCATCAGAACTGTCCTGGGAGTCCTGGTAGTAAACAACAGACATTTCACAAGTTAGACAGGAATTCTTAGTAAAGACTGCGTTGACAGCAGTTTGATATGCAGCTAAAGTTTTATTTAACATTTAGATTATTATTATTCATCAAGTAACAACTGCTAATCATTCATGTTTTACCAGAAGAGTTACATTAGGGTCGGAGGTAAAACAGCACCTATGTGTTGTTGGACCTGCTATGGTCAAGATGAACTGGAACAACACAAAAAATAAACCAGCAACAACAGGAAATGAAACAAACCTCTGGTGGTGGTAGAAAGACACTGGCACTTTGAGGCTTGTTATACTGCAAAACCTTTATCATCTAGCAGAAAGACACAAAAACAAGAGCTTTAATTAAACTAAAATGGGAAAAACATTGTTTGAACATGTGTTTAACAGGAAAAAGTTGAGCCAAGCTGTAAACTTCAATATGACATCATAAATATAAGTTAGTTTGTTTATTGTCCCCAATGGGAAATTTGTTTTCACAGAAAAACTGTAGTTATATTACGCTTTTAACAATTTACAGACATATTTCAGCATACGACAGACAACAACAACAATGAAAGCAGCAGATCCTGATACTGTGTGTTCATGTGGGGTTCAGTGTAGTTATGGCTGAGGGGGTGAAACTGGTTTTGAAGCTCTATTAAATCTCAAAGTTGTGTATCTGCATCCAGATGGTAGTAATGTGAAATACTGATGAAGTGGGTGAGTTTGATCATGTAATATTGTGTTTGTGATGCGTGTGATGGCTTTATGGTTTAGCTGAGTGATGTTAGGGGTTTGAAGGCCAATAACCTTAGAGGCAATAGTGGTTGTTTTGGTGAGTATGGGAGCTATAAGCTCTTAGGAGGGGTTATGCCATCAATCTCTCAATTATTTTAAATTAAGTTCATTTTGTTGAATAATTTCATAATGTCAAATAAGACATTTTGTCTTTGTTTAATTAATTTACCCAATTTTAATACTTGACACAATTGCAAATAACTTTAAAGCAGACATTACAAAATAATATATGACAGCAACAACTGAACTTAGCAGCATGTTATGGCTCATCTTGTATTTTTTTCAAATGAAATAAATAATTTGATTAAAATAACTACAACAAGCAGGATTTTAAAACAATATATATTAAACTTTACCAGAAGGCTTATAAACACCAGTACACAGTACCATTTCCTATTACAGAACACATAAGACCACAAAATTAAATTAGAATTTAGGGATACAAGACAAATTTTTGATATTTTACAGCTCATATGGTCAAAAAGCGATACTCATATCCCTGATACCACATGGAAGTATTCTGCAAGGAGTGGTATGCAGAGATAGAACGATGCTGTATTTTACATGTTACTGGGCCCTCGTATGAATAAACGTCCACGTCATAAAGAAGCTCAAAAGAAATCAGACACTTTTCCTTTTTAAAAAAAATACTAAATAAAAGGTGCCAATATTATTTTCCTTCTTCAATTTATTTATTATGCTTGTTTAATATTAAGACCAATTTACTGAATTTTGGCAACTGTTGATAAAAACCTTAACTAAAATACATTTTAGAGTTTCAGAGTCCACAAAACTACCAAAAAAAGGACAAAGCATGCAGATATTTAGGCTCACATTTATGTCAAATGTCAAGTTACATACCTCATCGGGTACTTTTCTCTTCCTCCCAGGCTGAGAGGGGACGAGTCGCCGGGCTGTACCATTCTGTTGTTACAAAGATACATCATGCTTTCAAATCTAAAAAAAAAATCAAAGCCTTCAACACTAAGATCCACAAATCTAAGAGGATTTTCCTTACTGTTGCGAGTGGTGGGAGCTGTTCAATGTCTTCTCTGGCCTTAAAGATGGGGGGCTCTCTGACAGCAGGGAAAACTGCTGCCTGAGAGGCCTCAGCTGAACTTGGCAGAGAAGGAACGGGGGGCGCGGGAGGCACCTGAGTTGCCAAAGGAACGGACTCTACTTTCCTCTTCTGCGACAAACATGCATCGTTGGACTTCAGCTTTAAATGAAAGCAAACAAATCAGTTAATGGACAGATTCAGACAGTAGCAGTTTTCTTCAATCCCAACCTGACCAAAGGCTTACACTCAAGTTCTCACAGTAAACACTAACATGTTTAAAAGCTGGGTACTCCAGTTTGACTTCAGTGTTTTAGCAACATTTAGGGTAGTGACAGAGATAAAACAGGCCTGATTAAAAGCCACAGCAGATCAAATTAAATTTAGACATTTTCACTTTAAATTCTCTTTTAACTTATGCAAATTATTTCCTGTTTAAACCTGGTATTAAGATGTTTTGTACAAAGGTGAGGTGTTATGTAAGGTGGCTGACAGGTAGGTGCAAACGGAGCGCAAATACAGAAACGCTGCATAAAGAAAAACGCAGCAATAGAGAAACGCTGCAAATTCCCTTCCACAACAGAAGTAGGCCTACTACGGCTTTTTCAGGGCAATGGTGCGCTTCCCAGATTGTGTGCGTATGTGTGTGTGTTCTCAACTGATTTTCAGGAAAGTTTCGAAATGGAACATTTTGGAGATGATCCGGATCACCGCCCGAATCCAGAAATGTCTCAAAGAACTCTTTATCATTGTGCGATAGTAATAAGCTTGGCAAAAGTGCTCTCAGTGCTCTCAGTGCTTTTCTAGTTGCTGCTGTTTTACTTTTATGCAGCACGTTTCTGTATTTGCAGTCCGTTTGCACCCATCAGCCACCGACGTTGATGTGTGTTGTATTGCAACTCGGGATACTTCCATTTATCATGTTGAGTGCTACCAGGTCTGTTTTTTCCTTTTTGGTGTGTGTGTGTAATATATATATATACACATATATATATATATTTGAACACTGTACATGATAAAACATGTAATGCAATGCAAACCTACTTGAATTTTAATGAGGCCAGTTTAGACCTCTGATACATATTGGGCTACACTTTTGGCGCTTTTCCATTAGTACCTATTCTACCCGGCCTCACACGATTACAACCAGAAACAGAGCGTTTCCATCAGGATGTGTCGTGCCGTGCGGTTACATTTTCCGTACCTACTTCGTTGTGGTTCTA
>JBAMHV010000016.1:7233065-7244816 GCA_037177535.1 Pseudomugil gertrudae | reverse complement strand
AAGTTACCAGGAAGTCTTCTATCTTCATGTCGGTCTTCTTCTATGGTATTTGTCTTCTTCTGTGGTTTTCTGCAGACACTGCGCAAAGCGTCTAGAAACTCGCGTTGTGCGGGTGACCCCTCCCACATGAGAGGATAGCGACTTGTAATGGAAAAGCAATCCAGTACAATATAGTACTACCCGGGCCTGTAGAGTCGCGTCGCGCAGATACTAATGGAAAAGCGCCTTTTTTAGCACTGCAAATATTTGTGATCTTCATGAAAACACCTTTCAGAGTTTTGATTGTCATATGTAAAATCCCTTACACTTTCAAGCACAAGCTGACAGCTGTGTGATCAGACATAACACACGTTAACACCAGGTTTAAAAAGGTCTAAATGTTCTCTACAGTGGGTGAATTCAACTTGTACCGGTGTGGGGAGGGTTTTGCCTCTGGATGGAGCTGTGGCAGATTGTTGGTTGAGATCTAGACTCTTCCTCTGAATTGAACATAAAGGAAGAGAAGGAAGGATTAACTGACAGTCATGTTAATCCACAAGATATTGATCAAATTTTATCAACAATTTTGATTTGATAATAATGGATGTGAAAACTGCACATAAAAAATAAGTTATTTGTATCATCATCATCATGTTTGATGAATAATAAGTACAAATATTTCAGTCTTATAGGTTTCCTGAAAGGGGTTAGGCAGTATATTCACCTTTTAATTTCTATAACATTTGCAAATTAGATATAAAATGAGACAGTGCTATTTAATCCAACATGTTTAGATTTTGCATTAGATTACCTGTTTCTTCTGTAAAGATGCCTCAGCATTTGCATCTCCCTTCTCAACCACCTCACAGGAGAAGCAAACAGATGTTAATGTCAGCTTCTAGCTGACGAGCAGAAGGCAAAAAACTATTCATGAAATGTATAAAATTATAATGACACATAACTTTCATTTTAATGTCTGTTTACTTGTGGTGCAAAAATGTGTTTGTCAACAAATGATTAAACAAGTACTGATCATACTTCATGGATGAAGTTGGCAACAAGAATGAGCTTTGTGCTCCAACTTTATAGTTACTGAGATTTAGAAGAAAAAAAAAGAATCACACATATACAAAACTTTATTAAAGTTGTCTGAAAAGTGGTCTTCTGAAAAGAAGGACCTTATACACTTGACATCTGCATGCATACAATTTACCTCCTTAAATATTTTGCAGTACATATTTTCAAGAGTCTAGGAAGTGCTTTCTGTTGAATGAGGAAATCCTAAAGCTGGGCTTTACAGGTAAGGTGTATCAGAGACATTAGGATGTTTTTTAAACAACATGACACCAAGCTCTAGAGATATACATTGGTAGTCTGTTGAATATTTACTATTATATTAATGATAGCAATATGATAGAATACAAAGTTATGCATTCTGCCACTCAGCAAAGCACAGAGTTGCATCGGAAGAAAAGCTGACCGCACAGAAAAAAGCTTTTCGGGAGGTTTCTACAACATAGTTTGTCCACAAACTCACAAGAGACGATGCAAGTTGCTTCTCTGAAAAACAAATTTGAACAAAGTTGCTAAGGTGGCATCTTTGATAAATTGTGAGCATGTCTGCACCTCACAGATACAGAGGTAGTGGAGGCAGAGTGAGATAAAGAAATATCTTATCTTCTATTTCATTTGATAAATAAAATATTTTCTATTTAAATAAAATTTTTAATGTACTGCCTAATCCTAAATTAGTCACTGTTCCAGTAGCAGTGATACTAACCGAATTAGATTCTACTTGTGGCTCTTTAATGAACTCTTTAATATAATCCTATACAGGAGCTCCATTGACTTTATGTGAATTGGCATGTACTTTTATGAGAAAAAATAACTGAATGACATATTCAGTAACTACAATAGTCACAGTCTGACTTGAAATCCTTTATCTTAGACAAGTGCAATCAGCAATAATCAACAGCAGCAACATCTTATGAAGCCTAAGTTGTTTTTCTTTAGTTTAGGGAGCCCATTAACCACTTTTTGACCTTAAGTTTGGTGTGATTTTCCATCTGAAAGTAACAAATGATGCTCATCTTGAGTGTATTATTGCCATGTCTGAGCATCAGAGATAAAAATGCTGTGTTGTAGTATTCACTTACCACCTCTCTCTCCGGTGAACTAGGGCGGGAGCCTGAAAGACCATTTTTGGTTGGTGTTTTAGCTTCTTTCTTCGGAAATTGAAGCTTTTTCATATCCAGCCGATCTGCTGTGACCCACTCATCCAGACGCTTGTTGACTTTTGACGCAAGCAAACAAATAAGATACACACACAAACATCATTATATATTAAAACAAATAAAACACACAGCTGCTAAATTTCCATTTCCCAATTTATACTCCAAAAAGATTTTAAGTGAATCACATATATTCCCCCTTAAACAACAATGGTAAGTATAATAATAATAAAAGTTCACATATTATATACATTTGTATGAAAATATAGATGTGCATTATAAGTGAAATGGATATTATTGGCTGAAGAATCAATTCTGAATAAAAACGTTCAAGTTTTTCAAGCATTCAGGTACTAATAGCGACAAATACAAAATGAATGAAAAACATAAAGATATAAAATTACAGTACTTACAGTCAATATAGTGAACATAGTACAGCTTTCTCCCAGAGACTTCTTTCACACTTAAAATCTCAGCCAATGCTGTAAAGAGGGGAGAAAACAATAAAAAAAAAAACACAGAAGGAGTCAATACCTAATCATTAAAAAGTAAAATACAACTACTAAATAAAAGGGGTGTATTGCATCTGCATTACATACAAAGCCCATAATGTGCAACAATTTTCATAAGTTGATAAGCAATATCAACACTAAAGATAAAACATTCATTAGTCAATCTATAAAAATGATTGTTCTTTCATTTAAGATTCTCAATATTGCTAAATAATAATTATGTTGATGCAAATATATTTATAGAAATGTGAATGGATTGCTAGCAAATAGCTATAATTTAAATAGATAAAATGAAACAAA
Source organism: Pseudomugil gertrudae (assembly GCA_037177535.1). Taxonomy (NCBI): domain Eukaryota; kingdom Metazoa; phylum Chordata; class Actinopteri; order Atheriniformes; family Pseudomugilidae; genus Pseudomugil; species Pseudomugil gertrudae. Next base: position 7,241,794 of record JBAMHV010000016.1, on the reverse strand, counting down.
AACAAGCATACAAAATAAAAACAACTATTTTTGGGTACAAATGACAACACTGGCATATTTGCCTTTAGAAAGACAACACAGCTACTGTCATGTCCCACGTCTGCAGCAAAGGTGTGCTCAGGTAAACATTTAGGTTGAACTGCTCTGTTAGTAAACACCACTCTCAGGTTCCCCAGCGTAACTTTGTAATCTAATGATTACATTTACAATGAAATGTTACCATATTCTGATTAAAGAGTTTGCGAATGAATGAAAGTGACTTAAGGTACTTTTTCATTTTTGACTTTCTAATATGTTTTTATTTAACACAAAACGTGTAATTGTGTCCAGTTAATAACTGGAGGCCGTGGTGTGTGTTAACAACAGCCAGCTGAGGTTCGCTACTTAGCATTAGCTTAGCACTGGAAAACAAACGGGCAGTACTCACGCCATTCGTCTTCGTGTTCTTGGTTTTTACGAAGAACAGGGAGACGACAGCCCTCCACAATCTCGACCTGTACATAACAATTTGTTATTTCACTTACAAAGACCATTTATTGTCTTAATAATAACATTTTAGCTTTCGAAGACCTACCGAAGATGAGTTGTCCGCCATTTTCGTCATCTGTTTGAGCAGGAGCAGGGAGTTGTGGGAAAATGCCGGTCCACACCAAAGACGAAATACCCACCAAAAACAACCATTTGTCACCGAGCAGAAGTCGTTAAACCAACCCGGAAGAAAATCATCAATTTTAATGTCTCAATAGTACCATGTGAAACGTCTTTATTAGGCTTTTACCATGTTATCCCCTTGTTAAAGTAAAATAACCTTAAACTCATAAAGTTCCATTTTTTCCTCTGAAAAAGAAACAACAAGGTTCATATTTATTCAAAAAGTTCATATAGTTCCTATTATTTAATATTAATTAGAAATTCATGTCCAACTTATTTAGGATCATCTGAATGAGAATACATTGTGTAATGCAAGTAAAAAATAATAATACAACGGACATATGAAGCCTGATGCTCTTAGAATTATTCATATTGAGAATAAAATTAGTTGCTATTATTGTTTTTTTAGTCTGTCTATAATGATGCTTACGTGTTTTACCGTTTTTATAACTCCTATAAATCAGAATATATGTTGTTTGTTTACGTAGATTTTGACACAAAAACAATCCTTTTTTTTTATTCACAATGAGTAGTGAGCAAAGCAGTCGTTTATTATTATTTTATTTTTTGTTGTTGATTTTCTCTGATCTCAGATACATATACACTACCAGTCAAAGGTTTGGACACACTTTTTATCCAGAGTAATGTTTTCTTAAAGAAATTGCGATGGATTATTTACCGTAGTCTTCAGCTTTAGTTGTACCTGGTAAAGAGATCGAAACATAACTGAAGACTCGCATCTGACAAAAAAAACCCAAAAGAAAAATGAAGCAAAACTCAGAAATGCAGTCTTATTTGAAGTGGTTGTTGCACATCTTTGTTATAATGAAGATACCATGATTTATTCTCATACAAACATCATGAAATTTGGTTTTACATGTTAATATTCCTGCCAGAAGACTTCATGTCAGAACATTCAGCCAAACAAACTTAAAAAAGTATTTTTAAAAAACTTATAAAAAAGGAGGCAAATATTCTCCATTCGACCTGACAAAGCCAGCAACATGTCTCTTGATGCAGATATGAGTGTAAAGTATATAACATTTCCCTTTAAATTGCCTTTCTTTTGTTAACTGCACTGATCTTTTGCAGGAACAGTCAATGTGCATTATGACTAAGCTGCTTTTCCACACTGAATTAGCTCATTATGTACATTTGTGGAAGCACTTCAGTCCCTCTCATCGTGCTGCACCGTCTCTGCCTGCAATTACAGCTCACAGTCACCAAGACAATGGAGCTGTTGGGCTGTTAAATATGTAATCAAGTATGCAAATCATTGTCTGGCTCTTTATACACCCAGTTTACCATTAAAAGTCCTTTTAATTCTCAATTGCATCCATAATAACTCTGACAACATTTGAAAAATGTGTTTTAAGTTAGAGGAACTTGCATGTAACCAAGAAAGCCTGTATGTAGCTTATAAATGTTAAATAATAATATTAGTGATCAGAGGTGGAGTAAATAATGTCAGTGAGTGAGAGCAAAGGTTATAAATGATCTTTATTATAATCCTTGAAACAGAGCTCAATATACAGAACTTGCATTTTTAATCTATTTTTTAAGATGACAAACCATAACACTATAAATGATAAATAAAACTAAACATTAAAGGAGCAATGTAAGTAAAATAACCCTTAATTCCATCAATATTTTAGAAGCTTTCTGTTGAAATGGCCTGCATATCATTATTTACCATGCATAATAGAGTGCACATGAGTCTGGTGGTTTATTAGGAAACCCAAAAGAAATGAGAAAATGATAAACATGAGAAATCTGTTAAAGAGTCTGAAGGAAGAGTTTGCACTCAGCTGCATCACATTCAAAGCCCCCTATATGATGTGTACATGTAATTGTTTTCAATGAAAGGATTTAGTGTTTTAACTGGGACTAAACCACATCAACCAAGCTTAGGTTTTCTTAGGAGATGATTGAAAACATTGGGAAACAGGCTTACTGAGAAGCAGAGAAGCGCACCATGTCATTTGTCACATTTTGGGTCAGAAAAGGGGAGGTTTCGTTGTTTTCTTTGGTACCAAAAGCCAAGAGTATTCCAGACTTCTAAACCATTTCTGCTAATTATTATTGTTTTGTATTTTCACCCATTCAATGACATTGCTCCCAGTTCATCTGCAAGACATGATATGATCATGAAAAAGTGAAATCACATCTTTGTCGTCAGGAAACCTGTGAAAACGCTAAAGATTTTCTAGCATTGATTTGAGAACCAACAAGCTCTGGCCTAAAAGTTTCTTCATCTGTCCAGGGTCTTCAAGTCAAGCCCCACTCATCTAGAGTGTATTTGATCACTTATTCCTGCATATAAAACCATTCCAGAGAACTTAATGCAAAATACTGAACAGAGGCAACAAAAATAAAACAACATTAAATGTAATGTAGTGTCACAGTTGTCTTTTCATAAAATGTAATTACCATTGGATGGTTATTGCACATAATAAAACCAACAGGAAGATAAGACTTATAAAGTGACTGAAGCAACAGCAGGGGGAGTATTGCACTACAAACAACACAATGTTGACTATTGCTGTTATGACAGAAACAAACCTGCTGCAGCAGCTCCCTCTCTGTGCTGAACACAGAGGAAGATCCGTGATCACAGATCTCCTCTTTAATTCAGCTGCTCTCTAAAGAGGCTGCCAATCAGCTACATATTGATACATTTGGTTAACAGTTTTACAACCGCACCTATTTCCATCTGGCACAATAAACACATGTTGCCGTCTCCTGATTCTTTCTCACTTTTTTTTGTGATCCGCATCTTTTTTCATAGTTTTTTTTTTCCGTCCAGTGACGCACATTTGATTCCAGACACTCTTAAAAATGTTCACCAGAAAACAAAGGATTCGCATCTCCTCAACAGTATACATACATTTGGGTTAATCACTATGCTCTCCTCTGAACTTTAACAGTGTGGAAACGTCATTCCTACAGTGATCATGCAACATTCTGTTGCTGTTTTTCCATCATACTTTCAAGCAGCGTTTGTCACATATATATATATATATATAAAAATAAATTAAATACCAAAAAAAGAAGAAACACATATTGAAAAGTGCAAATATACATTTGTTACAGCATGACATATTCACTGTACAATCATTGATTATATACTCACATTATGTTATGCACTATAATAAGGATTACTAAGTAGCATAGTTTAAGTTAGAAATATTTCATAGCAAGTCTATTGGAAAATATTTGCATTGCCTTGTGACTAGGAGAGGTTTTTCTAAACATTGCCAAGGTGAATGTGTGTATGTGTGTGTGTGTTGGATTGTGGGAGTGTAATGTTTGTGTGTGACAGAGCGAGTGTACTGTAAGTATGTAGAGATAAGGTGTATGTGCAAATAATGGAGGAAACTTAAATCATTCCAGTACAGAGGCACAAAAACCGCCCAGCCAGCATTTCAAGTATCTAGCATTGTTTTGGACAACACATATCTGTCAGACATCAGCAAAGCAGAGAGGAGGAAGAGGAAAGAACAGGGGTGTGTCCTGCAGTAAAGGGAAGAGGCTGCTCTGGAGTCACACAACAAGTGGAAACAAGCATTTCAAAGTATAGTAGTGTCAAAAGAGCGACACTTATTAGACAAACTTTAGTCCACGTATGAGCTATTGCACTTCATCTAAAACACCATTCACTCTGCAATGATAACAGTCCAGTTTGCTCGCTTTTAACATCTTGCCTCCAAGGTTGTGGCCAAAATAAACATGACACAATAAGGAACAAGTAAGGACTCACAGGTCTGGTTAGAGGGTGAATCATAAGACACGCTTGCTCAACATCTTTACAATACGGCATCCACGTTTTTACGTTCTACCACTGTCAGTGGTAAGGCAGAAGGCCTGGGAAGATGACCCACTCTGGATAGCGAGTTATCCATTGGCAGTCGATTTGTTTAGGTCGTGTTCCATAAAGACAAGTCAGTATGTTAAGCATTGCGGTACAGATACCTGATAAGATCACCCAACAAGAGAAAGATAAGCCACGCAAAAGTTTCCTGGCATAGAAAGTTTCCAGTGTTTGGATGACAAAAAGAGAACTCATCTAGAAATCTTGCTCCTAGGACACCTTCTTGGGGCTTTCCAGTTACATTTCTGTTAAAAGGATGACGTGAGTTGAATTACCTTCTTAGGCACTGAATTGAGACAAGTCACTGGACCCTCTTGCACCAAGATGGGCATGACTAATGATGCTTTAGCTCATGTGTTATGTGACACTTCCCTGGATTGGCCGTAAAAATATAAATTCAATTTTTTTAGTTTAATTGAGCATGCTTTCTGTTAGTCTGATGGATATTTACTGTATTTATGGTGCAAAAAGCACATCATTTTAATTGAACTGTCTTTCAGTTTGCTATACTATCAGATAGTAATAGACTTTGGATGGAGGAACAGTTTACAGTCTAAACTTTTCCTTTTCTTTTTTTAAATAACAAAAGCCTTTAGTTTGTGTTATACGGTACAGTTTGGGTAATGGTGCAGCATAGCTTTCTGATGAGTGTATGCACAGGATTTGTGTGGGTCCTTCTATGTATATGTGAAGTGGGGGGAGAGAAAGACAGAACACATCTTTTCTCACACTGCCTGGACTTGTACGAGCATCCAAATCCATCACTAGTTTGAGTTGTAAGCATTAACGCTCAGACTTGACTTTGTAGCGCAGAACCAGATAGGTGGCAAGTCTAAGGACTAGGAAGAAAACCCCCAGTACCATGAAGTCCACATAAAGCTTTGCATCCTCCACATCCAACAACTGCAGGACCTCCTCTGGCTTTTGAAACTTACACATGGGGTCTGGACACTCCAGCTCAGACCTGTTCATCCCATAGATAGAGAGTATCACCCCCTCAAAGCCATACCTAAAAACAGAAAGTTAGGAAAGAACCATAAACACAGGTACAGTTGAAAGCAGTTCAGCTGCTCTGAAAATTTAAACAGTCACCTGAATCATCAACTAAAAATAAAAAAAAATCTGATTAAACAGTACCTGACATAGGAGACATAAGAGCTCCACTGTAGGTATTTTGGAATAGTGTCAAAATTGACAAAGAAGCCAGAGAAGAGGAGGACAGGGATGGCTGTGACTGGACCTACAAAGGTTGCTACCTGTGAAACAAAATGGAATAATTAACAAACAGTGAATTATTTTAGTAAAATTATGTTTTATTTTAGAATTGCAGCAACATATTTAAAATGGCCCCTCGTTTAATCTTTATTTTATATAATGTAATAAATACCAGATAACTCTGAGTATTGAACAATAAATTCATAAGACACATACAAACATATTCTTTGACAAACATTTTTTGTCATTTGAAGTGAACAGTTTTTATCAGAAATCCACTAATTAAAATGTTTCATTTTGGTTTTAGTTTGATGTACTTAGACAGATATTCTGTTGATCTAATGGGACATCCAGTGGGTTCTGTATTTTATTCTTTCTCATCTCAAAATAAATTTAAAAGTATTTGTTGCACAAAGCAATTAATGACTATTAAATTATGCAGAGATGATTGCAAATATGAATTTTTCTATTAATTTTTTTATCAGCAGTTGTTTTTTTGGGATGATCCTGCCCTCGATGTATGGGGGTGTTTTTCTACTATTTATCAAGAACATATTTGGTAGATTTGAGAGCATTAACAGTTTTTATTGCAACTCAAATCTTGTACTGCTTTCTCTCAAAACACTCTTCTCCCACTCAAAAAGTCTCTGTTTGCTCACAACACCATTCTGCTGGCTCTCAAAATTACCTTTATGGTCTCAAATCTCTACAAACGTTCCTCCCTCCTGTTTAAACTCCTCCTCTTTGCACTCGTATCTTATCAGCTTTCTCTCAAAATGTCTCCTCTTGGATTTTTCTGACCTCTGATTCTGATGTTGACCAATTACATTGTCACTGCACCCCCCCCCCCCCCCCCCTTCCATCATCCCCCACGCCGAATGGCACCGGTTAGGTTATGATGGTTTTGTTCTTGAGCTGATATGCCACTCGCTAAATTATTATTATTATTATTATTATTATTATTATTATTATTATTATTATTGTATTAGTAGTATATTCATATTAATTTAAACCAAAGTAGATTGGGAATTTGGTGCTGGTGCTAGAGCCAGTGCTTAGTTGGTTGGTAATCCCTCGGTCCTTTTATTTGCTGTGCACACTGTTTAGTAATCTGAGCCCCAGGGGGGCTCTATAGAGATATGAGAGCAGAGAGGTCGTTTTGAGAGCAAGCAAAACGGATTTGCATGCAGAGACTTTTGGAGTGTGGTCAGAGGGTTTTGAGAGAGAGCAGTACAAGATTTAAGCTGGGATACAAATGTTAATGCTTTTTAATCTACCAAATGCGTTCTTGATACATGGCAACATAATATCCTCATTCCTATGGTTTTAATCGGTACATAAAGACTCAAACTTTTTTGTATAATAAGAAAAAACAACTTTGAGCCAAATCACAAGTTGTACCCATGTTTCTTTGTTTCTGTTTAACTTTGTACAGTCACATTTTATGACTTTTTAAATCTTTACAAAAACAATCCATATTCTGTAGTTAGCTGCCGGGATTATTTTGTATGAACACAACATTTTGACTAAGAACAATATAGAACAACAGAAATTCTTTACATAATGCATTCACTTGCACTTGGGCATCTGAGATTTGCCCAGGTAATAGTCAGTTTGCACTGTATATATAGTAGAATTTGACTATCTGGGTGGCTTGTGCCGTTGTCTTTCTCTGGTTCTTTGTTTCCTGTTTTACGTAACAAAACACTAAAGCAGAAACAGAACAAACACAAAACAAAGTTTCATATAGAAGACATAAATGGCTCATTCAAGTTAGTCAGTGATTCTTATGTTCACAGGGTTTTTAAAAATAAGACACCAAGATAAACCTGAGACAGAAGGGAATTTGGTAAACGGGTTTAACTACCTGGAGAGATGTAGATGCAGCACCAATAAGCAGACCAAGGGACTGGGCTACCAGGGCTGTGGATGTTGACAAGGCCATAAAGAGCAGGTAGCGACCTGCTTCTGGAGGCTGTTCGGTCATCCAGTAGACTATACTACAGTACATGATCGGACAAAGCACCTGTGGAGAAGTTTTCTTTTCTTTTAGTGTTTTCATTTTATTGTACATGCATGTCTTTACTATTGCATGATAAATCCCAGACATTACCTGGAATGGTATGTCAGCCATAGTTTTAGCCAAGTAATAGGCCTTCAGGCTGTACCAGTAGTTGAGATGTTCCCTCATAAACACAGACATTTCCAGGGGAACTGTGAAATAAAGGCACTGTTAAAAGACAGTAACAAAACACCAAAGCCATGTTTGCAGTCTCGTGAGGCTCAACGTCTTACAGGTTAGTACTGTAGGCATCAGGGCAGCAAACATTAGGAACAGCATAGAGAAGAAGAGGAAACCAGTGTTGTTAAAGACCTTGCTGGCATCATTTCCAATTTTGAGATAAAGCAAGCCAATTAGCACCCCAATAGACAGATGGGACATCACCCTTAGGTGGGTCAGCACCTTGAAAGAAAAAATCAACGTGTTAATCACCTTTAATTGCTAAAATGTAAATGTATCATTTAAAAAATATTGACGTTTTTAACATCAAGCTGTAATAACTTGTGGAAGGATGTTTTTACCATGTCCCTGCATATCGTAACGAAGGTTCTTTTGAAGAGGATGCAGAACTGTGTGAATGTACTGGTGGCAAAGCTGTGTTTCTCAAGGGTTCCTGTATCCTGCAGGAAAAAAGACAATATCACATAAACCTTCTCATCTTGTCATACTGGGATCCTACCCTATAATTTTACTCCTAAAAATCTTTCAGCTTTCATCTAAAGCAGGTTTTTTTAACTGCTGTGAGATAAATTAAAATACAGAGTAAAATAAAGATTATCTATCTAGACAGACAACGCAAACAACAACACAGACAGACAGACAGACAGACAGATAGACAGATAGACAGATAGACAGATGGATGGATAGATAGATAGATAGATAGATAGATAGATAGATAGATAGATAGATAGATAGATAGATAGATAGATA
>JBAMHV010000016.1:7213966-7226021 GCA_037177535.1 Pseudomugil gertrudae | reverse complement strand
AATTTAATTTAATTTAATTTAATTTAATTTAATTTAATTTAATTTAATTTAATTTAATTTAATTTAATTTAATTATTGGGAATAGCACTGCTAATATTATTTATATTTGTAAACAAAATATAAATGTATAAATACACTAAATATATAAAACAACATTATAAATATAGAAAAATAGGCAATAACAGTCCTTTTTCTTTTCTCACACCAAATAACTAGTAAAATTAAGTAACATTTTCAGATTCCTTACAACGGTGAAGTTCAATACAAATATATTACAAGCTGCATGTGCAGAATTGCTTTTAATACTGGGTACACACTGATCCTAAACATTTATAATCATTCTCCAAGAAAATGTTTAGGATCAGTGCAGTTTATTCCCATCAAAGAGTCATAAAACTGAATTAATGCATAGATGGTGATGCATTTTTAGATGCACTCTGAGAAAGCAGAGAGAACGCTAAGCTGTTATTTTATTTCTGATAACTCTCCTTTTCCATCTTAACAAACTCAGATCCTTAGTACAAGTGAACCGAAGCAACCTAAACCAATTCAACTCATCTAGAGGAATGTACACATTTCCTGTTCTCCCCATCTCACCCCTCTGTCTTTCCTCTTTCAAAGCTTGGCCAGAGTTCTCTAGTAATATCCCTTTGGAGGAAAATACCCTTGACATGAAAGCAGGTCATAGGGGCTTTGTCGTAGCAGCGATTAATGACTTGCCTTTCCAGGAAGAGTTTATAAAGCTAACAAATGCAAACCCAATCTTTTTAGTGTTTCTGTAGTATTTCCAGTAATAGAAACAATTCTAACATTTTTGTTTACCATTTATAACATCCCTCTCTTTCTAATCTTTTTCTGTTCACAACAGACCTTTTAAGGCATGATTCATTAATAGCGTCAGAGTGACTCAAAGATTAAACCCCATTAAAGCATGAGCTCAAGGCTTCCCGGTTCATGTGGCATGCCATCTTTTTCCCTCTCTACCAGCTGTATAATTGCATATAATTTGCATGAGCATAAAGAAGGTATATTTTTCTATAAAAGCACATCGCAGGATGCCAGTATTACATGCTGTGTGCTTACAGATGACTTGCAGCATTGATTTAAAAAGAAAAAACCTTTACAGTGACTCTGGTAGGAAGCTCTCAAACTGAACAACCTGGAAGTGAGATCTTGAAAAATGAAGAAAAGGTAATCACCCCACCCTCTTGTATCACTTCCAATACTCAGGTGAAAAAGAGTGCATGGGCAGAGTGCACTTTGCGGCATTGATCCCTTATTGGACTGAAGTTTGTGCAGGCTAGAATCTATGGCCCCAACCATGGCTCTGAAATGTCAATCGCCCAACTGTGCTGTTTGCGAATAAATCCATGGCACTGTCTGTGGTGCTGAAGCAGAAAGCAGATTTATATTGAGCTCTTTTCTCTCAATTTTTCCTTTGATCTATACTTTCAAGCTATTTATTATAATACCATAACAAATTGTTTCCTATATTCTTGGTATTTTTATACAGGGTTATGTCTTCTTTATAATTTCCTAGTTTCCTAAAGGCTTCATTATTTCTATAATCACACAGTAGAATCTGTGCTGCTCAAAATACACATAATTTCAAACAAAGAGTTTCATCATGAAAGTATAACCAGTCTAGATATTGTGACTGACAAAAATTAAACTAAACTGACAACAGCATACTCAGTTCCACATTCCAATAACTGCAAGTTAATACTGAAAAAAAGTGTGTTTTTCTGGCTTGTTATCGTCTAAGCACAATATACAGATGGCCACGAGCCTTGAGTTCGGCTCTGCTGGAGGATTTTATTTGCTTAGATGATTATCGTTTCTCCTCCCAAATGACTTTAAGGGAATAATTGGGTTTTATAAAGTTCTCAGGATTACTTTTTGCAAGCTGATACTTTATGCACACAGTTAGATTGAAAAGTGTAATATGATTTGGAAATGAAGAATATTTCAAATGCTCATTGTCCACATAATGTAAAAGAATAAATACAAATAGAACATGCATTTAGGAATTAAGCAAGATATTCATTCTGCTTGGTTCAGGGCATTGCGTTTTTTTTTTCTTTCAGTTGTTTATTTTTCATACTTATGTGCAGAAAAGCACAATGGTAGGGGCGAGGGGAAGAAAATGTGCAGCAGCTGCACAACACAGAGCTTGTAAAACATGAGCAGAGCGTAAAGCAACACACTTGAAAGTCCCTTTGCTTGTGTGAGAAGCAGAGGGGTGCTCCCACTAGGCCAATTCCCTGAATTGAAAATAACAAATCACCTACTGCAGGACACAGACAGACAGACACACATACACACACTGTTCACTAATAATTTGGCTGATGGACTGAAACAGGGACCCTAAGCAGACACAATATAATAATAATACTCAAAACATATTTTAAAATCACAAGTGGAATTCAACCAGACTAATAGAAATAAGCGTGCATCATGCAATGGACCAAAGCTGACTCACTGATCTCAGCTTGAAGAACTCATCATTACTATACCCAGACATTAAGGCTTGACAATTCTACAGCAGACACACCTCTGTCAGGCTTTCACAATGTTCATTAGTATTATCATGTGGCTTTCCTTGGATAGAGAATCTAAACAAAGGATTCCTCTGAACTTTTTCATCCTCACCCTCCTAAATGTACATTGCAAGAGCTGCTACATATAACTGGTTTGCACAGGGTGGGTTATTAACAAGAGAATCAAAGACTGCAGATTGATCATTGATAAGGGTGGTAAGTTTATGTATTGTTCAGGAGCAGATCAATCAAGCACTTGACTCTCAGCCATCGCCTTTTGTCACACAACATGGAAATGAAATGCAAGCAGTGTGCCAGCCTGAGAGTGTAAATTATTTACTATGTCTAAACTCTGCTGAGTGCAGCAAAGCTTACAGGCACACTGGCTGTTCCAGCACGGTGGAAGTCTGCAAGTGTGAGTAACATCTGGGCTATGCATGTCAGTACACCAGAGCAGGGCAATAGGAATAGCATTGAAGGGGAAAATATATTTCCTAAATGCCAGGATGGTTTTTAAACCCCTGCCTTGAAATTTCAGCATTGTATTGATTGTATTGGGTGGTGATTGCTTGATCATCTATCATGGTTACTGCGAAATGTGGGCTTGCATTACCTCTTCTCCTCCACCAGGGACCCTCTCGGATGGTGTACGAGAGCTCATTGAACTCCAGGTCTACAGCGGAGCGGCGTGGGAGGTGGGAGAAGCGCTGAGCCTCTGTTATGTGGTTCTCCACTTTCTTCAGGTGAGTGAGCAGTGGTGCCTCCTGCGGTGCTCCTCCAGGGAGTTTGGTCTCCTCCATGGGGATGCTAACCGTGCCCTGCTCCAATGTTTTCTCAGCCATGCTGAAAAGCTGCAAAGATGGTATAAATGTCAGTCAGTGCTTTGTGTTTTAGCTTGACAGAATCATTATTTCACATTCACTAGAGAAATCCTTAAAAGTACCAGCAAACTGTTATACAAAGCATCTTTCTTTCCTTTTTGTGACATCAGAGCTATGGGATAACATTTGTTCAGATCGTAATGAATTGTTGACCAAAAACAGAAATGTAAGGAAGCAAAAATGTCAGTTCCAGGACATGCAGGCATAAATAAAGCTCTGACACTGACATAAACCAGATCAACTGAACCGAAATCCAACTGAACGATGTCTTATAAACAAGGAAGCTCATTGATTATCAACTGAAATGATTTTGAGGTAAAATATTGACTGGGCTACTACGTGTAGAGAGGTGTATTCCAGTATTTCAGCCAGACTGCTGACATCATCAAAAAACTAGGTGCCGGACATGATCCGATTACCATTTATTCCATGATCTGTCTGCATGAAGCGAATAAGGTTGGAAGTGAGAAGAGCAAAGGATCTGGTTTCAGTCCTGCAGCACACTTACAGCGCAGAACTGCTGATTCAAATAGATTTCCTCCTGGACAAAGCTGCCTGTCTGAAGCGTACGCCATGTAGTGTTTGATGATCTCTGAGCCCTCTGATAATTTGAAATAGACAACACAGTGCTCCACATGCACCAGGACTGTATTAAAACAGCTTTTTGGACTTGTAAATGAATAATGTGTTTCTTTTTTCTTGTCACAATATTATTGCAACACCATAAAATTGAATTAAAATGCTATTTAATCAAATAATGTAAAAGAGTTACAGGATTAAAGAAAATACATGACATCAACCACAATTTGATGACTCACACTTCACCTACAACAAGACAAATTACAGACTAATGTAGGCATTGTATTTTGGAAGACCAAAAAAACAGGCCAACAATCGGGTGGGTTTTTTTCTGAGGATATGAGCTTTTATAGGTCAGGGCATCCCATAAGTGATTGGTTATATTGGCTAGTATGGATCTATGTAACTGAAAGCAAAGGAAACTTGTCAGTAAAATCATAAGAAAGACAAACTTTTGCATTGTGATCAGCTCCATTTAAACAGCCAAGGCTCTAGCAAATAAGCTGGGACCTTTGCTACTTTTTAAAATAGATTATTTGCCAAACACTTGATTATGTAAGGCAGCAGTGTCCAGTTCGGTCTCTCAAGGGCCACAATTTTACAGATTTTCCATGTAACTCTGCTCCAACTGATTTAAATTACTCACTCTTTATGTTGAATTTCATTGGCTGTTGAATCCATTGAGAGTAAGCCAGGTGTTAGAGCAGGAAATATCCAAAACCTGCAGGACAGTGTCTCTCGAGAACAGACTGTGGACACCCCAGCTATACGGATATTATGATTTTCTTGATAATCAAAAACTTTTTTAACGGGGACTATACATTTTTTAATAGAAATAATCTGCATTGCTTTTGCTGACACCACCGGCACATTTATCCCAGGTTCATTCTGTAACTTCTTAGTATCTAAGAGATCATGCTCTTATCAGTGATTGTTATAAAGGGAAGAATGTTCCCAATTAAAATGTATGACAATGTAATCAGCATTGCATTATGCATGTCAACAACTTCCCTCTCACCGTGTACAAACACAGTCACACAATGTACTGCAGTCTAGTTGTATACACCATCTGCATATGTGTAATAAAATTTCCTCATGTGAAGAAGAGCAGTGATGAAAATTGACCATGACTTTTATTGATTTTCCTGCCATTAGTGAATTTCCATTAGCAGCCAACTTATAATCCTTGTAAGACACTGGCAGCGTTTAATGGCCTCTCCGTTAGAAAGAGGCCTCCACGTTCTGTTATGTGCTGCTCCCAGAACAGGAAACGTGAGCACCACACATGCATAGTAAAAGTCACTTCTAAGAAGATGAAATATGGCTGTTAAATATCCGTGAAGCCTTGCAGTGGGGTGGTAACTGTGCCATGACTAGTAAGTGATGGGGCTGTTAAACAAAGAGCACCTGTTAACAGCTTAAGTGATGACTATAAAAACAGAAATATCCCACAATAGTTCTAGAAACCATCGAGATGGCTTAGAAAATAACTGAGAAAAACATAAAGTTACTTTTTGCCGCATCAGTTTGCCCTGATAATATCTCTCCCCAATGGTATCACCACTCATCCATAACAGTGTGTTGCATTGCACATGCACAGCATACATGCAAACAGTAAACATACTTATTGTTGTGAGTTGAAATGAGCTGCTGAGCAGCTCAGCCTTGGTTCTCCCCTCTTAGAGAGAGCAACAGAGCTCAGTTGATCCTATCAGCCAAAATACCCCAATCCTTCAACATCAGTTCTCCAGTGTACAAGTTAGGGTCCTGGCCAAGGGAAATACACCAACACTGGATAATGAGGATGCTCACTGTGCGACACAGTCCTGCAAATATCCGGATCGGTTGTGCGGGATTGAGGGACTGATCTGTATTTTCCTTAGGCTGTCTCGGGGTGCGGCGCTCATCATCCTGCATCCACTACGGCAACCCCTGAAATTAAAACCATGTCCGGTCGGCCTCAAACTATGACTGCATCCCAGAGAAGCGTCAAGAGAGGAGGGTGCGTGTGTTTACCATCGAAAAGATTACTCCCTTCATGAAATCCGCCAGTCCCGAACTCGCATGGGCAACTCACGAACATCTTCAGCAGCAGTGTGGACGATAGTCTTCATCCCCTGACATCTGGAATGCAAGTGTAATCAGACAAACGGCGCTGCAGATGCATCAGCAGCATCCGCTGCAGCTCGGTGTAGCAGCCACCGTTATCCTCTTCCACCGGCGGGTGCGTCTGTGTGATGCGCGCGCTGGTCTGGGATAGCCTAAGGGCGTTGCTGACAGGATGCTATAGTGGAGGAATTACTATGTTGGTTTTTAATTCTTCAAATGGTCACCCAGACGTCGTGTTGTAAATTGAATCAACCAACTCGTACACTTATGTATGCAAAAGTAGGCCTATGTGTAACAGTTTACTCAAAGCTGGGATTAAAAGTTAGAGTGACTGCCATTAATCACATTTTTTCCAATGTCCATTTAATGAGCCTCTCCGGTGCCATTTTTAAACATTAATACATGCATTTTCGGCTTTCGGATTACTTTGGAATACTTGATTTGGGCTGATTATAAAACAACAAAATGGCAAAAACTGCTCCGTTGGTAAGATGATTGTTTAGGAGATCTCTGATATACAGAGACATTCACTTTGATGGCTAAACTGTGTTGATGTTGACAGATAAATAAGCATATAAGAGGGTTTAGGTGAAACTGAGACCCCTCTGTCTCTTTAAAGGCCGCACCTGCGCAGCTGCCTGGTGCTGATGCTGCAGTGCCCGGGTTATTTTCGGTAAAACTGCCGGGGTTACTCGCGTTCAAGCAGGCCCTATATGCCTTACATCACCCCTGAGAGGAAATCAAAACCATTTTTAGCCAACCACACCTGCTTCTTAATCAGATTAATTTAAAGGGAAATCTCATGTTGCCTCATGAGCATTTCGACCCACTTTCCTCAGTTATTTAGGCTCCTATTGCTGCTAATACTATAAACCAGGGCTTCCTGGTACAGGTACATGCATATATAGAAAATGATTTTGGTTAAATGGTTTCTTCTGTTGCTCACATAGCCTTACTGTCTATATGATGATGTGATGTGGCTCTAGACATTCCAGAGTTGATCTTAGTCCCTCTAAGGTGGTTGAGAATGAGAGGGCTAAGATCCTCTGGGACTTCCAGATCCAGACAGATAAAATGGAGGTGGCTAACCACCCGGACATAGTGATCATAGATAAGCAGCGGAGGAAACGCCGTAGTGATTTATATTTCCATCCCCAATAATGGAAATATCAGGTAAAAGGAGCATGAGAAACTGGAGAAGGCCTGCACGGTGAAAGCAACAGTAGTAGCCGTTGTTATTGGAGCCTTGTCCCACATTCTGGAGAAGTAGCTCCAACAGATACCTGGAAAAACATCAGACATCTCCGTCCAGAAGAGTGCAGTCCTAGGAAACTATCTTTGAGACTTTTCCTTTTTAATAATGATACGCTTTGGTTAAAAGTTATAAAAGCTAGATTTTCTTGGAAAAAAGAGGACACCTCTCTTTCCTTTCCAAGAAAAAAACTAAAGTACGCACATATAGGTCTATAAAACAGTTAGCCTCCTATTTGCATTGTTATCATGGTGAAAAACATAACAGATCAGATAATCATTAACAGTTTCATTATTAATAAAGTAGACCTACACCTTAATAGTCAGATAAGAGCCGTGGTGTTATTAGTTTTAGGGTGTGACTTGGACCAAGTAGGCTAATCTTTAACCAGGAATTCTTTGTAAAGTTGATGACAGAGGGCTCTGAGATTGATTACAATTGTGGATCAGGCTTCATATAAGAACTGAGATGGTAAGTTGTTAGGACATATCTGAAGGAGATCACACAAGATGAGTCCCAAACCAGCTGTACTGCTCGGGTTTCTTCTGTTGCTCACACAAGAAACTCTCACCAAAAAAGGTACATTTAGGGGAATATATTTCATTTGTGTGTATTTAATAGTGCATTAATATAACTGTGTATGCAGGTCCAGCATTACTGCCTGTCAGACTGACTGTGGAGAATGACTTATCCAACATGACTCCTGAGTTATATTCCAGCCATGTGGTGGAGGAGGGTGTGCTGCTGGGAGTCCTGAAGAGACTGCAGGAATCGCAGCAAGACTTTAAGTAAGACCACGTACAGTATCATATCCTCACCTGCCATTTTATACTTCTACAGGAGAGCTAAACTGTTTTGTTTCCATTCATAGTGACTCAGTCATTGCAGCTCTTAAACACACTCCTGACGAGAGTCGCTTTGTGTTGCCAGGTTCACAGTGAAGGAGGATCCAGACTTTGGTCCATTTCTCGAGAGTGTGAATGGAGTTGCTGGAGATGAGAATGAAAATACATACTGGGAGCTCTTATCTGAAATGTCTGGAGAGTACACCAGGCTGAATGTGGGTGAGTATCTTCCCTAGAGTTACAGCACAAAATGTCTGAGGAAGACTTAATGAGCTCTGTGGCAAGAAAATTGATTGTTCTTTCACTTAGCGCTTTAGTGATGATGTGATCATGGATCTTTTGGATTGTTGTGCACCTACCTTCCTGATGGGTGTCCAGATGTTTATTGTTAAAATAATAACAGACACTTTTGTGGCATTTGAAGACAAAAAACAGCTTGGAAAGTACAAACGCATCCACATCTTATGTCCCCTTTTCACAGGAATCGGCTGTTACCAACCTAAAGCAGATGAGCACATCATTCTGAGGTTCACCAAATGGACGCCCAACAATAATGAGTGATCAGGAATAAGTCTTTCTGGTCTGCTATGAAGAAGAAGCCAGCTTTATTTTTCACTTTTAGTATCAAAATAAGCCAATTACATGTTGGAAGTACACAGAAGTGCAACAGCAACATCTAGTGGTTATCAGATCCAACATCATAATCTCTCACACCTTTCTGCAAGTTACAAATAATCACAGATGAACGCTAATTATGGTGCATGTACAATGTTATTTTGTTTTTCATTAATCTTGGTAATATAATCTATAAAGCTCTGAACTTTGATCATTAAACTATCTGCATCAGACAAATTATTTGTTTAATTGTTTTTAAATGCACAAACACAATTAAAAATATATATAAAAATAAAGATGTTATTAAAAAATGATAGAAACATTTATTTGGGGGTATTTTGGACAACACAGTAAACATACAACAGGGTTTCATACCATCTGTTGATGAAGTATATAACAGTCTGACTCCTGAACTCACTATGAGTAACAAGATTAAGGTCTCAGCTCCTTCTGGGACAGATGGACTGAGAGGAGGAGAAGTGGAGCTGAGATCTTCATCACAGTTTTCACTTTTCTATTTCATTATCTTCACCACCCTCCTTTTATCTCAGAAACTTGGTGAACTCATCCTCATCACCACAGACCACATGCACTTCATTCATTTTGCAGCCATCACTAACTAACAAATATCTGAGCCTCCAAATATCTGCCACTGTCATCGATCATCGTACAAACTATATATACTTAAGTACAGCAGAAATCAGCAGGACATCTTTTACACAAGTGTGCTGAAAAATTAATTTATGTCTAGAAAAACTGGTTTTTCTTGACTAATTTGTCCAGATGATAAAATGGAGGAGAAACAGTCTGTTGCTCGCCTTCCTCTGAGGTCTCTTTGTGGTGTAGGTGTATTTCAACCGGCAGATGCTAAAAAAATAAAATAGTTTTCATATAAACATAACTAAATTTATGTTCAAAGCAATATTGTCACACATTAATGTGTATCTGTGTTGTGAAAACATTGCAACATGCTTGACAGTTTGGTGGAAAAGCTACTCACCACATGATAAAGCACAGTCACAAATGCAAGGTGCACACTGTGCAAAGAACCGCTTCCATCCAGTCTCCTTCTTCCTACAGTTGTCTATCCGGCTGCAGCCTTGTTTGGGTGGGCCGAAGTAGCTGTATGTGCAAGAAGAGTTGCAGGTCACACTCAGCTCCCGCTCACTGATTTCAATGCGTCCCCTCTGACACATCCCTAAAAAAAAGCAGAGAACTGGAGAATTAATAGCTCATAAAGGTCATAAAAGCTTTTTTTTTTCATTGGGATCAGTATTTACTTACGGAGGCAGATGGGTTTCGGGGTCCAGAGGCCATTAGCTTGGCATGATCTAATGGGGTTTCCAACAAGCATGAAGCCAGGGCGACAGGTGTACCTCACCACAGAGCCCACCCACCAGTCATTACCATACACTGCTCCATTATAGTCCACGTCAGGCTTCCCACAATTCACTGGCACATAAACAAAAGGGATTGCAAAGGCAAAGCAGGGTATTAAGCTTTGTTACAGGAGTGACCAGAGTTTCTTTGTATGAGAGGGTCCATCTAAATTTACCTCTGCATAAGGACTTATAGCCGAGCCAACAGCAGCTAGAGTTTCCACAGCGATCTCTAATCAGCTCCTGGTGGTGAGCCTTACAGCCTCCTACACAAATAGGTGCTGATCCAGACCAGTATGTACTGTCATCAGACTCAGGTTGGGGACTCCATTCTGTTTCACCTGCATTAAAACACTTCCTTACTTTTACTACAACCACATACACTCTGTATCATCTTAAATTGCTTTCAGAAAGATACTCCTACTGTGTTATAGATCCATTATTGATTCTATAACATATTGGGCAGAAACCACAAGTCAGAACGAGATTGCACTGGAAAGAGGAGTACCTACCGCTAACTTCGAGCTCTGCATTCCACTCAGGCAACTGAGAAATGCCTCTCTGGAGGGACCCAAACAAGAGCAGCAGCCACACATTCAGTGTCATGGCCCTGCACCTTTCTTCTGATGCCATTTGTCTTAGTCAGAAATGTGCATATGAACCGTGATCACCAGCAATAACTCTGAACATAAAGTCAACAGAGTGAAGCCAGACGAAGCTGTCTCAGTAGAAGTGCATTTGCTGAGGAATGAGGAAGCAGTGAATTTAAGTAACACTTAAACTAAGCTTTCAGCGCTGTCTAATCCTCTACCCAGCTAATGCTTTTACTGCTTCGTGCTGACTAGACTCAGGGCTTTCTCACAGCCTTGTCATGGTTTGAGTCACTTGATAAGGATTTCAAAAAAGGATCAGAGCAAAAAGATACAGGATGAGTGCAATATATTGTCTGGTATTAAGTTATGAGAAGGCTCAGGGGTGTGATGGTTCATTTCTCATAATTTCAGCAACTTATAAAGAAATGTTTTTTGTAGCTGTTTACAATTAAACCTAATGCTTAGTTTTTCCCCAAGTGCAATGATTTTAAGTACCATATATAATGCATATAGACCAAGAAAACAGATTCAAAGTTCAGTCATGACACTAAAGATGACTAGAGCTGCAGTAGATCATTTCCATCAGCAGAGGGCGCCATTATGGCACCCAGTAGATTTTTGCAAGCCCTGTCCCAGTGCCCCCTCTCCCCTGTTCTCTGAGTGTTTTGTTTTTATCTATATTCTGTGCAGTTGTTTCGCACTGTGGCCTCACAGCAAAAAGGTTGCTGGTTCAAGCCTCAGCTGGGAGGAGGTCCGAACGGTGGCTTTTCTGTGTGGAGTCTGCATGTTGAGTGGGTTCTATCCGGCTTCCTCTCACCATCCAAAAACATGCATGTTAGGTTAATAGCTATGATTAAAAATGAGTGCTTATCATATGTAAGTTGCTTTGGATAAAAGCAAAGGACTGTACCTGTACCTATTTATCAAATGTATATGAATCAGGATAATAAAAACAATAGTGACTAAACCCGGCTCCTGTACATCAGAATGTATGGCTTGTTCTGGGTGTCAGATTTGTCCAAATGATAGATAAATCCATAAATAAGTATTTTACGTTTGTAGAATAAATGAATAAATACAAAAATCATTTAAGAGCAAAACTTCAAATGTTTATTTAATTTTTAGAATGAGCAGAACTTCCCTAAATAAGAAAAGAGAAGAGTCTCCATACATTTGGGTTAATGTTTACGATCGGCAGCTATGAATCTGAGCGAGTGGCCATGACTTGTGGAGTACCTCAGGGGTCAGTGCTAGGACCTCTT
>JBAMHV010000016.1:7182148-7196684 GCA_037177535.1 Pseudomugil gertrudae | reverse complement strand
TATATATAATATTCACTTATCAGATGGTGATATATTATCTATCTTTATCTATTCTTCTTTCTACCAGTAAGTATATGCATATCACCATCTGATAAGTGAATAAGGGTCATCAAAAGCCAGAGGAGTAGTGTATTTCTAGTTGACCTACATGTTTTACTGATCCAGCTGGACCCATAGGGCGTAACACTGACAAACCTGAAATGACACTATAAATGTCCTTAGGAAGTGTTTCTCTGCAGAGTTGCCCTTCACATGCACACTTCACTGAACAGTGATGGTTCACAAGGACATATCAGTGGCCAGGCTTTCAGTGTTTCTCTGTCTATGATCAAATAAACTTCATAGTTTCTTCTCGGAGAACATACAACTCTACAGAGCACTGGATTGTTCCCAGTAAAGACAATGATTGAGAAAATGAGAAAGCAAACTTTATTAAAGAATCTACTACCAGCTACATGTTTAGACATGCTGATTTTAGGATACAGAAATCTGGTGATGATTGTAAACTCTTATAATTAAATGGGCAGAAGATAAACTGATCTTCATTATACAGAAAATTTAAGAGATCAAACACCTCACCTAGTATGTTGAGTTTTGAAAAAGGATTTGTTTTGTTCAGATGTTGACAGTTCTTAAGTTATTCTGAGCTTTAGGTGAACGTACACTTGTAGCAGCATGTTATGAAAGATCTCTGGAGACAAAATCTTTCAAATTCTTGCAGAAATTTCAGAAATCAGCAGCTATAGCTTCTGTAAGCAGCTTTTTTATTACACAAAGTGGGAGAAGACATTGGAAAATGGAGTTTCTGACCTACCAGGAAACATTACAGTTAGCTATTCTTCTGGCCTTCGTCATGGTTGTTTTTAGCTCCTCTGGAAAGACCCAGAAAATCCTGGAAGACTGACTTTGGTGTGGAATCGCTCTGCTGTATGCACACACACACCTGCACAAATCCTTAAAAATGTTTCAAAATGAACCATCTGAAGTTTACAGCTGACGTTTTTAACAAGCGTGATGCATTTTGGAAACCATTACTTCAAACTGATTAAGTTAAAACGGCCCTTTGTGGCAGTCAGATGAAGAACCAGTGCTACTGGGAACAGCTTACTAATAGAAAAAAGAATAGATAAAGATAGATAAAAGTAAGTTCTAAAGCAAAACTCATATGCTTTTAACATTTTTTAAGAAAATCAGAGAATAAGAATCTGGCAGTCCAGTCATCTTTTATGCAAGATCTTCATCTTTTCATGGCTTATATTCTGTTTAAAAATGCTGTAAATACATCTGATATGCTTTAGTTTTGGGATATTTTAGTTTTCTGGTGGTCTCATTGCCATGACATTTAACTCGGCCTCAAATGTCGGCCTCTCCAGTTTGCATTTTTCTAAATTTGCAGGAGAAATCTTATTTTCTTTTGCAATCATTTGATAGATAGATGTTTATTTGTCATTGTAACATGTACAACGAAATTAAAAATGCCAACCGATCAGTAACAATCATAAAAACAGTCATACAAAAACTAAAAAAAGCTATTGAGCCTAAAAGCATAAGAGATATATAAAAAAATATAAAATATAAAAGCATAAAAAGTCATAAAACACCCAAACAGTACACTCATTTGGCAGCATTCAGTGCGACCACCGCAGTGGGATAAAAACTGTTCTTGAGTCTGCTAGTCTTGCATTATTTTTCTGCAGAATATTAAACGACTTCAGTGGCATAAACCTTTTGGTAACAGTCATGTGCTGGGAGGGTTTTTCTGAACTAAAATGCATCATATTATATTTGCTTTGCAATCTGGATGTAATCATCGGTTGGGAGACTGAGCAGTTTTTAGAGCCAGCCAACCGAGGTAAACAGCCAGTTTTACGCTGTAATCATGTGACTGCAGTGTTAGTTGAGGCAACCTACGTAAGCTTGCAGCATTGCACTTGGCTTCTTGCCCCCATGGCTAAAACACACATGCACACACAGACACACCACAAACTTTGTTATATCATCCTCCCACCTCTGCCCCGCCTCCACGGTTGTGTTTGACACAGATTGGACCAGGACCTGGTGGAACATATGCTCTGACAATAGGGGATTTGTTTTTTTTTCGCACTTGCATCTTCTGATCTAGTTACGCTAACCAGTTGAACAGATCCTATGGCATGCGTACACAGTGACAGAGTGCTACTAGTGTTTCCACAGTTGTGGTGCGTCTTTTCTTATTGCTGAGATTTAACTCCTCTTCCGGTGCTGATACTCAAACAGGAGAAGCTGTAAGCCTGACTCAGCACTGACTGATGCAGCTTTGGTAATAGATGCTCAAGCACAAGACATATGTTTAATAAAGACAAACTATTCCAGCATTAATGAACATGCGGTGGTGATTCCTTCTTAACACTCTTTGATGAAAACATATGTTATAATATTTTTTGCCAACATCTCGAGGCATTATTCATCAGAGTCCACTTAGCTGCCAGAGTTCCCCAAACCATCACTGAAAGGGACGTGTTCGCATGACATTAAGGAATATATTTGTTACACATTTGAGATCACATTGTTTTATATCCGTGCATCAAACGATACTTGTTGGATGTAAATTACGCTGTAATTCCACCTGATATCACTTCCTGGAATGCAGCAACTCTTTCATTTTAAGTTGATTAAAGACCCACAAGAGCTCTGAGTGCCGCACTGCGAGCTTCTTCATGTCATCCCCATGTGTGTCGTATCTTCCTCTTATGTAATATTTAGGACATTTTTCTTTTCCTCTGTGTCTGCTAGAGCTCGCTCCAGATAACGTTTGACAACAGTCTCCAGTTAACTGCTGCCTCTGCAATAGACAGCGTGACCTGCACTGACCAGTCAGGGAACCGGATGGTAAGAAATCCTTCCCATTCCACGTTCCACCTCATAAACCACTGATTCCACACACCTGTTAAATGTTCCTTATTGTTACTAAATTGCTTGGTAGCGTAATTGTCTTGCTTGTTTGTACAGACATTGTTTTTTGACAAGTGTGCTGCATGGTTTGGTGTTTTTTTTAGCCTCAGACTCAGGTGGACGTATAGTTTAACATAACTCAGGAACATATGATGAGTGTATGTGTTGTGTGTCATCCTTCTTTTGTTTTGCAGGTTTTACACTGTAAATGTCGGGTGGACACTGTAACATTTCCTGTGATGGTCACCCAGCAGTCACCTGCTGCCGTTTCCACGGAAACCTATCAAATCACTACATCACCAATGGTGGCAAAGGTACTGAAGGACAACACCTGCATTTCTAGGATTTGTACACAGAGAGAGCAGATAGGAAAGAGGATGATTTGCATTGTTATGCAAATGTATGGTTTTACACACATACTGACACACACACACAACTCTCGTTAAATTCTGCCTTCACCACAGCTGTAAAGAGATGGGATTTTTTTTTTTTTTTGTTAAATAAGCCAATGCTTTACATTAAGTTGCTAAAAGTGGTGAATTATGAACATTATATTGTGTCATAACTGTGTATTATTGATTGAAGTGTGACATTTGGATCCTTCATCACTAAAATGCATGCACATTATTCTACCGTCTTCCTTTTGCATCCAATGTGTTGCTGTGCCTGCCTTGTCTTCAGGTAGTGGTGCGCCTGGAGGAGGTGGAGGAGGAGGGCCTGCTGATATCTTGGACTCTTTCCAAGCTGCAATCATTTGCTCTGACCGTGTCCTCGTGCAAACTGCAGAGACATGTAAGAACATTTGATACTACCAGTCTGATATGACTGCAACCAGTGAAGGTGTAATCTTTTTAAACTGCTCAGTCTTTACAGACTAAATGCTAATATGCCCTTCAAAATAAAGCACATGCTAGAATTTTACTTCCAGATTTTTTCATAAATGTCAATCAACATGTAATGTTTTGCATGTGTGTCACTCTCAAACCCATCTAACTCATCATGAGTCATGAAGGGAATACCACTGCTGAGTTACGTAAACCCCTGTGCATGCTTCATTTGATAAAGGCAGCAGCAAAGTTAATCAGACAAATAAATATTTAGCAACAGGATGCTTTTTGTTTCAGAAGAAAGCCGTACGTACACTGATGCTGAATGAGGAAAAACAAGTCATTTGTAAAAGCTGCAGCTTGTTTTTGCACCACTTCATGGTCCATCAGCAGTGACAGCAGTTGCTTTTTGCTCTTCAGGGCACTGAGAGTGAGGCAGACCTGGACACGATCAGAGGAATGATAGAGGATACTCTTTTCAGCACTCAGCCAGCTATGGTTCTCAATCTGAAGATGTGTACGCCCACTCCTTTGGTGAGAAATTATTTTCCTGTGAGTTTAAATTTAACTATAGTTATGTGAAGAATAAAGTTTATCCTGTCTCACTGTTTATTAAATGAAAAGGCTAAAACAAAATGAATTAAATTTACAACTATTAGTAAAAGACAGAAAACAAAGTGCTTGTTGGGTAGAGGGGCCTCTTTCCTCAGACAAGAGCATGGCAACAGGACATGAGTTTTTCACATTTAATTGGAACTAGTTTTAACTACTAAAATAAAACATAAGACACATAAAATCCATCCATTTTCTACCGCTTTTTCCCTGAACGGGGTCACAGGGGGGCTGGAGCCTAAAACATAAAAATGAGTTGTGCATCCTTTCTGCCTCAGATCAATGTCAAAGAAAGATGTCATTGTATAGGTCAAGATAATCCCATTGACGCCTGAATTTATTTCCAGTTATGAAATAAAATTCACTTGTGTTTTTGCTTTCAATGGGATGCTAAATTAAGTTGAGAAAGTTCATTTGACTATAGCACATAATATAGACATAATTTTAGGTACAATGCTAATTAGTAACAACAGGCATCTATGGTACAATGGTAAAAAGCACCTGTTACCATTTCAAAAGAAAAAGTGTTCTATTATGCAACAATGTTTTTTTCAGTATTTACAACTCTCATGACTGCCAAACTATCATAAACCACTACACTGAACTATAAAAAACACATAAACACAAGCGATAAACAAGAACAAACACCTGCTGGAACTGCCTCTTTCCTCCCATTCAGTGTGACTGTCCCGTCTAATGAGCAGAGTGCATTGAGCGTGCACTGATTCACCTTCAGGAAGGACATCCTGCCAAACTGCAATGTCTTTTGCAAAGTTCTGCTGCTTTACAGCTTTTTAGGCCACCTTCTCTCTTCCCTCAGCTGCAGAACTGGTGCTCTGAGGTGCATGATGAGTCCCATCAGCATCTTCATCACTGCTGCTGCTCTCATCACCAGTCCATTCACTTCTGCTGCCGTTTCTATCACCAGAAAAAAACACTTTAGAAAAGAGGAGACATTTTTATTTTAGCAATGTTTATACAGAGTTACATATATATATATCACAAACAGGCGGATAATCTGCACATGTTTTTGTAGTCACCTGGTTCAGGAGTGTATTCCTCGTCACTTTTCCCACTTTTACTGAGACAGCTGTCGTCAGGTGGAGCCCTGGGTGGAGGTCCAACTGCTGGCTTTCCAAAGAATGATGCTGCGTCATTGTTAGATCCACAGATCCCACCACATTATTTCTGCTATGATTATAGATATAATGCAGTTTTTCCCTATCCTGTTCAGCAGTTTAGGCAGTATGAATATCTGGATGCCTAGCACTGACACAACAGTTTTGCTCTACAACAGGGTGATGAGGAAAAAGCCACCGCTGTGAATTCAGCTCCAGCTCTCACATCCAGCATGCTGTTATGTTCACATGAACTATGGTGTAAAGTTTGGCAGTTTTTACAGAAACTGTGTGTGAGTGTTGAACACCATCTAAATATGGCACCTTATTTGCAGCCTCTGTTTCAGACGGAGGTTTTCCATTGTGGCTGAATGTAGCAAATTAGCATCACACCGAAATCTTCACATCTTCAAAAATATGTGTCATAGGTACTCCACTCCTATGTGGTAAAATACACAATAAACCTGTACATATTTTTATGTTAGTACAACTTAAACTTTTTTCCTTGATTTTCTCGAAATGCAGACGTTGCAACCGTAGCAATCTGGAAATGGATAGTGCTCCATCTCTGACTGTTCCTATGAGAAACTAATGCTTGCAAAAGGTTCCTTTGTATGTGTTAGAATGAATCAACTGGTAATGGAGGAATACGGACTATATTTTTGTTGCATTTGGTTCCATTCGTTTGATGGAAATTAACAATTTGCGTTAAGCGGTTATGGGCTCAAACCACTTTTAAATGAGCTCTGCCCTGTTTTCTGTGCACATTAGCAGTCTCCAATGGATCACCTATCAGTGGGACTGATCTCTGCCCCCCAGACTGTCGTGGTGAGACGGCTCCTCCTCCGGCAGCTTAGGGTGACCTTAAGCAAAGGTCAGATATTCATCTCTTTGCGTCAGATCATTTCTGCCAACCTCCCTGCTGAGAACCGAGCTCTGACTGTGTTGCTGTGTGCTTGCAGGGCAGTGGTCCAGATCAGTTGAGCTGTGCTGTGTCCTGAGCCTGGACCAACCTTCTACAGAGAGGAAAACCCGCTTCCTGCCTATGCCTGGCAACCCTGACACAGCACTTGAATGGAGTGAAGAAATTACTCTGTAAGGTGACACACGGGGCTTCAAACTAACACGAAAGTGTTTCGTCTCAGTCTGCTTCTCATGATTTGTGAAACAGTCCTTCAATACTACACTTTATTTCCTTCTAAGTTAAGACTAACAGCATTCAAAGCATACTTTTACAGTTAGATCAAATCTGCTGAAACCACACCCAGAAGGTCGTGTTAATCAGTAACAGCCTTTGCCCGACTGGCACCCTTACCATCTGTGTGACGTCAGAGCCTGGTTAGCCCGGAGTTTTTTTAACTAAACAAAAAGACAGAAATGATCTTGCTTGGTGATTCCCGTATTGACTGGGGCCTGTCATAGTCCCAAAGTCACCTGCCTTGTCGTCACCACAGATAACTTAACAAGCAGATCAACAGTGTTTAAATATAGTGTTTTATCATCTTTGTCTTTTAAACTAAGTCAAAACTCTTCATCATTTAGTCTAGAATGCTGCTGTGCAACACAGGCGTCACCAGCCGGATTTCCCAGGCTTTTAGCTCTGCCAGATGTTTTAAGTCTAACCAAAACCAGTGTAAGTCCCTGTATATAGATGCTCTTAAACATAACCTTTGACTCAGATGTTTCTCAGCCTCCGCTGGCTGGGTGTACGTGTCAAAACGTCACCAAAATGTGCTCTCTGAGTGCGCACCCCAATTAAGCCCAAAGGCACGCACCCATTCAGATCAGCCTGGGACATCTAGAGCCTCAGAACATTACAAAGGTCCCAAAGATGAGCTAAAATGCTCCAAAACGCCACCAGCACGAGGATCTCTGCTACAGAAACCTGTAGCAGATGAGTTAAACAACATAAGTTGATATGATGAATGATATGCTTTTATGTGCTTTTATTGATGTATTTATTTATTTATTAATTTATCATGCATTTGATGAATGTGTTTTTATGTATGTGTCTTATCCTTGCGCTCTGTCTGCAAACGAAGTTCCTGACGGATAAATAAAGTTATTTGAATTGATAAGTTTGCTGCCGTCTGAGGCTTCCTGTTTTATTTGAACATTCAGTAAAAGCTTAAATATGGTTATGAAATAAGTAATGAAATAAGATTAAGTCATTACTTAAGCAGGTGTCATTAAACGAGTCACTTGACTAAAACAGCCACTGTGAACTTTTAAATAGAGAAATAGCAGAAAAATATTTGATACAGAGGATGGAGACCAAATTAAAAACAATTAAAGTTTATTTCGGCTGGTGCTTATCGGCATAAATGTAAATGTAGAGATACAAACATGCCGAGGTATTTTTTTAAAACAACCTAACCTGACTGGTCTCATTCCTTTCAGCATTGTTACTGACTACAGAGTTGTTTCATTTTTCCAGAAGCTTCTACAGGATCTATTCAGCATTACAGAAAACAGCAGAATTACAGCCTCACTGTAGAAATCACGTTTTTTATTTAAATGCTTGAATGTCGAAAAATGTTTTGGTCAAAATCTAAAATTAACTCAGAAAAACTGAGAGAGGGATGGACAATTTTATTGTAAATCTCTCTGATGAGACGGGATGTATAGATAGAAGAAGACAGCAAAAAGCAGAAAAGAGTAGAGAGAACAGTAGTATGTAGTAGTTTGTATGAAATGTACATTTTAACTCTGCATATTGAGAAGCTTTGGTCAACTTTGTTGTTAAAACGATTTAAAGTGTATTATAAATATAACTGATTTGCATTGCATATAAGTTGCATAAGTTTGATCTCTTGTGTGATTTGTGATGTGGTAAAATGTATTTATTTAAAGAAGTAGTTGTTAAAGTGTACCTTAATGAGCCCACCTTCTTGTAAATGATTGACAGGCTAACAAAACACATCAAACTAATTAAGACAATTTTATTCCTCAGCATTTAACCCGTGTGAGTTTTGTGGCTCTTTGTGTCTTTTATCTTTTGTTAATAATGTGATTTTATTTAATTTAATGTGGTATATTGATTTTGTGTTTACGTTTAATTAGTTTCTGAAGCAATTCTTCAGATTTTCCAGATTTTAGGGCCTTAAAAAAGGAGTAAATCTGATTAATTAGAAAATGTGACACTTGTTTCCTGTGTGTTGAAGGGAGCTTGGTACAGAAACTAAAGAGCTCAGAATGAGGCTTTTGGAGCGGAGCGGCACGAGGGAACGTAAGTGAAAGCTCAATACCAATTTGCTACTGGCTGCTGGCCACAAAGCTTATCAGCAAGAAAGTTTAGACTGCTTAAGCAAAATCACCCAGCACTAAAATGCATCGCTGGTAAACTCACTGTGTGGTGTTTGGTAGAATTTTATCCTAATACAACCACAGAACAGGAAAGGAGAACATGGTAGAGTATCATTTAGTCTTATTGGTAATTCGGTTCTTTGTATTTTTGTTATATCTGGGCAGAATTTCTCACTGGTCAAGCCACCATCGCCTTGAACCTCCAAAGCAAAATTCCCACTGGGCAACATGTGCTGTCTATTAGCCCCGGCCACGGCTTGGCACCAAACGCTACCGTCACCACTGAGGTGAGTGATAAGATGAGTTGCTTTTCTGTTTAAAAGCATAACGTTAAATCACGGTTCAACAAGCAATCTGGAATGTAGTTAAAATTTAACAGGATGAGGGCTTTTTTTTCATACAAAGAGTTCATTCTGTCAGATCTTGCTTGTTCACCTTTGCGACAGTATCGTGCAAAAAGAATATAAACAACCATTTTATCTCAGTTTGTATCTAAGTAAAGTCATGCAGTAACCTTCAGGACGTTCTCTGCAAACTATTACACCATCCTCCTCCTGTCAGACGTTCTTTTTGCTCTGATAAAAGTGAGCATTTGTCTCTCTTATCCCTTCTTGCAGTTGATATACATGGAAACAGAGGAGTCTCGCAGTTCCCACAATGCTTTGCCACTTCGCTCCTCACTCACACCCACCAAGAAAGTGGACGTGGACCGAACCATCATGCCAGATGGAACCATTGTCACCACCGTCACAACTGTCCAGTCCCGACTTAAACTTGACCGCAGCCCAGGTAAACCTAGACATGAGCTGCTTCATCGTGCTGTGGATGCTGCACAGCAACAGATGAATATGTGTGGTTATATTAACAGTGACTGCAGATAGACACAATTCCTTTCAGGCGATTCCCCGATGCGTTCTCCGTCCAAAGTGGAGGTGGCTGAGAAGAAAGCCACTGTCCTGTGTGAGAGCAGTGGCAGCAGCAGCAGCCCGAACCCGAGCAGTGAGTTTCAGACTGAAACCAAGACAATGTTTTACATAGCAGATGCAAAGTAGGATAAGCAAAAAAAAACAGCAGCGTAACACGAGCTGAGAGGAAAGTTTGAACAATGACTGAGACAAAAGATGATTTTTAAAGGAATGTGTAGTGCAACAAACATGAACTCGGTCATGTTTGTTTGAAAAGCTGGATTCTGACGCTTAGCAGTGTAGCATCTATTCACTCATTTGTGTTTTTGTTGCTCAGAGAGCAGTCGCCTCTCTAATGGCCTGGATCCTGTTGCAGAGACAGCTATCCGGCAGCTGACAGAGTCTGCATCCAAAGCAGCACGAAAGACGCCAACGAAAAGGAGCACACTAATCATCTCTGGCGTGTCAAAGGTCAGAAAATGGCTACTGTGTCCTGCAGTCTGTGCCATTGCCAGGACAAGATTATTCCTTTATATTTCACTGTGTAGTACAGTTAACCACTATTACTGAGTAAAGATTTATTTATATGGCATCATTCAAACACATAATGTAGAAAAATAATAAAATAAAACAAAACCACTTCCTAAAAGCTGTTTATATGACACTACTAGGAATGTGAAATTGACTCTGAGCCCAGGCAGTGTGAGTGAGATCTAAATTTATTCCACGGTCACAGCCCCCCCATTGGTTCCCTTTGTTGCAGGATGAGCCTTCTGACCTGATTTTTGGCAGAAAATGTGTGGAAACATGTTCAGTGTTCAAAGAATTTTACACAACATTTACTGGAATTCTTTGTTCCTATTAATGCTGAATGCAGGGATCCCGTTAATCATGAGGCTATGCACTACAAGTGCTGTTTTATATCCTGTATTTACACATATAAAGTACATGCAGATCAGTCTTTTTAGGCCTGAGTTTTCAGTTCGGATAGGCATAACTCCAACTTTCTCTGATTCTCATCAGGTTCCACTCACAGAGGATAACTGCATGTTATCCAGCGGCTATGCAGCAGCCATGGACGCAGCCATGCATGGCAACCATTACAGGGTGGGGCATCACCAGGACCCAGATGAAAACACACCTTCTGACGTGTCGGAGCGTCCGTCAGTGGAGGATGTGGAGTCGGACACTGGTTCTGCTGGTGCCTTGGAAACCCGCAGCCTCAAAGACCATAAAGGTAACACGATGTTCTCAGCTTAATGAGTGGCGTGTGGACCAAAAGCATCAAAAGTAGAAGCTCTGCTGCTAAGATGAGAGTCAAAAACTCAAATTATCACATAAAATTCAGTAATTTGAGAGATGATAACATGCTCTTTTTATAAAGCTATATATGACATAATCCATTTAATTTCTTTTTACTGTAATGTTCACGTATTGTTGCTTTGCTTTCAGGCTGTAGATTTCTCATGTAAGCACATGCTGTAAAGTCTTACATAACATTGACTTCTGTTTAATATTCACAAGTATAAACTACCTGGTAGCTTACTGTGCTGATGCTGCCCCCTGGAGGCTGGACTGCAGCAAACAAATGCATGCACAGATATAACACAAAATTATATTATCTAAAGCTTTTTAAAATGTACCAAAAGGGTATTTGGTGAAAAATTTAGAAAAAAAGTGTATTTATTAAATCATTATGAGTAAAAAAAAGAGGACTTCCTATTATTTGTATTTTTTTAAACAAATATAGACAAATATAAGCTGCAAAGGAAGGGCGCTCTTACCAAGCAGTTGCACCTGATTGACAGGAAACATGGCCTTTGTGAGGAGAGTTGATGATTTATGTGACTTTAATTTGATGCTTGAGGTCTCTGTTTTGCAAATTTCTCACCAGAACTTTATTTAAAACTGCTAGTAGACATAATAGAAATAATCACAACCATTATATGAAAAGTCAGTTCAGAACAAAAATTATTTTGACTGTTTCCAGTCGAGTGTGTCCCGCCTCTCGCCCGTTGATTGCTGGGATAGGCTGCAGCTACCCGTGACCCTGAATTGGGTGAAGCAGTATGAAAAATGGATGGATGGGTGTTTTCATTCTGTTGTGTCTACCATTTCAAACCTTCCAGGTAAAAGAGCTGAAAGGTTTAAAAAGGGAAACATAGGAGCGACCGAGAAAAATGTCAAATCTAGATATAAAAAATGTAGAGCAAAATGCATGGAAACAGGAAATATACAACAAAATCCATAAAAATGCATCAGACAAAAAGAAAATTCAAGACTTTAGAACCTGGCTTGAGGAAATTAGTTATATTAACAAATAAACATAAATCATTAACACCTAAGTAGAAAAATAGAAGGTACCATTAGGTTAAAGAGAGGCAGCTACACTGTGGAGGACTGGGAGAAAATTATTTCATGATTTATCACAAGTTTACGGAGGACAGCAAGGTGTTGCAGGAACATTTGGTTGCAAGTATGATGGAAGAACAAAAATGTATTTCCAGTCAGCTAACTGTCCTGATGCTCAATCCAGGACAGTTCATGTTATAAGATTAGAGATCCATACATTTTCTTTCCATATATAAAATACATCTTTATGTATAGGATTTGTTTTATTCTGAATAAATGTGCTCCAAATGTTCAGATGACATCTTTCCTGCCAGAGATTTCCAGTTGACTTAATTCATCTATAATAACTCATATTCACGAGGGATTGATTTCATGTAAAGTCCCAAATCTACAGTAATAATTTGCATTTTGATTCCATGATGCGATGCCATAATGGCTTGATGTTCACCGTTTACTTCCCGCAGTGGGCTTCCTGCAGAGCGGCACAAAACTGTTGTTCCGCAGAAGACATCGAGAGAAAGAGTCCTGCCTCAGCCAGTCCCACGAAGACATCTCCAACATGGACAACAACTTTGCCGCCGCAGCCACAAACAGCAACCGTAAAAAGTCTGGCAGCTTCTCCCGGCGCATCATCAAGCGCTTCTCTTTCCGCTCGTCCGGTAAATCAAAAAACAAGGCCGCAGCTACAAATGGAGGCGCGAGTTCGGTGGATAACTGAATATCACAGCGTGGCTCGTCGTTCTGAGGCCTCCTCCATAACTGTCAGGGTAGCAAACAGGCTGATCTGAATACCGCAGGCGGGTTGCCACCACTACTTTCTGATGGGAGCATACAGTGGTAGGCGTCATCTTTACAAACAGCTTGATGCACCTTCAGGACATTAGTCATGTGAGATGATTTTGTTGTTGTTGTTGTTGAGACATGCTGCTCTGCAAGGACGAAACTTTTGTGCAATTTGAACACAAGCTACAGTGTTTGATTGGGAATGGTGGTGGAACTCTACTTGACTGTTTAATTATGTAAGATGATTATATGATGTTGCCTGTTGCACTTTGGGCCAATTTTTTTTGTTATTTTTTTTAATCTGCACATTTAAAATTTGTTGGTTGTAAAAAGATAATTTATTATAATGTGGGACTATTTATTTTACATCGCCAAATGAAGTAATTTTAGTTGCATTGCATTTTCCACACTAATGTAATTATGAAGACATCATTTAAATACTGGTAAGTTGATAAATTCCTGTCTCAGTTTAGCTGTAATGTGCATTCTTTATTGTTTAGAAATGTTTTTCAGATCTTTTATCTTATACAGAAATCAAACTGACACATTTGCTGTAATTTTGTGGAATATCATAACTTGACTTTGCTTTTTGATAATGCAGTTAGCCATCATATTTAGCTTTTTTAACAATGAGTTTAAACTAAAAGGAGGAAAATATCAAGAATAAATATCAACATGATAATGATAAACAACATGATCAGGTACCTTTTGGCTCTGCTGAGTCCAGTTTCATAGAAACTTCATTATTATCAACCAAAACTGAACGTTTATGTTCAGAGCCTCACAAAAACACTTCTATTCTAGAGAAAAATGAGTCAAATGAAATTTGCTCACATTCATAGAGGAAACTAAATAAAACCTTTTACACTTTAGGACTTTATCATCCAGGAATATTGTAAAAATGTCTTGTTTAAAACCTCTGAGTGTATGAAGGAAGCATTTGGAGATGCTGAGCTCAGGACAATTTGATGAGAGGAGTGAAAGTTGGAGGGACTCCTCGTGTCTGGACATTAAATTAATAGAAACGACACCAATATAAGAACTGCTACAGTCAAAAGACCTCATATGTAAAGCTGTACAGATGTTTTTGGCCAGTTGTGTTTTGTTTGAGAAAATGAAAATGATTTTACCTGACTGCAATAATTCTGACATCAGAACAACGAAATTAACTGAATCAATCATCAGGGTGCGTCTCTTTCATCAATAGAGAGATGTGAAAGTGTTCACAAAATACGATTAATTCAGTATGCTGAAGAAAATAACAAAGTTGCTTCTTTGTCTAAAGGCACAATGAGGGAATATTTATGTTTGTGGCTGCAATCTGAAACAAAAATGTAAAATTTAAGATATATTTGACTCGGGTTGTTTTTAAAATGTAATTTATTGCAAATAAATTATTTTTCAAGCATTACTTAGTTTGTACACTTGATTAGAACTTTTTTCTTGTAAGGTTGTCTGTGTTAAACTACTTGGGCTGAAGTGAGTTTATATGAACATTTAATTTGTCAGACATTTTTGGAAGACCTTCTTCGCTTCTGATAGGGCCTTTTTCCACACGGCTGGTTCCCGTTCGAGTTCGGAGTCAGAGCCTGATTGGGAACCGATTCTTTGTGTTTCTACCGCCAGAGCAACGGCTCTTGGTTCTCAAAACCGGTTCAATCGAGGCACCACTTCATTGCTGGGCCAGATTTGAGAACCGCTT
>JBAMHV010000016.1:7148510-7181469 GCA_037177535.1 Pseudomugil gertrudae | reverse complement strand
AAGAGAGACTAGGCGATGTTTCCTCATGCAGGAATTTATTCAAATGCAGGAATAAACAAACACAAAAATGCCAGATTTAAGCAGTAAATACATTAGCAAATATTCAGTAACATACATAATGTGCAAAAAGAGTAGGCCTAAACATTTGTAGCCAGATACCAATGAGCTTTAGCTACAACCATAGACTGTATAAAAATGTCCATTTGTGTTTCATCTGGTAAAAATGATGATCAGAATGTGTCAGAATCAGAATTATCAAACTCAACAGAATGAATATAAGTCTTCAAAGTAACTAAATTGTGCTTTTTGTTCTCATGAAAATAAGAAGGAAAGCAAATATAGTTCCACATCTAGATATAATATGAAACAGAAAGTAGTAATACAAAACTTCTTTGATAAAATATAGTCGAATTTGAGTTATTAAAATGTATATTTTGATGTATGTACAATCAAATGTACTAGTTAGTCATTTAGCACTTAAAGGGGAAATACATCTTCAATAAATGTATTGTTTTCAGCAACAAAAATTCCAAAAGCTTTAAAATTAACAAAATTATATTCTACGCGAACATTTGGAGACTGTATGTATATTGCTCATTTAATCATACAAAGTTTTGCTGTCATTCGTTTTTTTAGTTAAAGTGACAGACTTCTTCTGTGGTTGATCGATCAAAATGAGTGAATTGACTTTTTTGCCGTGGCGCCAAAAGTTTGAAGCTGGAGGGAGGACACTCGATTGGACTACGATGCTCGCCTAACCCAATCATAATGAGCAGAATCAAGCAATAACCAATCATCTTTGTCTATTCTAAGAACAGGGATTGGTTTAAGTCCATGATGATCAGGCTCTTGGTGGGTGACGTCTACTTCCTCTTGCCGAAATCACACCAATCAAATGAGACGTTATTCACTCTCCAAACCAATCATCTTTAAGGGCGGGACAATGACTGGGGTTTATATCCAGGTCGTGGGCGCATAAGCTTCCCATCTTTTGAAGATTTGTACTTTCGCTGTTTCACATCAGTTGGAAACGACTTTATTAACAATGTCCGGAAGAGGAAAGACTGGAGCAAAAGCCCGCGCTAAGGCAAAGACTCGCAGCTCTCGTGCTGGTCTGCAGTTCCCCGTTGGCCGTGTTCATCGTCTCCTCCGCAAAGGAAACTACGCTGAGCGAGTGGGTGCCGGGGCCCCGGTTTACCTGGCCGCTGTTCTCGAGTATCTCACCGCTGAGATCCTGGAGTTGGCTGGCAATGCCGCAAGAGACAACAAGAAGACCCGCATTATCCCGCGCCACTTGCAGCTAGCTGTTCGCAACGACGAGGAGCTGAACAAACTGCTTGGCGGCGTGACCATTGCTCAGGGTGGTGTGCTTCCCAACATCCAGGCCGTCCTGTTGCCAAAGAAGACGGGCCAGGCTGCACCGAGCTCCGGCAAGGCGGGAAAGAAGGCTTCTTCTCAGTCTCAAGAGTATTAGCTATGCTAGCTAAGAACTCGAACCCCAAAGGCCCTTTTAAGGGCCACCACAGTCTATAAAAGAGCAATGAATGTCCTGTTGTCTTCTTGGGGGTTAAAAAATATTATTTAAGAATAAAAGCAGGTTTTTGTAACAGTTGTCTTGATTGACTTTAGGCGAGTTTAATACGTTTAAAGTTAAGAAATGTACCGATATGGTATGCTTAGTGTGGTCGGTATGCAGTCTGGCTGTTCTCTAATCAGACTAATTTATGCAAATAAAGATTGAAACCGGCCAGTTCAACCAGACTGGGATCAAAAGCAGAGAATTAAACTACAGGCTTTCAATGCTTTAGTAGTTTATTTTAGTTTAAGACTAACAAATCTGAAAGGAAGAAGGGTAAAAACAGACTGGGTTTTTTTTTTTACTTGAATTGGCTTGTATCAGAGCACACGTGTGACCTTAATGTGTTCATGTGGTTAGAATTTGCCTCACATGGTGTAACGGTGCAGTTCCAGGTGTTTCCTTGTGACAAAACAACTGCAGAAAAAAAAAAACAAGCCTGAGCAGTTGTGTGTAAATGTAGCTCTCGTACAGCACATGCATCAGAGTAACATGAATCATTTAATACATTTACAGACAATATGACAAAGTTTATTTCAGGAAGCACCTATAGGTTATGTTATGCTCTTTGTGTGCATAAAAGGCACCTTTTTTAAAGCACCTGCAGTGTTAATGCAATGCAAATGTTGCAAGTGAAACATTGCATGACGAAAAGAACAAAATAAGTCTAACAAACCTAGTTAAAATAAGAGTCTTAGATTCAATGTCTTGAAAGTGTCACAATTGTAGTTTATTACTGTTGCATGGTGCATTAGGAGTGAAAGTCAATGGTAGGAATGCTGTTCACTGATTTTACCACCAGGGGTTGACTGTTTAATGTGTTAAAATCTGCATGTGAGGTTATATCCATATGTGTGTCACAACCAGCTCAACTGCATCCAACGTGTCTGCATGTCAAGCTGCCAGAAAGACTAATAAAGAAATGTTACTGAGAATGAGCACAACTGATAAAAAACTATATGTATATCTAAAAAAAACAGAGAAACTATCCATATATGTCACATCTATCTGGAATGTGGTCATTTATTTTCCTCTGCTGTGCTGATGTTTTCTTATTGCATCTTAAACATATGCAGTTAAAATCACTCACAGTCAGCATGCAGATATATCCCCCAGCTTTAGATGTTTTAGTGGCAAAAGCAGCATGATGCAGCAAGCTTGAACCAAGCCCAGGACAGGCTGAACCAATTACCCAGCCTTGTCAACGTGTCCAACACCAACATCCAGGCTAAAAATTCCAGCCCAGAAGGAAAAATCCAGTGTCCACCGGGTGTGATAGCTATAATTTTCTCACTGAGCGCCATTAAGAGCTCTAAATTTACCACCCTTTCTCTCTGCAGCTGTTTGTGGTTTAAATACACTTTCAGGTCAGCAGCAATTTGATGGTATTTCTGTCACTTTATCAATACAGCACATTTTCCATGTTATAGAAAGCAAAATTTGAAAAGGAGTAAGGATTTTATTCACGGCAGAATTTTTTTTAGTTAAAAATAGACAAGCTAAGAGATATTTCAGCCCTTTGGAAGATAAGCATTTAGTTTAGTCTGTGCACTGCATAGATACCTAAACAATGTCTCCAATCTGTTCAGAGAAACAGAAACGTAGCAAACTTGGATGGGAAAAAAGTGATAAGGCAGACAGACTGCTGACGGGAGGGAGGGACCTGGCAGAAAGATGTAGGAGCACCAAAACATTCACTTTGAAAGTAATTCAAGAACAATGGAAAAAGGGACAGCATGTCTCCATCCTCAAGACATCTCAGAGACTCTTCTCATGAGAATTTGGGAGGATACTTTGCCTTGTGTTTTTAATCTTTGGACCAAATCTTTCCACAGAGAAGAAAATGTTCCTCGCTTGCTCGGGTAATTAGAAAAGCAAAAATAATTCTTGGGGATTGTTTGCAGCGAAAGAAAAAAAAAGTGGCTATTGTGTAAGTTTGTCCTCTCTTTTAAGTCTGGCACGACCCAGTTGTGTTCCACTCACCTTGCAGTCTTGACCCCTTTATTATGAGTGTATTAATCTTTTAACATTGCCAATTTCACACAGAACAGTGGGAGCAGGTGGAAGTCATCTCAGACAGATTAGCAGTCTAAGCCAAATGGCTTTGTGAATGGACACTTTTATGCATGTGTGAGATCAGGGTACCTTTGGGGGCTCAGCCTTCTACTAATGTGCTTTGGCGGAATTACAGGATTATTAGTACTTCTCTGCCGTGCTTGTGCGGTGCA
This sequence comes from Pseudomugil gertrudae, assembly GCA_037177535.1. Lineage (NCBI taxonomy): Eukaryota > Metazoa > Chordata > Actinopteri > Atheriniformes > Pseudomugilidae > Pseudomugil > Pseudomugil gertrudae. The sequence continues at coordinate 7,177,665 of JBAMHV010000016.1, read as the reverse complement.
CACGTTGCTGAGTGAGTAGGTTGGTAACCTGATTTTCACCAGTTTTTCATTTTTGTGCGATGGAGCAGTTTGTTCACACGCAGATGTGATGGATTGATAAGGTGTGAGAGGGGAGTGGGCTGATGTCACCAAGGAAATGCTGCATCTGTTAAGTGTTTGTTGTTTTCTTCTCAATTTTCAGAGTAGCATTTGGTTGATCAAATGTTATGCATGGCTCCAGCCCCCCCGCGACCCCGTTCAGGGAAAAGCGGTAGAAAATGGATGGATGGATGGATGTTATGCGTTGGAGCTTTTCTATGTGAAATTAATAAGAAACTAATTAGAAGGTTAAAATGGCTCAAATTGCTTGTTATAATAAAGCTACAAAGTTTTGGTGTCTTTGAATAAACCTTAAAACAAACTAAACATTTTGAAATACTGTGGTGGTCTGTGTTTGTTCAACACCCTCCTCCAGGTTGGTTTTCTGGACCTGAGTTCATCATCTCATGCAGCATTCCTTCTAGCAGCCCACAAACAGCTATGTTTACATTTAAGTTTAGGTCAAGATCGGGGCAAAGGTCCCGCTTGGATCTGTTAGGGTTAGTGGATGGGGCAGGGTTTAGTGTGTGGTCGGAGAGGAAGTGTTGTCTGGTTACCTGAATTTATAGCTCCTGTGTTCATAAGAGAGGGAAGGTAACTGAAGCTCTTCTCTTAACATGTTTTTCTTGATCTTGTTGGAAAATATGAGGTGGAGAAAATATGGAAGGAGAAATCGTAGGTAGGAAATGGCTGCTACCGTGTTGTTCAAAAATATACAAAAACTGCTCTTGATGTTTCATTTTATGTCATATCAGTATAATTTGGTATACAAAATGATTTTGTTGTTAAAATGAATAATTTTGGAAAGAAACAAAGGTGAAATAAATATAATTGTCACAGATTGTTTATCTTCTTATCCATTAACACACAGTGACTCATTTTTTTGTATATACAATGTTTTGCTCAGATTCATTTTAAATTGATCTAATATTGACCTTTACTAGCTTTCTTCTCCTTTTGGAGAATGGATGGACTATTATTTAATGAACACTGGACTTTTCTGTCTGTATTTTTATTTCTATCTAATCTGGCGTGAGCATGGACCAAGCTGAGTCCGTTCACCTCTTCCTCCCAAAGAGGGGGACGTTTATCTGTAATTTTATTAGTTAAATACAACATATTACCCCTGGCCCTGAACGATCACTGGGATCTTTTGTACTTCCATGTATGATTAAGCAGAAGATTCATTTTGGGAAACTACTGATGGGAAGTAAAATAAGCTGTGACGTTACGTTTGGGTTTGGTTGTGAAAGAATCACATGGGACTACGAGTCACCCAACCTGAACACTGCACAACATCTGGGTAGCCAGTTAGATAAACAGTTGTGAAGATAAACAAATAACAGGTGTACAGAGAGCCCTCCTTTTTTTCCTCTTCATTTTTTAAGGAACTGCAGTTTTATAAGTAGAATCTGGGGGTAAACCCACTCCTCATGTACTGATGATCTCTTTCAAAAGTCTAATTTTGTTAGTGTGGTCTCTTTAATCTGCTGCGTTGAGTTTACGTTGATCCTCTCAGCTGTAACCTCCACATCATCATTAGGAAAACTTCTACCTTCAGCAGTCTCCATCTGGTTACTTAGCTGCCTCTTGTTTATTTGTTGTTACTTTCCTCAGTGAGTCATTGGCTGCTTCACTTCCTCCATCTTCCCCTCTGGCCCCAGCCATGGGAAAAGTCTTGAGAGATCAATAGTGAAGTTTTTCTCCCACTCTGTTTATCTGTAAGCCAAATAGATTCCCGAGAGACATCTGAAGAGATGCTCACATGTGTTCGCTCACTTCCTGTGGAACCGTTTCTCTGTCCTACTATCACACTGTATCAAGAAAAATAGCTGCATTATTCAGTGGGATATCACTCAATTTATGAGAAATTGTTGTTCAGCAGTTTCTGAGAGTGGAAATACCCTCTATTCCAGTTTATTGCATCAGTTTTACAGCACTCAGAATGAGAAGTTAGCGGGTGAAAGGTCTGTTTCATCTCCCACTCATACAGCACATGTTGTTTCCATCATGGATCAGACTGTTAAGACCTGAAAAGACTGCCCACCTCTCAGCGGCAAACAATTCAAATGTGGATAAACAGAAATAAGATGACATTTTCCTAAAGGACCGATGCAGAAATGGAGTCAACAATGAGGAAATCTGAGCTTGTTTTGGAGGGCAGTGTGGATGCGTGGTCCCCCTCTGCTCTGTGTAACTCTGATAGGATGTAATTCTGCACCGGGATGGGGAGGAGAAGGGGCTGGGAGGAGGGAAATAGCAGAGGAACTCAGTGAGTGAATGAAAAAAGCAAGGAGCAAGACACACAATAATGTGGACAAGGTGCTGTGAATTAATCATCTGCAGACAAACCCATGGAGCGACCTGCTGTCTGGACTAGAATAGAGAGATGGTAAGAGCTGCATGTCCACCAGACAAGTAAGTAAACTCATGGGTTTAGTTGCCTGCGCTCATACTATTCTGTGTTATGTTACATAGAATGAGCCTCTTTTTACTTTATTATTTGTTTTAGCTGTAAACTCTTTATCTGTTTGTCAAAGTTGCTCCCAGCAGAAGTCTTTAAAAAGTAGCAGTCCAGACTGTGTAGCTGGCAGTATCTATTTTCAGAAGCTCATGGCAACTCTGAAGGGCATAGCTGCCTCCATAATGACAGGTTACAGTGCAAGGCCCTGCATTTTAAAGCATTAAAACTGTTCTCTGGCCTGGGTGTGTACGTTAAATCACTGGGGTTTGTGGGTGCGGGAGCAAATGTGTGTTCGGCAGACAGAGACACATTACCCTGCCCACTATCCTGTCCTGTGTCTGAGTGCATGTCTCAAAGAGGGCCAGTGTTGACAGCCAGTGGGCTGACAGAAGAGGCGTTAGGGCTCCAGTGTCAGTGCAGAACAGAGGGTACGGTCTGTTCTTCGTGTCACTGGGTCCTCTGAGACTCACACAATGCATTGTCAAATATGTGTGGTTTCACCCGACAGCCTCAATTGGGGTGACATCAGATGCCAATTGAACGCCACAGGCTAAACTTAGAGTCTGACTGCAATGGATGGCTTTGGACTTTTTTCTACTTCTTTTTTTTGTCTTGTTTTACAAGATTTTACCCCCACCCAAGGCTAGACATATCACTGAATATGCCAAATGCTCCGATGGCACGTACCTAAAAGTCAGATATAACTTGCAGTTTTTAGCTTTAGATAGGCAAAACAAAAACAAAGCATCAGGTAGTTGTGTCTACTCCAGGTGTTCATGGGTAACAGATGACAGAGATGGAAAAAGAAAAGTATTCCAGCTTTCAGCTGAAAATGTGTTATGTCATGGGGGTTGCTTATTTGTCTATGTGGGATTTTGTCAGGCATGGCTGTTCCCCGTGTGTTGTTGTTTTCCTCCTGTCTGACGTGAGCATGATGAGCCAACAGCTGTATCTAATCTTTAACCTCTGTCTGAAAGCATAGTGTGAGCATTTGTAAGATCCGAGCATGAGTCACAGTGAGTCACTGTCAGAGGAAGCACTGAACTGACTTATGAAGTGTTCAGCACCTCCACAGCTCCATCCAGCACACCTACTGATATAAAACACACAAATCTGATATACACATTATGTCTGTGGTTTATTTTATCTGGCTTGTTCATTTGCTAAAGTGTAAAATCCTTTTAGGCAATGGCATAAATCAATGTTGTTTTGTCCATAGTTCTGGAGAAACAATTACTCTGTATAGTGGTTTGGTCACATGGGCTAATAACTGGGGCAGAAGGGTTTCTAAGGAAAGCACTGTTCTCATTGTAGTACAGCTCTAGTGGCACTATTCCCAAAGCTCCCATTCATGCCCGAATGCACTGTGTGTGTGCTTCAGGATCTACATGTGTCGGATGCTTATGACCATCCTGCTGACATGGACCGCATGAAGAGGAATAAAGTGGAACGTGAGCGACAGACACACCAAGTTTTACAGGTGAGTCCCTTGTTTCAGTGTCAGGAGCCACCAAATATTTATAAATAGTACAACAAAGAGGTTAATTCAATCTATAATTACTGATGTCATTGGCAGCAGCTGATGTGAGTGAGCTTGTTAATCATAACAGAGAATTATTTGATTTTAAGAAAAAGATTAAAACAATTAATCAGCTTAAAATAAAGAAAATTAAAATAATGTGACATTAATCTGTACAGAGACACATGTGAGACCTATATACGTAAAGTACTATTAGGTTGTCCCGCTTTGTTTAATGCTAGATCACCTGGATGTGTCTTTTATTCTGTTTCTGCTTTTTAAAGTTTACCCCCCTAATTGTGGTGTTTTAAAATGAGTATGACAGTTTTATAATGATCATTGCTTTAGTGGCAGTGAAACTTTAAACACAGCGTTACTTCCCAGTTCGTAGAATGAAGTTGTAGCGATCATTAATGAACAGATGTGCGTGCAGGTATTTGCCCTTAATGACACGATGATCTAGTTATACTGTAAATGTCCTATTTACAAAGTTCTTGGCACAGATTTCTATTTAATTCACGTTGATCATAAATTCTGAATATGAACATGTTCATCCTCAGTCTGGAAATGATAATAAAGCATTTCCAAACAACAGGAAGTCATACAGTGAGAAAGATTATTCACAAAGAAAAAACATTTAAGACTATTTCAAGTGAAGTGGATTTCCCCAGTGAGTTATATAACATAGTCTAACCATGCAATGTCCAGAGAAACAGAACAAACTCTTAAATCTGAGGGCCCCCCACTGGCATGTTGAATATTAACCTTCATAATGGCAAAAGGCTTGTTTTGTAGTTGTAGGACCATGAACTCCTCTGTACAGTCTGAGGTAATGTGTTGCTTCTGCTTTCATAGAATACTCCTTTAGACCTGATTGAAACAGGCAAATCCTTGAAAGTCCAGGCAGAGCGACCCCACCTGGTTAGCTTAGGAAGTGGACGCCTGAGCACAGCCATTACTTTGCTACCACTGCAGGAAGGTAAGAGCATGTAAATGCAATTTTGCAATTTCAGTAAAAGTTATTAACCAGTTCTAGGTATGGTAAAACAAAGTACTGACATAAACTACAACATCATCAAAACACAAAATGAGAGAATATCTTTTATCAAAGGATTTCATCCATTCAGTACTGGGCTTGATAATTAAATGCAGTGGTTCATTAATGCTTTTCTGGTGGCATATGTGGATGGAGGTAAAAACTGTACTTTACTTTTTGGCTCCATAAGAGATTCTGATACGTTGCATGGAAAAACAAGATCCCTAAGATTCTCAAAGGGGTTATTGGATTCTGTGGTGGCTTATCTATGAATGAAAATGATGTCTCTGAACCACTCTTCCATAATTTGATCCCAATGAATTAGCATTGTCATCTTGCCATATAGGAAGAAAAGGTGTCTCGCTGGAATAACCTGCTCATTCAGTATTTTTTTTTTTAGGTTTTTAGCTCTTTGGGCACATAATGTTACTGAATCTAGATCTGACCAACTGGAACAATCCCTGATCATAGCACTGCCTGTCCGCACAGGCTAGAGGCATGATGTCTACCTAATGCGCACTAGGCACTAATACGTACCTCACTCTGGAACAGCGTATATCAGACCACATGTTCATCTTCTATTTCTCCAGAGTTTAATCTTTGTTCTCCTAATTGAAACCTTTATGGCTACTGAATCATTCAGTCTCACTCCCCTGAGTTTTCCTGCTTTTTGTGTGAGAAAATGCTCTTACTTTTACTATTAAACATACACTTTAACATAATCTACTGTAATGTATGTAACTGTTAGCAGCATGAGACATACAGTATTCACTTTAATAAGTGAAGGATTCAAAGTGAGACAAATGTTCATCGAGTGGTACAACTAGTCAGAAGTGATGAATTGGCAACAACTGATTAAACGTCACACAAAGACACAGTTGCCACTGCACCATTGTGTGTGAGTTGCTGGCACCAGTTGTCTTTCAGTGAGCATTAACATTGCAGAGGAATAGCAGGGAGAGGGTGTTTAGTGGAGTCCCAGAGAAAAGCCTCTTGGGATTTTCTTTGTTACTCATCTTCTTTATATTGTCAAACATAACTAATCCATGTTTGTTTGTTTGTTTTACTCTATTTTTTGCTGCTGTATATATATTGTGAAGCATAACCCATGATTAATTTGTACAGTAGCTGAATACCTTCCTTTTTTAAAGCCAAGCTAAGCACATCTCGTGAAACTAACACCTGTTGCTCCACATTCAGCCACTCGCTGATTTACATTAGAGACTCCGCCTACGCAGCCTTGACCTCTGAGACCCCGCCGGTGTTGGCTCTGAACCACAGACCTAAGAGTAATTTGTGGGAGCATTCAGGTTTACGCAACTCTGTCGGAAGTGACGCTGAGTACGTGTTTTCTCTGGTTGCAGGGAAAACCACGCTGGGCAGTGAGGGGACAGATATCCCCCTGCAGGGCCCTGGGATCGCAGCTGAGCACTGCTACATTGAAAACCAGGCAGGAAGCATCACCCTGTACCCATGTGGCAACCAGTGCTCCATAGATGGTCTTCCCATCACCAAACCCTATCGCCTTACACAAGGTAGCCCCATCACAGGTGTCAGTGTCACTATAGTAAAGTGTTACATTACTTCACTGGAGGCAATGTTGACACAAATTTTGTCCCCAGTGAAATGATAAATAAATGTTTCATGTCCTTGTGGTAACATACAGTATATACCCACCATAAAACAACCACAACAGTCCCGCCCCCTCAGTCTGATCCAAGCCAGCAGCTACATCAGAATGTCATTTGAAGCTGGTGTGTGTAGAGGCAGCAGCTGCCGAGCAAGAATACTTCAGGCTTCGCTTCATTGAAAGGGCAATCACAACCATTTAGGATAAAATCACTTGAGACTGGAGAAAAATGGTTTGATCTTAGCTGACGGAGCAGTGTTGCAGCACTCTGGACTCTAGAGGATGAAAAAAATATCAAACTTCTTCAAACAAAACTTCAGCGGGACTCTCTGGACATAAATCTAGCTTTTCTTAAAAGGCACCAGAGTGCATGGAATTTATAAGAGGGAGATTTTACTTACTGATTAATTACACGTAAGTTAATGTTGTCAGTTTATTTTTGTGTATACTCACAGCCATAATAACACATTTAGAAAAAAGACTTTTTCAAAGGTTAAGTTCATCTCTGAATCACAGGACAAGTCAAAAACAGAAGTTATCTTTGTTTTCTTTCCCTGACAGATAAAAGACAGTTTGTCTCAGCATTTTATTTATTGCTCACGTATTGCTTATTTGTTTAACATACGCACCTCAATGCATGTAATAGTTCACTAGTACATCAGTAAAATTTGTGATTTCTTCACTGTTTAGTTCACATTAGTAAAAAAAAAAGCTTTTCTGTACTTCACCGTATAGGTTACATAACATTGTTCACTCTTAAATATGATGTATTAAGTCAATTAATTATAACTCACAACAGCTTTCTTCTTACACGCTTCCCTCGTCTGGCAGGGTGCATGCTGTGTTTCGGTCAGTCGGCCTACTTCCGCTTTAATCACCCAGAGGAGGCTCAAAGGATGAAGAGCATGCTGCCTGGAGGGAGCCTCAGACTGAAAACACCACTTTCCTCTGGTAAAGATGACACAACAAAGCCATTTAACTTGACCAAATTAAATGAACACTTCCTCTGGCACACAGTTGCAGCAAGAAATCACCTGGATGAGCACCAGCTTTACTATTGGATGCCACTTTGCTAATAACAATTGTAAGACAGATTCTTTGGATAAGATGATGTGAGTTTAAAGATGCTTCAGGATGTACATCCTGATGAATGGCCATGAAGATATTAGATAAACAAACTTGATCAAATGACTTCTTATTGCAAACTGAAATAGTTAAATTAAGCACAAACTTGTGTCTTGTTTTTAGGCTTTCCTCGGGTTTGACTTACATGTTGGATATTATTATCCATGACAGGAGATAGAAATAGCTCGCTCAGAGCTAATTATCCATGCCCTACATTGTGATCGACCTCATCTATATTTTGACTCAGTGTGGTGATCTCATTGTGTTAAGGGACGACTGGAAGTTACAATCTTTTCCTTTTTTGTTCTTTTAATGCTTTGAAAAGTAATGCAATATTATTCAGGCTAACTACAAGTGCTGCCCTCTGTGATATTTACAACTCATTCTTCTTTGACCTTATTGCTTTGGCTGTCAGTGCTTAAATAGTAAGAGCCACCACACCCTTCCCGCAGTGTATTATCCACTTTTTCCTGACCAGTCGCTGATTTCATCTGCCTTGAATTAGGTACGTGGCTGCAGCTTTATATTTAGCTGCTTTAGATCCCTGTAGGATTACAACACCACTTAGGACCATCACCATTGGGTCTAGCTCATGCAGGAGACCAAAGGCTCCATAGGAGACACCCTCATTTAAAGCACACCCTGGAGACAGCATGTGTGAATGCAATAAAATACACAAGCATGCGTGTGTTTCTTTTGCGGACTCCTTTTGCCCTTTGACCGACCTAAGACCTGTCAAAGATCAACAAAGTAAAGATCACACAGGACTGATGCCGTCTGTTATGTTTGCTTGTGTGTTTTTACAACTGTCTTCTTCATTTATTCAACTGGAATGCTGACTTACAAGTGTTTCCGTTTCCCTTCTGCAGACCTCCATAGCACCTCAAATGGAAACCATGATTCTTTTCCATGCAACAGAGACGCTAATAACATGGCAAAAATCCAGCAGGATTCCTTGGTGCCGAAGGTGTCATCATCATCCGGGTTTGGCAAACAGCTTCTTCAACCATCTCCTGCAGAGATGTTAAATGGGAGAAATGGCATTGCAGCAGATAATTCCATCCATGGAAGTAGCAACAGCATTTCTCTGACTCAAAACATTAGCAACAAAACACTTCCAGTTTCTTCCAGGTCCGCTTATGCTAGTCAGGTTCCTGTTCCTCATCCACGGACCTCGCTGTCTGTGAGTGGTACCAGTGGAGGTCAGAGGTCTGAGAGCCCAAAGCCTCTGAGAAACATGAGGGCAGAAGCGACATCAAGCCCCAAACCACATGTCAGAGGATCAGGACAGGGCATGGAAAACTCAAACATTAGCCACAAACAATCCTCCAAGTTTTCTCTTACAGCCCCATCAAGTCCTCGCTTAAGGGGTCACTCCCTGCAGCAGAGATCCCACAGTCCCCTGCAAGAGCAGGGTCTGCTTCACTCTTATGTAGATGCTCCTCAAAGGTTGACCGGGTCCAGCAGCCTGAGGGAACTTCCTCCTCTAAGTCCTTACATGACCTGTAGAGGGACTCCAGGATCCCAGGGAGTCCCAGAGAGCCCCCAGGGCCAGCGGAAACTTGCAGCTTCTTCAAAAACAGAGGCTATGAAGGCACTGTACACACACAGTTCATCATCTCTCTCTGGGCTGGAGAAGGAATCAGCAAACAGGCAGTTAAGACCTGGCCCAGGAAGTGCATTCATGTCAGGCTTGAGTTCTGTATCTGGTATGTCTCCACTTGCAAGTCCTCGTAGCCAGAGGAAGACCTCCTGCATAAATGTGAAAGGATGTGCCAGCAAGGAAGGGAACCTTATGAAAACATACACCCGGGAACGCAAAAACAGCATCTCTGAGATCAGTGACAATGAGGATGAGCTCCTGGAATACCACCGGTGGCAAAGAGAGGAGAGACTCCGAGAGCAGGAAATGGAGAAACTGGTGAGCCACATTAAAATGTGTAAATCTAGATTCAGATCATTTTGTGACTGTATCATATTTAATCCTGACTTTGATTCATATTTGTGCTTTAATATGAAACAGTATATTTACACACAGCTACTTTAACTCAATCCTTATTTTATATGAACTGAGAATATATCTTTTTTTGGCTTTGGTTCTCAGCCTAAAAACTTCACAGTACAAATTAAGTCTAATGGTAAGCAGACACTATGATTTTAATAAGATAAACACAGTTAAGTGGAGGAGCAGTCCCTACTAGCATGCATAGACGGCATGTCTACTTTCTGATATGCTATCCAAATCCTCTGGCATGTTTCCAGTAGCTCATCTTCTCTGAACATTGCTGGCATCGTCAGCCCATGTGGCCTGAGTGACACATGGGTTGAATATTCTTTCAGACGTCTTGGGGTCCAGCGCGGAGGGTGCGGCTGGTTGTTGCTCAACACTATATTTATCAGAGGGATCAGAGGTATTTACTTTCAAAGGTGCCTCCGCTTGACTCAGGGTTACTTCTTATTTGTTCCCACACTATAACATAGATTGCATTCTCGTTATTTATCTTCAGTCCAACACCCGAATTCTTTTCACACCCTCACACCTGCATTTCAGTCCTCCCCACCTATTGTTGCATACTGACAGCTGAGACCGTTACATAGAGGTGGGTGGTCCATGAAGTCCTTACACATCTGATTAGGGAAAAATAAGATTGTTGCAAACTGTAACTGTTACTCTACCTTGTAAGAAGACCACATGAAGTAAAAGTAATATTTTTCATCCTGGTGATGATGTTTTAAGTCTTTCTTGTAAACTTTGGTTGTATTTATTAGCATTACAGAGTTTTTATAGGCTGAAAACCACACTGAGGTACTTTTATGTTTAAATGTTTAGCATCAAGCTTGGTAGCCCTTAAAGCCACTTGCAAGTTTTGGTCTGTGCTTGTTGTTGTCAACTAGCGTTTTTGTGCTAATGATGCCACTGCAACCTGCTATGCTGTTGATGGTTTTCTGTTAAAATCCTTCTCTAGACCACTGAATTATTTTTCTGGATGCTTTCAAGGTTGTTATTCTATAAGCTCCACCCGATTCCTTGTAGCTAAAGCCTATTTGTTCTTTTTCTTTTCAGCTTTGGTATATCAGTCATTGTGGATTGATGCATAAGACATCACACACAATAGCTCAGGATATCATCACAGGCACCAATTATCAACTCTGTAATTACCTGTTTAGCTTGATTTTCACTGGCTGAACTCGCTTGCTATATACACATGAACAACAATCAACCAGCTCCTTGTACTCAGCCTCTTCTCCATCTCAGATGTTTACAGCTGCTGTCATCTTGATATTTCTGCAGCTGACACAACTATGATTTGTAGATATCTGAGATACAAAAGGTACAAAATGTCAATTAAAATGAGTTGTGACAGTAAGTAGCAGCAAAAATGGCTTGCTGTGACACAGACAGATTGTAGGTTTCTCCTGACTCACTTAATCCGAGAAACTGCCAGTAAGGATCAGAAGATGTGAAAGTTGGGTTAAATGCTTCTTACTTTGAGTTGAGAAAAGGGAGTCATAATCTGTTTGTTTTGGACGTAGCCCATTACACACAATGATTCCTCTAAAAGCAGCAAGTTAATTGAGGAAAACCGCATGACACAAACAGGAAACGATTCTTTATCAGGGCATCAGAGATAATAAACAGAAAAATAAACTACACCCTTTCTGTCCTATTTCTTCAATTTACACAGGATGTGTTAGATTTTATTTTATTATTTATTAGGCTACTCAAAGGTCAGGAGATAGTTAGCTTAGCCTAACAGATAGCCAAGACAAAAAATATATAGGAAGGCAAATAATGTAGTTAGAGTGGAATGGGTCACTATCTCTCAGCAAAGTAGCAAATGATGAAAGATGAAGGTTTGTTTTTAATTGCAGACCTCTAATACTGTGTACATAATATTTTCCCCACTGAAACTATGGAGCTAAGCTTTGAAAAAGTGCATATTATTGTATGATCTTTGTAAATCCTGCACCTTGAGCTTTGGAGTTCTTGAACTGCAAAGAGAGACAAAGAGAGGATTTCCTCTCACCAGTATAAATGCTCTGTGTGGCACACTGCTCTCTTGGCATAGGAACAGACATGCAACATTATAGGCAGAAAATAACAAACTTACTTTGCACATTATAAAAACCTTTGCTGCCCTTTATTTTTCAGCACAACTAAAGGGCAAAAGGAAGGGTTGTGATGAAGACACTAATTTTATTACACGTTCCTGTGTGGGTGGATCAAACTACTGGTTTCTAAAACACATTTCCTGTTTTAGACATTTTATACTGTACATAAATCTGACCCCACTGTTATACAGTAATAGTTCATTGGCGCGTAACTCTGTGTTGCCATATATTTGCTTTTATAGAGGATCAGACCAGAAGCTTATCCTCTCATATCCCCTGAATTTAAAGCGAAGGTCAGCTGGTTAGCGTCATTGTCGGAAAGCAGTTGAGAACATATGTGCGAGTCCTTGGTGTCCCTGTGTAAAAATACACTTCCAGCAACTACATCATGAACTGCTTACAGACAGATCTACAGCATTGCTCATTTTAAAGAAGAAAACATGACTTTAATGCTTCAGTTACATCAGTATGGTAAAGTACTTCCACCGAAGTTGCATCTGGCACGATTCACTTAAGAATAAATTCATATTCCATTAAAATTTTTATGTAATTAAGTTTGAACTTAAGTGAAAATGTGTTACAGTGAGACACTTTTGATAAACTTATGTATTAATGTCATCGTATCACACTGACAGCTAATTAATAGCTATCTCTGGATCTGTTGGGAAAGTTTTGAAGCCTCTGTGGCCTGTAGTTTATGCCAGGTAGCTTTAATGCAAGTAATCTAAAACATAGTGGCTCTATCCTTCTGCCTTTATCAACAAAAATGTCTAAAATTTGATGTTGGGATCAAATCCATGTGTAAAAGCCTGAATAATTTGTTGTGACACCAGCAAGACCCACATGAGACAGTTACTCCTGCTGCCAGATGTTAATTATTGTCAGATTGGAATGACAATAACATATCCCACAGTGTTTTTGTATATGAAAGTAAGCATCCCATTGTTTAGTGAGATGAGAGACAATAGGACAACACAAGCTGGAACAATGTAATGTCAAAGAATAGAGTTAAAGAGAAACAGAATATAAGACACATATTTAATGAACCTGTGATGGCTGCCGTACACTTAAATACTCTCAGTCTGTGGACAAAACTTGATTTATTGTATTATTTTTACAGTCTGTCAGATACTGTTTTCATACACAACTCCAACTCTGTCAGGTTTTATTATGAAGCACCTCCTGAAAGACATACTACTATTGGGTTGCAGCTGTCCCGGGCTGCCTAAAGGGGACAATGTCACCCAAGGACAATTCTAACTAATCTGCCATATGATCCAGAATATCAGGCAACATGTTCGTGTCTCACATCTGTTTTCTAGGAGCGACAGAGACTGGAGACCATCATGAATCTGTGTGCCGGATATAATCAGGAGGAAAATGCTGTGGAGCAGGTGAAGAGTGAGCTGCTGAGGGACATAAAGGGGATCTGCTCAAATGCAGAAGGGCGGTTGTCTCTTCAGGGTGCAGACAGAGCCCAAAGGGTGCGAGACAATGATGAAGAAATCCAGAGAGAGGAGTCTAGCAGCACAGAGAGCACACATCAAGAGGTAAGATATAGGTTTTTTTTAAATTATGTGTTTAATGTAGATGGAAAGATGCATTGCAACTAGTCATTATTTAAATAAAAACATAAAAATTTGCACTCAGTGTGAAGAGCTGTTTGCTGGGCAGGAGCAGGTCTACCTGGAGGAGGAGAGGAGCAGGATCTTGGCCAGAGTTGATGACTTACAGCACAGAGCTGGTGAACTGGAGCAGCAGCTACAAGAGACCAAACAGGAGGTCGGCACACAAACACAGTCAGAAATTCATGATTGCAAATTAAATACGAGGCACTAGAACTGCACGATCAGAGACCTACTTATTATAGTGCAAAGCGTGCAAGCTCGAGTATTTATTTAGCTTTGCAGCAGTTGTTAGTTTGCATAGTGACTCCATATTTGTCTCTAGGTGGAGATGGAGCAGGCCCTGTTGCAGGCAGAGAGGCGGGCAGAGCAGGAGAAGGTGGAGGCTGAAAATGAAATGATCTCTCAGCTACAGCTCAGACTCAGTCAGCTGAACATGGCCACCCAGCAAAAAAAAGACAAGGTGGGTGACGTGATGCAACACAAACTTTCAGTCCACTGCATGTAAATGATGGTTGCGTACATGAAACTTGCTCTTTTCTAAATGGACAGTTTAGATATTCAGTGTGGGCTGTTTCTGAGATCAAAGCTGAAATGCAGTGCTTATTCATTTACAGACTGAAACCTGTTTTCTCTCTCAAGTATTAGATCATCACCATGTTTAAAACACAGAAACAACAACTTCCTATAAGGAAGAACTAGTTACATACATAAAAGCCTTTCTCTCTCTCTCTTACTTTACATTGCCAAACGCATGAAGCATTGCACTCCCTAACTTCTATGCCCTTCTAATCGCTAATACATCTCTAACAGCTTTTTGCTTGACTGCATGGATTTTAGCTGTCCATGATTACCCCCCCCCCCCATTGTGTCATACGTGTGTCTGAATGTGGGCACAACTGTGTGCGATTGTGTTTTTGTGTGTTTTTAGGGGAGGGCTAATGTGTCGGCTGAGCGGAAGGTCCTGGAAAAGCAGAGGAATGAGTACAATGAGCTGAAGAGGCAGCTTGATAAATGCCCCTTGTCTCTAAGGGAACAGTTAAAGGAGCAGCTCAGCAGGGTCAGTGTTCTCACGCAGCCCACTGGCTGACAACAGTGAGTTATAATATACTGAACACCACAGTACTGTATGGTCCGCACAGAGAGAGGTGCAGACGCAACACTGACTTTATTTTGAAGGACTCAGAACCATTTAGAAAACTGCTGACTGTGCAATGTTGTTACATTCCTTCACATAACCATGCAGGTTAATTATGGCAGTGTAACATGCAGCTATGTAGCATCCAGGTGAGCAGATTTAGAAATCAGGTTATTTCTATTCCCTCTGTATGATGGCTTGATGAATTTAGTTATTAGTAACCCTTAATAATCTCATTAACAACTGTTAAATTTTTTTTGCATGTTTCTTTTTAAATATATATATTTTTATATCTTACCAGCAATGATTCAAACCCTTTCATCCACTTTACTGTTTTAAACCAGAAAAATCCAGATATTTCACATGACCAATGGCTTCTAATCATGAATACAAATAAAAAAAACTATACTAACTTTGCAAATCTTCACTGAGGTGCTTATTAAGAACCATCCCTTTGCAGCCCTTTTCCTAAAGAAGATAGGACTGTGTGTAAAATGTTAAATAATAAAGGAGTAAAGCTTGAAAAACCACTAACAGGAGGCAACAGTTTGCTAATTACTTTTAGACAAAATATATATACTGTATAATGTATGTCAAGTACGCACTGGAATTTGATATATTGAACACATTTTAAGCACGTTTGTAGCTTGATTGTATCATCTGATTTTTTTAAGCTGCAGAAATTTGGGAATCTATTTTTATGTGAAATGTTTTCTCTTTGACGTTGTTGTAGAATTTCAGTGACTTTAACATATTCTCTGACCTTGTTAGAGACCCCATTTACCCGGTTTGTTGTATTATCAGTTTAACAGGGTATCAAATGTTTTCAGGGAGAGATTCAATCTGTCGCCTGCATAGTTTACCAACACGTCCGTTCAAATGCAGAGCCTTAATGCTATAGGGCTGTTTAAATGTTACATAAATCCATTTAGCTTTTTGTTTCCAACTTTTGTTTTAAAATTGAATTTTTTTTTTCATCTTAATATGTAAAATAAAAAACACCAGTCATTTATTTATTTATTAACTATGTTTCACACAGTGTCTGAACTTTCTGGGAAACGGTTATAAAATTAGCCACATTAGAGTTTACAGTCAGTTTATAAAGAGGTGGTATTAAAAATAGAATCGAAACAGAAAAAGAACAATAATTCACACGTTTATAATAAAGTAAATGTCAAGAAGAAACATTATATTTGAACCTTTTGATATGAAACAAACTGTTTAATATTTTTTGTTTTGTTCATTCTGAAATCGTATGATTTAAGAGCCTTACTCTCTTTGAACTCTGATTTTACACAGTGAGTAACTTGCATAAATATCTGACTGTGGACAGAAAACTGAAGCTCTGGAGTTTGGGACCAAGCAGTTTGAAGAGCTGGAATTTTGCCAGCTGGAGGAAGAGGGCAGCCTAGAGGAGAAGAAAGAAGCACAACGCTCTCAGCTTCTCCAAGAACGAACTGAGTATCACTGCAGTGTGGCCAGGAGGAAGGTGGGAATATACCTGTAATGGTAAATAGGTCTAAATGTACGAGCTTGTTTTAGCACAATATGAAGAAACGTGTGGATTCACAGGAGAAGATGGCCGCTCTGGAAGCTCAGGTGAGACAGCTTGGGATACAAGCATCTCAAGACTGCGAGAGAATGACGAAAGACAAGACAGTGACTCTGCAGCTGTTGCATAAGGTGAGCCTTTCTGTGTTCATGTCACTGCATCACTCATATTATTATTTAACCTTTATTCTTCTAGCCTTGAGATAAAATCTCTTTTTGAGAGAAGTTTACTGTCTTTAAAGAACTGGTCAGAAGTTTTGACAATAACAGGTGTTTGCAATATTTTTTTACTTAACCAGACCCTTTATACATCATGCCATACTGGTATGATGTTGTAAACCTATCCTAGTCCTGCAAGATTAACCAGTAATAGCTGAGTGCCAGAGATGCTCTGGTGTTAATAGTTCCCCCAAATCAAATGGAGTTAGGACCCCATAAAGCCCTTACTTCAGCTGTCTATCCAGCTGATGCTTTTAGATTATTATGCCGACTCTTAGTCCTCCGTGATTATTCAATGCAGCAAAACAGTCCAGTTGATACCATTTCACCACAGCGCTCTTGGTTTTTAATATTTTACTTCATGTCTGGACATGAAAAAAACTCTAATTCTGTCTAATTTGACCACAGAACTTTCTTTTCTAAACTTTCCTTTATACACACGGTAAGCTGAAACCTAAATGAAGCATGAAGGTGTTTTTGGCTGAGCAGCTTCTTTCCTGTCATTATGTGCATGTAGACATGAAACGGACCTGACTGTGGTCAGTGACTCAGGTTCCAGCAGACTTGCGGTTTAGTGGTAATGCCATTTTTCTCTACCAAATTTAACCATTATCAACTCAGTTGACTAAATCAGTTTGGGGTTGTTGGACTTTTATATTTAGAGACAGAAAGCATATTTGTGAATAATTTAAGGCTACAATGCAGTGCAAAGTTTTAGATCTGCAATGATCTACTCTGACTTTTCCGCTAAATATCAGTCCAAAGGGTCTGACAAACAAACCACAGCTGCAGTCAATCATGATGCTAAAATTAATTCCAGAGACCACAACAAGGTCAATTTCAGCACCACTATGTTCATATCTTAAGTGAGAAGGGGATTAACAAAAAAATGTGCAACTTTTGTTGGTCTTTTGCAACAATTTGGCCCTATAAAAATAATTTCAAGAAACAACTCTGGGCCCAATCTAAGCCCATCTTTAGCGTGATATTAATCTTAGACTGGAACAGTACATGCTGATGCAAGACATTGTTATAAGTCCTGGGGATGAGCAAGCATGGAGGTGTGTGGACCCAAGGCAGGCAGGAGGCAGAGGGGATATTTATTTTAACTTAATGAGAGAAACCAGCAACAGAAATAAAACTACTACTATAACTAATGATCCACAAGACTGAAACAGAAACTAGGAGAATAAATATACTGATACTGGTGTAACGAATGAACTAACAAAGGGCAGGTGAAACTAATAACACATAATGAGGTAAGCTAAAACAGATACAACAGACAAAATAGGAACATATCAAAATAAAACAGGAAACACTTAAACACAAACCCTGACAGACATACTGGTGGCTTTCACTCGTTGCGTAAAACCTTTATGCCCATTCTGGTTCCACTTCTTAGGAGCAAGACAGGTTGGGTGTCCTGGAGAAGAGGTACCACATCTTAACAGGAGGAAAAAACTTCCCAAAGTCAAGCAGCAGCATGAAAGAGGTAAGCAGGTACATGTGAGATGTTATATCACGACCACCTGTGGTGTCTAAGCTGGAGAAAAATTACTGCAAAGGTGGATTTTTTTTTACTCAGGTGAACTTTTTGAACAGGAATTTCTTCACATCAGCGAACCCGACCTTGTTTATGTGGAGGGTGCGCCTCATAGCCCTTGTCCTTCCTCTGCCTCCTTCTCCTCCTCTCACATCCCCTCCCCTGATCTCTGTCCTGTCAGGCTACAAGAGGTAAATCTGAGAAAACTGCTGTTTGGAAAAAGAGCCTGACAGATCCTGTGCTTCTAGAGTAAAATCTGACATGATGTGTGTTTGTTGCAAGCCTGAAATATGTCAAGACGAGAGTCTGATTTCCCTAAAATCCTGTTTGTGTGCGGATAAAGCTGCAGTTCTACGGTTATGAAGCTCAGCCAATTCGAACTTTATGACTGACCCTAAGTGTAAGAGTGTCTGCAGCCTTCTTTTGTTGTGACTGTCAAACAGGAGTACCTCAGGATGTCTGATGTCTATAGGATGTATGGGAATGCTTCTATGCAGCCTCACTCTGCTTCTCCTGCTGCTCTTCACTGCCTCTCCTTCACTGTATCTCCAGCTCTGCCATGCGAGGTACACAGCTTCTCTAAACCAAAATCAGCTCATTAACAGCATCTCTAAATGTTGCCACAGATAAGTTTTTTTAACCATCTCATCGACTTTTGGCTCTCTCTTTGTTTTGTTCAATGCGTCTGTTGTATTCCTCTGTGTGTGAAGGAGTACATCACAGTCAGTCAGTTAAGCCAGATCTTTGGGATGCAGAGAGTAAATGCCTCTTCTTCCTCCTCCTCCTCTCTTCCATCATTCCAACTTGCTTCATCTGAATCCACCTTCTCATGCCACTCAACTGCATGTGGTCCTTCCTCTCTTTCTGCACAGGTTTGTCCATCTTAGAAGTCTTTTTTGGTTATTAAATGCACCACTTATTCATCCAAGCATTGCAACCATCCAATGAACTCTACAATCTTCTTTGCAACATCAGCTTGATGTCACAAGAACTGCCCCATGTTAATCTTCACCAAACTATTTGAATGTGTTGCACTATAGTTGGCTCTTTCTTTTTCTCCCCTTTCTGCATGCTTTTGATCACCTCAGAGCCAGGCTGACCTGAGCAGGAATGCATTGCCTCCCATTAATCTTGAGCGCTGGTACCAGGACATCATGGCTGCTGGAGAGCCTCAGTCCTGTCCTCCACCGCTGCCTGCAAAGTCTTTTTCTGCACGCAGACATGGGCAGGTAAAGTCACTTCAGCTTTTGAGGCAATTCTCTCATTAGACATGAAGTTATCCAGATTGTTATGACTACAGCGCCCTCTGGTGGTCACAAAGCTGGTGACCTATTGTGCAACTCAGTATTTAACTTATCTGTGTTGAGTCCAAATATTCACATACATAAATACACAACTGTTTTCTCACCATAAAAAACACGAATCAGAAAACATATAAATCTGTTTTTAATCATTTTTGTTTGTTTGCTTTATGTTTCTGTATCCCTCTCTCAGATTTTAAAGTCTAAATCAGATGGTGAGGTTGGACAGGAATCATTAAGCAGTCATTTCAGCACCTCTGCTGTCCTGTCACACTCTGTTGGTGTTATGCATGAAATAAATGCACCTACCAAGGTCAGTTTTGGCCATCCGAACTGTAAACATACCGGTATCGTGACGATTGTGCGCTGCATGATGTTTTTGTGTCTTTTTTAGGGGTTACAATTGATGCTAAGAGAGATGCCAAACCCACTAGACACAGACTCTAGGATGGCTCTGCAGTGCAAAGGTACTCAAGTCTCGCCATCCCAACACACTCACACACACACACACCATAGGACACCAACAGAAATGTCAATGTGACTTTAAACGGCTACTTCTCTGGCTAATGTTTCTTTCTTGGTCTTTAAGTCATTTGAAGAAGTTGACATAGATAAACTAGAACATGAAAACGACCTGCCCGTTATTGTCTGCTCCCCCAAAGTAGCTTTGGCCCATCAAAGTGTTTGGATCTCTAAGTGATATCCTATTGTGTACAACAATGGGTTGCTGACAGTTTTAAACTCGTTCATTCATGGGTTGGAGTCTCTGTGCACTGGCTGTACTCTCCCAAAGGAATTATGGGTCCACAGAGTACTTTGGGCTATTTGTTATGCTCGTTATCCTGCTGGTAATGGGCTCTGTTGCCATTGTAAAGGGGAGCTGCTTGTCTGTAACAATGTTTAGATTGTCACATAAAACTCAGAATAAATAGCAGGACTTAAAGTTTTCTTGCTAAAGATTGCAATGTAATGAAATGATGTTTTTTTTACTTCACCTGTCAGTGTATATTTGAATTCACTGGAAACAATGACCTGACACTATCAGTAGAGGGCAGTGTAAGTCTGCAACAACTGACCCTGCTCCCTCTTCTGGTCCACAGATCCTTCTCCCACAGTTCATCACTCCATCCTACATCATCAGTTGCCACCAAGTGGCAACCAGGCATATGACACGCTGAGCCTGGAGAGCTCAGACAGCTTGGAGACCAGCGTCTCCACCGGCAACTCCGCCTGTACCCCAGAAAGGTGAGAGACTGGAATTTGGCTCTGTTTCCATGGGAACATCCAAGTCTGCCCCTATCTCTTAGAAGAAAGGTCACTATGTGCTTTGTTCCTGTGACAACATGTTTTGTTACATGCCCGTTCACGTGACTACACTGACTGTTGCCATGCCAACCCACTCAAGTTTTGAAGCCGAGTTGTTGTTAATGAAGAACCCGTGTCTCTCTTGCTCTCCTGCTGTTTTCAGTATTTGGTTTCCATGATGCCTGTTAACCCTTATCATCCATCCTTGTCATATAACTGTATAATCAATGATCCTTTGCCTTTGTGTGTTGAAGCGCCTGTGGGTTAGAGGCCCAGAGGATAGAAGAAATGGAGAAGATGTTGAAAGAAGCACAGCAGGAGAAAGCCAGACTGATGGAGAATAAAGTGAGTTCCAGATTTTTCTGCTTCAGTTTCAACGTGCAAATCTCGGCCCTCACAAGCTTATACCAGTATACCAACCCTTTGTCTCCTTTACAGAACAAATACACACCTGACAAGGTTTATTTTTAAAGTAAATATATGTAGGATAGGATTTTTATAACTTAGAGGCTTTTCAAATGACATTTGAAATTGTTATGAATCCCTTTTAACACTATTTTTAGCTTTTATATTAGGGAGGTATGTTGTGTATTTGCTGTTTACAGCAATAAACATAAAACCCACTAATTCTGCCAAAGCAAATAATAATAAATAATATCAAACATACAGTACTTTACTTCAAAAGGTGGGGTAGTATAAAATTAAAACAACTCTTTCATGTGTAAATTGTCACAGTGTGGTAAACGCATAATCATTAAATAAGTGAAGGGAAACAAAATGTAAAATAAAGTGGGACAAAAATCTAAGATTTACTCAGACAACTGAAATGTGATCTTATATTGGCTAAGTATTCCAGTTTCAGTAAGAATAGCCAAACTAGACTTGAGTTATTGCAAAAAATGTGTTTTCTTGTTCAAAAGATATAAACTATGTAAAGAATGAAGTCACCTATGTGTTTGAAATGTGGTGAAATGAAGTTGTAAAATACTTTGTTTATCTTTGAATTATTTCTCCATATTGACACAAAGCAGACCCATGAGTAAGTGTCTGAGAGCCACAAAGGATCATTTTACATCAGCAAAGCTTAAACTCTACACACAGACTAAAGGGATATATTTTACAAAACCCTGGATTGGGACTTGAATTCTCCTGTGCCTCTTCTGACACTCGTTTACTTTGTATTGCAATATTTGCCTACCATTAACGTATTTCCCCGTCTCCCTTTTCCACACCATTTTTTTTTCATGTATTCTTTCCATCTGTTCCTCTTTCTGCTGTCCCTAAAATCCCAGGAGAGGGAGGTGCAGGCTCGGCGGCAGATGTTGGAGGAGGAGCGGAGGAGGCGAGAGGAGGCCGAGAGGAGGCTTCAGGACGAAACAGCCCACAGGCGGAGGCTGGTGGAGGAGGAGGTGAAGATGAGAGAGAAACACTTCTCTCAGGTCAGTGAAATAACAGAGGAGAGGAGGCAAGGAAAGGAGACTTTGGAGGGGGAGGATGAGACACAATACTCTAAAGAGAGGCTGGGTGAAAGGAAGGAGATGAAAGATTGCCAAAGCAGAAAGGGAAGGTGAAGAAGAAAACAATAAGAAAGAGCGGGTATAATACAAGCAAAAACTAACTGTACATTGTTTATAATACACTTTAATCATGATTGTACCAACCAGCATCTAACAGCAAATATGGAAATTAAGAAACACAAACGCGTCAGACTGTTCAATTTAAATGAACTTTATCTGATGTGTAGTAACAAGGCACCAGCCTCCTCAGCTCAGAAGAGTTTATATCAACTAAAAGTCTAACACCAAACTGTAAACAGACCATGGTAACAGCTTTTAAGATATAAGCCGAGACAACAAACGCTTCAAGTAGCATTAGGTAAGGACTGTCATAGTAGGTTGCTACAGAATTACCAGCTTTACAAATAACATTAAATCTACACGGGACACTGAAAAAACTGTTAATATGAGATTATGCTCTTTGGGAATTTTTCAACATCTTTCTTTTATTGTTGTTTTATTAAACAAATAAAAAAAACAAGGCAGTATTAGTACCATGCTACTGAAATATGACAACGAATGGATTTTCCTGTGTTTAGCAGCTTTGACTCATGAAAATCAGGTGTATCACAAACTCCATGCTGGTGGTTAAGAGTGAGCGGATTTCTTTGCCTCAAAGGAAAGTTACATGTAAAGTAGAGCATGCTTTAGGAGTAGCCACTGGTCTCAGTTTGGTAAAGCAGGAGAAATTCTCTTGTAGGAAGGATACTAACATGTCTGTTCAGAGCAGTGATGGGGAATAAGGGAATTTTTCATCATTTAACACAACTGAAGCCTGAAAACATTCATCGCTTTTCTCCAAAACAATATATGTTTAAATTTTAACAAGACATCACAACTGAATCAGATAATTTATCAGATGAATTTAGGTTTTTTTCTGAAAATCATGTCATTTTGTTACTGCAAACAGGACCTCGTGCACCCTTACTGCTGTCAGAGTATTTCACACGACTATAAGCTAACACTTAGACCCACAGCCAATTTAGAATAATTACTAAAGCTAATTTGGACAAACTCTTTTACAAAGCTGTTTGTTTTGACTTCAGGAATGTGAGGAAAAGTGTTTAAAACTTCTGTGATGTTTATTAAAACCCTTCACTCAGATGAAATCTGAATTTTTAATTATTTTATTTACACAGGCACGTCCAATGACACGCTACCTCCCAAATCGGAAGGAGGAGTTTGACCTCCGCGCCCACGTGGAGTCATCCGGCCACAGCATAGAGACGTGCCCCTTCATCATCCTCACAGAGAAAATGTGCAAAGGCCACTTGGTAAAGATGGGTGGTAAAATTAAGTCATGGAAGAAACGCTGGTTCGTTTTTGACCGAATGAAGAGGAACTTCTGCTATTATGTGGGTGAGTAAAGATGTCAGCTTTTTTTTATTAAATGTTAACATAAGCAGCCTATTAATTAGCCCCCCCCCCCCCCCCCCTCCTAATTTATTCAAGAGACCTGATGACAAGTCATATGACAATCCATGACATCATATCCTCCGACACATTCTGCATTTGGTAGTAAAAAGAAGTTTAAAAGTAATCAAAAGCAGTTTAGAGCTCGTACAGACAACATTTAAAGTTTTTATGCTTTAAATATTTCCATCTTGTGAAAGAAATTGTGTGAAAAATGTTCTCAAAGAGTGTGAAACAGGAGATAAAGACAGATACACATGGCACTCATAAAAAGAGTAAGACTGTACTGAAAAGTTTCTTTTGTAAAATCAGTTTTATACTTTTATTTGTCCCCCCGCGACCCCGCTCTGGGAACAAGCGGTAGAAAATGGATGGATGAATGGACTTTTATTTGTGCTGACAAACAGATCAACTCTTGTTTAGGGGTCCTGTTCATCAGTTCACCTGTTTGACTAGTTCATCCCTCACCTGTTTCTCATTTTGTTCTCTGTATTTAAAACCCTGGATTTCTGTTTAGTTTACTGGTTCATTAGTTGTTGTTTGCACCTGTTAGCCATGCTCCTTGTGTTCTCCAGAGTCTTCAGTTTAGGTAAAATCACAAAGCCTTCTGCTCATTTCTGCCAGCGTTTAGGGTCCACACCTTGCATAACCACTCCTCACATCCCAGCAGCCTCAGAGTGAAATAACCTGCATAAATAACCAGCTCATTATCGAAGATAAAACATGATCTAAACAAATGAACCTAAAAGCAACAGGCTGGGAAAGAAAACGATGCAAAACTTTATTCACACAGATCTGATGAGAACTTGTGCATACTGTGGTGGGAATATGAAAGACAAATGAGAGGACAAGAATAACACAAATGTGTAGATTTAAATGGCTTAAAAAAGAAGAACAAATATTAAATGTTTATCTTAAATCCTTGGTGATATTACTTTATTTGTCTACTTGATGACACATTTTGCTTATATAAAATGTGGAAAGAAAACGTGCGCTCCGTACACAGAGAAAAAAAGAAAGGGTTTAAATTGAACACTACATTAGTTTTTATTTTATAAAACGAGGATAGACAGCTGTCTGTTTGTTTTGCTGCTAGAAAACACATTTTAACAGGAATTTTTAGTGACAACACAAAAGAAACTGAACAGACTGTGGACTTTAACCAGACTTTTCATTTCTTTGCTCCTCTCTTGTTATTTACTAACACTGACTTTTTAATTTTCCTTCTACACTGCTGGCTTTTGTATGAGTGACTCCTTTACTTCTGCGGCTTTGGGATATTATAACAACACCGACTTTTTGAATGCTTTCCTCAGAGGAAACGATTAAAAACCAAGCCTGTGGTGAAGGAAAAAAAAAACACGCGTTGCGTTTTCTCCTTTTTTTACACAAGAACATTTGTCTTTGATGTGAAGGTGTTTACGAGAACGTGGTTGTACATACTTTGCCCTTCCATGTGCCTTTAAGGCCTCGAAGTTCCAGCTGAACACAACTCTGCATCAAGTCTTTTTAAAAACTAAATGACTTTGAGTTTGCTGCTTTTAAATCTCCACTAAATGCTGAATGTTCAGACCTTGTTAACAGATCCGATTTAAGCATCTCACCTGTGAACTTTCTGCAGGATCACCGTGTCTCAGGCCTGCACCTGATTCATTTAGCAGCCTTCACTCGGCTTTTATTCGTGTTGAAGTGGGTTTAACTGTTCAAAAGTGGAGTTTTGCTCATCGTTTTATGGTTTGTTATTGACGTCAGTCAGACTGCGAGCTGACAACAGTTTTCTAAATTATTCACAAGCTTGTTTTGAAACATTAACTTACAATCAAATTCAAAACAGGATCTGAGTGCGTTTTCATTACTGACATCTTGTTCCTTTTTGCTCCTCTCTCCACTCACTCTCCTAGCCTTTTCACCCCCTCACTCCTGACGAAGATGATGGTGATGATGGTGATGAAATAAGATGCAATACTTTCTCTAGATGTGTTTTTCTTGGGGAGGAGGCTAGCTCCTGGCTTGTTCGTGACTAATAACACGAAACTCACATTTCAAAAACATTTATCTCATTACTAAGCAGATTTGACTTTTGGAAAAGGGAGAGGAAGAAAGAAGTGTGGGACACATTTTAGAAGATTGCTGTTAATTGTTGGTGGATGTTTGTTTCTCTGCTGGGCGTGCCGCGCTGGTGGAAGAGACTAAAACCAAAAGACTACTGTTTATTGGAACAAGACTGACATTCAAAAGCTCTTAAAGCGAATTTCATTTGAAGAAATTCGTGAAATTTGTCTTCACTTTTGTATGCGCCTGTAGTTTAGCCCAAACCTATAAAAACCCGTCAGCTCTGCTATCGAATCCGTTAAGTTTCACCCTTAAGTTTCAGTGAGCTATAACTACAGAAGTCCTCCCCATGACGAGTCTCTGAAGAGATCCTGGGGCTGGGGAGACTGGTCAGAGGGTCCAACCTGCTTAAAGCTCCTTTTTGAGAAGGAATATCAAATGTGATATTCAAAAGCAGGGTTTCTTTTTAAGATTTACAAAAACTCTGAACCTCGCCAGCAGCCAAAGGGTGACAAAGAAAAAAATGCAGACAATCCAGAAAGTGCAACAGAGGAAAACAAGTCAGATTAATAGGATGGTAAAGTCTTCAGGCACGGCTTGAAATAGACTTGCACTTTTAATTAACTTTTCTTTGATACAGTTCTTCTCATACCTATTCATGGATCATGTGTTGCTGGGAAAATAGTTTATTCCCCCTTAAAATTTGTGTCTGACTTTTTCATCTAAATTGAAGCTCAATTATTTTCCCTTAAGTTTTCTAGAAGACTAGAAATGATATGAAAAGATATAGAAAATATGTATATGAATGGTTTTCACTCCTGAATTGATGTGATGAGGCAGTTTAGAGGGAAAAGCAGAATTGAGTTGATTGTTAACAGGAAAAGAAGAAAAAAGTTTTTAAATGATGGAAATTGTTTATATTCATCAGATTTACAAAGCATTGAAATAATTACAATGCTTTGTAAAACACACACAAAGAGGAACAGAAGTAAATCAAGAAGTCATGAAAAAAATGGATAATGCTGGTTTCATGATTTTATAATTAATAGGTTTCTGGAAAAAATGATTTTGCAAACTTATTTTAAAATCAATCTTGATTTAAACACGTTACAAATAAATAATTTGATTCTTCATCCGTCTGCATCTGTCAGAACTCACCCTCCACTGATCCTGTCTGTCCTCGTTAATGCCCGTTCTGACGGCAAATAGAAATATTGACATCTTTTTGCTTCCGTATGTTGTTCTTGATGTACTCTGTTTAAAAATAAAAGTAAGACCACATGCTGGTGTTAAGGTAACGTTTCTATCATTCACTCTGGATAAAATCCAACCCTTTTACTGTCAGTATATTATCCATGTATCCCCTCATCACTGGCTCATACCCCAGTCTGGTGTTCGGGCTGGCAGAGGTCTTGCATCAGTACTACAAGATGTAATGTAATGTATCTTAATATATTTATTTTCTTTCTCTTTTCTCAGACAAGCATGAGACAAAACTGAAAGGGCTCATTTACTTCCAAGCAATTGAAGAGGTTTATTATGATCACTTACGCAGTGCCGCCAAGGTAAGCACTTTTTTTCATCACAATGGAGATTATTCTAAAAGTTATACGCATTTTACATTGATCATTATCCTACAGAAGTGATCATTTCTTTAACTGGCTGCCTAGAAAATGCTTTTATTCCAGGTGGTTTTATTTTTTAAAAAAATTCATTTTAAATTATTTTAATTTATTTTAATTTATTACAGTCAGTTGTAGCAAAATTAAACCAAAAGGAAAAATATTTTATTAGTCCTTGAGACAAAAAGCAATTAATCAATCTCCATTTATAAGTTCCTGTAATAATATGTTTTCTAATAGTTGTGCTTGCCCCCCCCCCATATTTAACATTGTGATGTCATTAACCTTATGAGTATTAAAAGCATAATGTTGGATTATGTTTGTATCGTTATCATTTCAGCATTAATACAAATGTCTAAGTAAAAAAAAGCAACATAAATAAATAAAAAATATAAATGTTTCTTTTCTCGATGTCCTCCAGAGCCCCAATCCATCTTTGACCTTCTGTGTGAAAACTCACGACCGTCTTTACTATATGGTGGCCCCGTCCCCAGAGGCCATGAGGATTTGGATGGATGTCATAGTAACGGGTGCAGAGGGCTACACGCAGTTCATGAGCTGATAGACATCTGGACAACAGAAAGGGACTGAGAGTGTACCCGAACCCAGCTGCTCCCTGCAGGAGCTGATGGTGTGTAACGGATACACACCTGAAAAGATGAATTATCTGAAAAGCCTGACGCCTTCCAGTGAATGAGGGCTTATTCGAGGCAAAGGTGCATTTAACAGAAGTTGTATTTATTGTTGTGCTTGAGTTTGGAGAAGAGAAAATGTCTTTAAGCAGTTTGCAGGGTTTCTATGCAGGAAGCTTTCACCTACATCGATCATATTATTTTGTTAAAATATGTTATTTGTTACAGTATGATTTTTAAGCTTTGAGGATAACACTTTCACAATTTCTTACTTTGAATGAGCTCAAATTGTTTACACCACCGAAGCTCATCTTTGCATGCAGCGTTATCAAGCTAACCTTTTTAATACATTTCTACTTTTACTTTATAACCTTACTTTTCAAAAGGGTATATTATCTGTTCATATTGCAAAACTCTAAAATAATTCACTCACACCTGTTATGAGATATTTTCAAAGATAAAATGTATGATACAAATTACATTCAACTTTTTTTTTTGGTGCCAAATACTTGTAATACTTGGTCAGATTTTTACATAAAACTACATTTTGTCCAAAGAGCTTTTCATTCAGAAACAGAACAACAAAAAGCATTTGTAATTTACATGAATATGTTAAGCATTATAATATAAATCTGCAATTACAATGCTATATAAAACCACTAATAAATAAAAATATAAGCACTATTTACTGGTTTGCTTTGTCTGGAAGCATATTTGCAGATGAAAAAGGACCAAACTGAGCAGATTCTGGTGCAAATCTTTTCATACTTTTGTAATTAGTGCTTCCCACCAACACGAAACTAATTACAGCTTCCTTTAGATAATTTGACCTGCCTAATGATATGCATCACAAAGGTATTTTCCTGCAGACTACAACATGCGTGTTTACAAAAGAAAATAACAGTCAGGTGATTTGTTTAGTTAATTGGCTCATTAACTCTTATTATTTACAAAGTTTGCTCAGAACCACTGAAATCCCACCATGTTTTCTATTTCTGGGGCAGCATAATTAATTATAAGGCTTGTCTGCAGTAGGTGGGCCATACAGAATAAAAAAAAATACATGAAATTACATGCAACTTAACATGTATGATTCAACATCGAGAAATAAGAGCACACACACATTTCCCTTAAAATAGTTCATATCTGCTTACAAAGGGCCAGATTTACTAAGGTCTCAATTTGCGTGTACTAAATTGCGTGTGGGATCTAGAATTTAGCGTGTGGGGCGGG
>JBAMHV010000016.1:7130767-7143989 GCA_037177535.1 Pseudomugil gertrudae | reverse complement strand
TGTGACCAGTAATGAAAGACAGGAAACAAATGTGCTGCCTAAATTCAGGAAGTAGTGGAGCCGTGCACAGAGCCAATCTGTCATTCAAGTACTTTTTTTATTACACTGGATTTACTTTATCTTGCCAGATGCATGTGTTTTGGTGCAATATGCATCATTCTGCACCTTAATTAGTTGCAGAAAGTTATGAAAGATCAACTAAAAGCTTTGAGATACCAAAGGAGTACAAAAGGAGACTTTTACATCTAACACCTCTAATTTACCATGAAGTCCTCGAAGAATAATAACTAAACATTACCTTGTTCAAAAGCCAAATAAAGTTAGCATAGTTTAAATATTAATGAATAAGGATTGACTGATGTGTGTTACTTTTTTTTATACTTGATTAAATGTTCTCATGGCAAACAGATGTGTATAAGCCATCAGTTAGCTGAACACAAACAGAAACATCCACAAATCCCCTCTGAGATGCTTCCATTCACAAGTAGTAACCAAACCTCATGTTTTCTTCATATGTTCAAAGAGCGGCAAAAGTTGAGGACAATAAATTCTGAGAGAGATGATGATGAAATGATGGTGTAACCCCCACTAATGTGCCATACATGCACTTGGCATGCAGCCTTGACTTTTCAAACTCCTCACTTCATGCACAATATTTTGGTATGATTTGACAAATCATCTTGTTTTGCTGTTGTAGAAGCATTTTGGAGAAATATCTCCAAAAGTATCGTTTGATCCAACATTATTTACGTAGTTTTAACAACTTGAAAAATATATTTAATTCAGTTACTGCTCTGAGAAGCGGAAGTCACTTGATTTTCTAATTCAAGGTCACACAAAGATGCACTGCAACACATATGTCTCAGTTATTAGAGGGGAAATGTGCTTAATGGTAGTGACGACGTGGAAAGGCAGCTTTCTGTCATAAGCAGCACCTTGGATTTCTCTCATGGCGCTCAAACAGGAAGCCCTCAGTGGGCCAATTAATCCAGACAGAGCGAGCAGTCAGCGATTTCCTGTGAGACCTGCCAAATTCACCAGCTACTACTATCTTAATCTGGTCTCCATTACAACCACATTTTTCTAAATTGCATCAGTCTTCTCTACAAATCTCGCTAAGCACCTCTCATATAGTAGATAAAACACACCAGGCATTTTGCTGGTTTGTCTAAAACTGGGCTGCCCCAGCTTTAAATGGGACAAATGGGCAGTGTTACTTATATTCAGTGTAATTTAGAAATAGTACATTTCTGATCCTATAAATAACTTTTTCTCTGCAAACAGCTTTTCTTTTAGGATGACTCCATTATGTGTAATCAGATCAAGTTTGACCCTGTGAGACCTAAATGTAAAAGCATGTTTTTTTTTACTGGACACATTTGCTACATGTCATGTCTTAAGTAAATCCTGCAGAACTGTAAATGAATCAATTGGTTTTGGTAAAATGTTCAAATGAGAGATGCAACTCAGCAAATGAGATGAACACAGGTTGGACAGGGGAGGGTTGGCACAATGGAGGTGAGCTGAAAGTAACAGCGGGTAAGGAGAGGGAGGGAGAGAGAGAGAGAGAGAAAGAATAAGAGATGCAAATCCCATGGCAACAGCAACCAAAAACAAGTCTAAAATAGGGGGCAGTGTCCGCTATTGCTATAGCAACACAAGAACAGCACAGCTTTGAGATTTGCTGAAAGGAGGAAAACAAAGCTTTATTCTTAACATCTTTATTATTGACACTGAGAGTAAGTTAAATAAAAATAAATAAACAATAAAACATACATCCTGTCATTCCTTTAACAAAAGGAAACTGCCATTAAACAGACAACTATTTAATGAAAGTGTCAATAAAATAATCTAAAAGTAAAAACTTAAAAAAATAAATAAATAAATAAAAAACGCACAACAAAATAACTGCAAAGATAATCTGCCTGCAGTGGCTGCATAAATTATAGTTAAGACAGGTTGATTATCTTTAAAATAACTGCAATTTGTTTTCGGAAGTCATCAGAAGATCTCATGTCCTTATCACACTGAGTTTATAACAAACATAAACTCTATAAACATAAACTCTACACGCGTCTCTCACAATGGAAAACAGCCAAACCGAACTCCACGCCCCGGTTTGTTTACATGAAACATGTGCACAGTCTGCACAGCAGCGAAAAAAAGGAAAAACATTATACTTTACCTTGCCTACCAACGACCAATCATATTTCACCTTGACCCAATCTGACCAATGACAGATCGACAATATGAGCCAAAGTAGCCAATCGCGCTGAGCGTGAACCACTGATGCAACGGAGATGCAACAGCCTACTAAACAACAAAGTGTGTTGTTAATAAAGTAAAATCTGTAGAAAACAACTCGGTGCTTCGTGGTGAAGTAGGCCTACAGTCTCTGCACCGTATATAAGTAAAGGTAGTGTTTACGTAAATAAACTAGGACCATGTTATGGACATTACCGAGTGACTCCGTCCGAGAACAACTCTATTCGCAACAAAGGACCACAGGAAAACCCCACTACTCCTCTAACAAATTAATTTAGTGGTTCTCAGACAGTTATTTGATTAAGCTTTTAAAATAGCTTGGTGCATTTGACATTTTCCTGTTTAAGTTTTGTCCCCCTTTATTTTAGTTCTCAAAGCGGGCAGTTTTTGAGTCTTACATTTAGAAAACAACGTATATTTTATGACTGTGGACCAATTAACAATCACATATGTTAAAGCAGATTGTTTGAAGAAGTTGGCGCCATTACTTTTCCAAACAAAAACAAGTCTCGCAAGTTTTTATAGCGGGATGCGGCGGAGGTGCAAATGTGAGAGACGTCATTCGGTGATCCGCGGAGGGACGAAGGAGGGGCGGAGGGATCTGCAACATGCTTTATCCCGGTGACGCGGTTGGTTGCTAGGTGTGAATGAACTGATGCTTTGTCTCAATTAAGCGAATCCTCACTTCACAGGTCGACCACAACATAGCAGCATCTCGTCCTTTCGCGTTGTCCTGGGTATTTGGAGCTTGAGTATGGCTCTCTAATTTCATCAAGCTGTTGCACCTGAAGAGAAGTCGTGCTTTGCTTTAGCAACGCGCCCCCAAGTGCTCTACAATTTTTCTGCAAGAATGGAGTAAGTCAAACTCTCCTCACTGTGTTTACAGCTGTTTTGTTAGTAAAGGTTTTGTTGTGCAAAGTGCACACACACACACAATGATACAGACGCGTTTTTTTATTGGCTTGGTTACTTTTCTCTTTTCTTAAATAAATTATGCTCAAAGTCATATTATTTGCTTTGGAGCTACGCTCGCGCCCGTGTTAAGACTTATTTTGAAAAGAGCGCGTGGCAAAGTAACTTTAAATAAACTTTCTAAATATTAACTTGCATTGGTGTTGGTAATAATATAACATTTTTCATTGGTGTTGGTAATGATATAACATTTTTCAGATATTATTATTATTATTACCATTAATAATAATAATAATTTTATTATAACATTTGACTCAAAATTGAAGCTGTGAAATTATTGAAAAAACAGTAAAACATGAAAGCACTTGAAGTCTCCTGGTAACGTGGATCTTCTCAATGTTATCCAAATTGCTTAAGTGATCAAACAGAGGTGATTATTATAAAAGGAACAAGGATTAAAAGCAGCTGATCGGCTTTTAATCTGATTTAGCCATTAGGGTGTCTCTCACTTGAGAGCGTTACTGTGGAGCTCCTTGTCAACAGTAGGGCCCCTGACAGCATCACTGTTGGTCCCACGTGTTTTGAGGATGTGAAGTGCGTTTTGCTTTGAGGTGGTTAAAATCTCAGAGGACACTTGCTTTCCCTTTTGTCTCTGGAGTTAATTCTAAAAATGAGAGTTAGTTTATGGAATAGTATGTCAATGTGACATATTTGTTGCGCAGCTGCTTCTGTAAGCGAGTAAATTAAGTATTGACATGACTTTCACTCTTACATCAAATCAAAACACAGGATCATACTGAAATAAGTAGCTGAGGGCAGGACAAAAAGATGATGTTTCATTGGCTGACAAAAAAGCTGGATGTTTTCAAGTTATGATCATCTCTGATCCCCGGATTCTGTTTACCCTCCAGGTTTCATTATGCTCACCCTGCCCTGCTCTCTGTGGCCCATCTGTCAGACCCTTCTTGTTCTCAACATATGCTTGGACTTGGACTGAATCAAAGCACCAACAGACAAAATGATGGCAACATCAGCTCCTGTTTGGAAGAGTCTTCGTGTCTGCCCGGCAGACCCCCTCGCTCTCTCTCACCCACAGGCTAACCACAGCCAATCACAGGGGTGCAGGGGGGAGGTGTCAGAGGAGAGTCAGCACTTAATTGGTGAGTTGTAGCGAGTGCGTTTTTTTA
The DNA here is from genome assembly GCA_037177535.1 of Pseudomugil gertrudae. Taxonomy (NCBI): domain Eukaryota; kingdom Metazoa; phylum Chordata; class Actinopteri; order Atheriniformes; family Pseudomugilidae; genus Pseudomugil; species Pseudomugil gertrudae. Next base: position 7,139,625 of record JBAMHV010000016.1, on the reverse strand, counting down.
TATTTTTCCTCATTTCAGGTGGGCTCGGCACTGCAGCACATTCGTCCTTCTTGAACTGTAAGTAAAAAACTAGCTACGTGTATCATGTTGACACTGGGCTACTTAATTAAAGACGGTTTGCGTTGACCATTTACGATCAGAATGCATTTCGGGAAAAGCCCTACCTGCAATCTTAACCTGTTTTTGAACTTGCATTTATATTTTTTTTATAGCCTGGATATGCTCAGCACCTTGTAACGATGTCGTTTCTTTTACTCCTCACTAGGTGATGGTCTCTCTGACTGGATGACGGAAGAAGTGGATTTTTCCTCGTACCTCCCAAACCCTCCTTCCCCTCCCTCTTCCACCAATGCCTCCCTTCCCCCTTCACCCCTTCAGAATGATATTCAGGTGCCCTCTGACTTGGAGGTCATGACCTCTCTGCTGCAAGAAGAACTTGCCCAACTAGAGGACTACTTCCTGTCTGAACCACTGCCAGAGAAAGGGCCGAGACTGGGAAAATGCGACAGGGGTCCTCTGCCGATGGGTTCTCAGCCATTCAGTCAGCTGCCATATGCATCATACTCTACATCCAACCAATCGGAAACCAACCCACTTCTTGTTACCCTGGCAACCGGAGAACTGGACCTGCTAAGTATCTGTGGCGGGCCCATTGGGCGATCCAAAATTCCAAGACACACCCCGTACAGCTGCAGTCGCCCCAGTGGGTGTGGTAGGAAAAGAGTTTTTGACGGTGTGAGATTTAGTGAAGGATACGACAACAGTTTGTTGAGCTCCAAAGGAAATAACTCAGGTAACTCAGCTGTGACCCTTACTGGAAATTATGGCTGCGTTGAGGATGACCAGCTGGTAGGGAAGAGCTACTGTCTGAGTAGTGCAATCGAGGTTAGACGATGCGCCGGTTTACCCAAAGAAGACAAAAACTGCTGTTACTCACAAGATGTCATAAGTGGTGCAAAGGTTGTTGGTGGTGGATTTGGTTTTGCTGGCTCATTGGATGGTGCACATAAGAAAGAGGACGTGTTGATGTACAGCATGAGGGAAGTAAGCGGAGGGTCTGGTAACGAGGTGCTGAACAGTATCAAAGCGAGCGTGGAGGTGACAAAAGCCAGCGTTTCTTGGAAAACTGAGAGCAGTGAAGGTTGTTATGTTCCAACGACACCACAGTCTGAGGCCTATCACAGCTTCTTAGGGAACATCAATGAACAGGTGAAAACTGAGAGTTTGCAGATAGTTCAGCCTGATTTACGCTGCGGTTACCTTGAGGATCAGGGCCCAGAGTGTTTCTTAATGGCTAGGGAGAGTCTGAACATGGAGTCTTCAGCGCACAGACAAGCATGCAGGCTGAAGGAAGACCACTGTGCTGTGAAGTATGAAGTGGACATCGTTCCACATGAAGGCGGGGAACGGAAACAAAAGAAAAGAGACCAGAACAAAACAGCTGCTCATCGGTAAATTTCCATTTCTATATAAATAAATGGTGACATAATTCTGGGAAAGTTAATGTTTTCTCTGCGTTTTTATGAAAACTTATTGCAGGTATCGCCAGCGGAAAAGGGCGGAGCTAGATTCTTTAGAGGAACAACTGCATTGCCTTGAGGGGAGGAATCGGGAGCTCCGAGACAAAGCAGAGTCCGTAGAACGTGAAATCCAGTACGTTAAAGACCTGCTGATCGAAGTTTACAAGGCCCGCAGCCAAAGGCTGAAACAGGACACAACAGCGTAACGCTCTCCTGCAAGTACGCTCAAAATGATGGGAAAAATGGGGATTGTTGAACATTGAATGTGTCATTTCTTTTTATGGCGAGGGGAACAATGCATGCTTTGCTAATGTGAATTATTTTCTACATGTCAAGATGCTTCCGTTGCTTTTCACACGCAAATCACTCGAGCCTTCACTGTGGCATTGCAATACTTTACCTGACAATCATTTTGAAATAGATCTTCCATCTTGTGAATCTACTGACTGAAGTAGGATTATTTCTGAGGAAGTAATGCGGTTCATTGAGCGGGTTCTAAGTTTATAATAGCCTTAAAGTGAAATTGATGTCAGAAATAGAATTTAATGGTTTTAACTATTGTTTAGTTTTGTTTTTAAATTCAGACTTGCTATGGCGTTTGTCAGTAGTGTGAGATATGTTGTGAAAATCTCACTTTGAGCACATTGTCGAATCAAACTCTTTTCTATAATGATTTCCAGCTATCCTTTAGCTTTAGCAAATATTTCATTTGGTATGAATATTTTCTAATTGTTGAAATAATGCGCTTGCTCGCAACTACAGAAGACTCTAATATAAAAAAAAGCTCACCAAAACCATTTCTTGTTTCAATATTGTTACTAATTTTTTAAATGACTGAACTCTACAGCGTTGAGTAAATTTTATTTCCCTGCTTTGTAGAAAACACTTCCTTTCTGTTCTCTTTATATTTTATCGGTTTATTTTTAATTATCGCTACATCTCTTCTGTTGTAACAAATCACTGGACAATATTTATGCATCTTTTTGGAAGTATCCTATAAGGGGAAAAGCAACAAACTGATCATTTATACTGTTTTAAAGCAAACTGAGATTTTAGTGGCTGTGAAGTTTTCTTGCATATTGCAAATTTATACAATCAGTTTTGCACCTCAGGATACACAGCTTATCCTCCTGTCTTACAAACATCGGTGGATCATGGTGGCAGGAGATAACAGACTTGAAGCTCCCTTTCTTTTATCTTACACAAAGATTTCAAGGTTTTCCTGGTGTAAAAAAATATTTTCCATATGTGCAAATAGTGTAAGTAGTAGTGTTTTAGCTGCCTCACTCTGCATGCTTTTGCATAAATGTACTTGCTTCCTCTCAGAAATAGAAAAATGTAGGGATAAAAAAAGTGAGGATTGTTTCTCTAACTGCTTAAGGCAATAAGTTTTATAGGCCTCTGGCTGATCTGCACTAATTTGTAACAACTTTTATAGGCTCACAGAGCCGAGTGTGTTGATTTCTTTCTACATAAATGATTAAAAAAACATTTCTTATTTATTTCTGAATGTTAACTTTGATGCAGAAGGATTCTTATTTTATTGTCATTCATTTGTTGTTAATCTGCAGAAATAACCACTGTAATTGTCCTTGATAAAGATGATTCCTTTTCTTTGTGTATTTATTTCATGACAATCTTGAATATTCGCTGATTAATGTTTATGTTCATAATGTTTGTTTACTTTTTTTTGGCTTAAAGCTCATTTCCGGTTGTTTGAGTCCCTGCGTTGTACTATCAAATAAAAAAAAGAAAAAAACCAAAAATGTGAATCACATTATAACGCTTTGTAATTTAAGGATTATTTATCCACTTATACACATTTATTTTGTGTGATGTAAACTTGTTTCCCTTTAAAAAATAAATAAAGTGCGTCACGAAGCTGGTCGGCTTACGGAGATTTTCATTTTAACTCTGGGAAATGACGAAAAACATGTTTCCTGTTTATCCAAATGTAAATATTAAATTATTTTACAAATTAAATGGGTAATTTAGGAAGTAAGGAGCTTCGGGCCAGAAGGCAAATCATTCCCACTTCTTCCGCACTTCATCGATTAATGAAGACTATCGATGATCTCTTTTTGTTTAGCTGCTTTTATCATGTAAATTGAATCAATTTATCTTCCGTTTCCTGAAACCACGAACAGTCCAGCCTGTGACTCCGCTGTTCAGTAAACCGGTTTTAAGCGTCACACTCGGGTCTTTGCGGCCCAAACTGTCCCGCAGCTCTCACACCTGATTTAAATCAGCTTATTTTCCCAGAACCGGAAATCTGTTGAATCTAATCTGAATCAGGTGTGTTGGAGCAGGTAGACCACAACCTGAAGCTTTGGCTGGAAAGTATTGCGTAAATATCAGTGTAAACGCACATAGTGCGCATTGATACACAGCCAAAGTGTGGCCCTGACAAACCTGATCTTAGATCTGGGATATAAAAGGCTTGATGTTGATTTGAATATGTAAAAAATAATAAAAAAAAACTGTGAACTCTTAACACAAATAGATCCAGGTCTCAACACATGATGTTGATGCACAACACTGTTTATTAACCAACCTACATGCAGCTTTTACAATTCTCTATTATTGCAGGCAATAAATACATTTTTTTAAAAAAACTTTTTACAACTTGAGAACCCCCCCCCATAACTTTTTAATAAAATTTCAATTACAATGTATGTTTTTTTAATAAAACAGCTGGTGTCTTGAGATTAAACACAAGACAATGGAGAAATTAAATTTTTTGTAACTTTGAGAACAATAAATGAACAGGTGAAGTTGCTTTTACTGACAACTGGGTTTAGACCAGATGATGTAGTCCTACGACAGAGGAGATTATTCCTTTATTTAGGTAAAATGATGACACTTCCAGCTGTCCAATGAGTGTTAAATGGATTGCGGATGAACATGTGAAGCCTGAAAATGTGTCTTACTGGCATCAAGGGAGATAACCCTCTGAGCAATGTGAAAAAAGTGACATCGCTTGAGACTGTAAGCTAAAGTACATGAGTGATGAAGCTCAAGGCAATACAAAGTATGAAGCAAGCCTTCAAATAAGAATGAGAATAAATGTCTTCTTATGAGGACATGCAACATTTAAACTGGTATTTGCCCTCCTGTAGCTGGCTGCTTTATTACCCGACATACAGAAGCTTGCTCTCTGTATAAACTCAGAGCTGCAAAGGCTGCCTGTCTCACTGCATTCTGGGGATCTGTGCAGGCGGCTTGTAGAAGTAAGGTGGACACTTCTTCCTCCAACATCATAGATGCATCGACCATCACCAGGTTTCCCAGGGCAGCACAACAGTAGCGGCGTGTGAGGGTATCAGGGTCAGTGAGCAGAACTGCTAGCATAGCCACTGACCTCCTGGCTTCTTCTATCCACTTCTTCCACTCAACCGTCTGCTCTAGTATTGTGGCCAGACCAACTCCTGTCTCAGTATGTGTGCTTACATGTTTATCTTTTTCCAACTGTGTAGTGTCAGTGCCATTCTCATCAGACATACCTCTTTTGAGCTGTACCTCCACTGCAATATAGCCCAGCCAGTTTCCAAGTGCCCTGCAAGCCACCCGCCGAAGTGGCATGCTGGGATCTTGAAGACAGTCCATCATGCCTTTAAATAAGTCAAGCTGCAGGATGTCTGATGTTGGAGGCCTAAATGGATCTAAATTTCCTAGAAGTCTGCATGTGCCTGCCTTGATCTGGTCAAATGGGTGAGTCAGAGCCTGCTGTAGCACCGAGGCTCGCACATACAGTGGGGGGAAGTCAGGCTGATGAGTGTAGCGGGCTACCTGGGATAACAGAGTAAGTAGCTCGACAGCAGAGTCCCACAGCACATCCTGCTGCAGTAACTCTGAGAGGAGAGAACTAGCAGTTGTGCTTAAAGGAGTCTGATGTGTTGTGGTGGTGGATTGGCTGTCCAGAGATGATGATGATGATAAAAAGCCAGCAGCTGCCTTTTTGAAGTGGGAAACAGAGCGCTCGCAATCACACAAGAGCAAACGGCTCAGCAGGGAGAGAGGCAGCTCTAGTTGTGAAGAAGGGAGAGTTTGAATGACCTGCCAACAACAAAAACACATACCACACAGACAACATGTCACTCATCCAGCAGGCAGCTACAAATAACACAATGCTCCCAATGAAGAACAAAAACATTATGATGTGTGTGATGGATGTAGAGCAAGAGTTAACCAGTGTTGCATCAGAGAATCATGTTAGTCAGTCAGGTCTTTATTGGTGAATGAGAAGGTCCTAACCTGCAGGAGGCTGGAAACAATACCACAGCTGTCATACAACTGCAGAACTGTAGACATGGAGTGGGAAGGAAGGTCCAGGGCAAATGGAAAACACAGTAAGAGGCAGCTCAGTGAGTAGAGGGTGTCACGAGTCAGCTCCACCTCAGGTCCCCAAGGAGCGTCTTCCGTAAACAAACCCAAACTGTCAGGTATAAAAGATGATGTTAGTAGCCCCAGGTGTTGCTCAAAGCTTTGTAATACAACAGAAGCAGCACTGGAAACTAACCAGTCACTGCCCAGCAGCTGGCCAAGTGTGTATACACATTTTGATCCGTTGTCAGAAAACAGAGGAATGCATGAGTATGGGTCCTTGGTGAAGGCAAACAGCACAACAGAAAGAAAGGAGTGCAAACCTGAGAAAGAGAAAAAAACGTGAAGATCTAAAATGGTTTCAGGGTGAACTCTGCTGAATGTGAATTTTTACCGTTCGCTGAACAACAGTCCAGGTTTGATGCTGCACTTGCTAGCGAAGAACTGATTTTTTCCCACAGATCCACAAATACAACTGAATTTAAAGTAAAAAGTACTGGGGAGTTTTCATGCTGTTGAAAGAAACAAAGAGGTAAAGTAAGAGTCTGCCTCCGAAATCAGTGTAAGCAAAAGTTATTAGACATTTTAGCTCATGTCTAACCTCATCGACTGTGTGCAGGAGTAAAGCCAGGAGGCCATCATAGAGTCCCCAACCGGAGGGTGGTGAAATATGCAACTGACAACACAGGGAGAAAAAATAAACAGTGCTGAAAACTGCAGACAGCTTTAAATGTTCTTCAGGAAAATAAAAAAAAGCTTGCAATTCAGTACCTCGCATGAGTCTGAAATAAGAGCTTTCAGCAAGGAAGTTATATTCTCCGGATCAACAACAACATTAACATGTTGGGTGAAGAGGGACAAAACAGAGGCAGCGAGAGGCTAAACAAAGAGACACTGACATAAATATAACAGCAAAGCGTCTTATTGCACTGTAGAGGTATAGTTAGGAAACAAAAAGTATGTTACATGTAAAGAACGGTAAAACAATATAGTTAAAATGAACTTTTAACAAAGGTCAGTGGATACTTACTGCCAGAGCAATGAGATTTGGTTGACTAAGAATTGTGTTGAAGGGTTTGGTGAACTCTTGCAGACTACAGAATAAAAACAGATAATAGCGTGCAGTCAGGAACTGAAACGCAACAGTCAGCCTGCATATAGCAGTATTAAATACACTGAGCAAAATTAGCTTCAGCAAGCAGATGAAAAAAAAGAAAGATCAAACCTAGGTTCTTCTTCAACCCAGTCACAATGCCTCTCCCAGTAGATCAGCAGAATTGTAATCATTTCTCCAAGAGCTGGGATGCCCCACTGGTGCTGAGCATGAGGGAAAAAGCAGAGGATCAACATTTTTGCTAAAGTAATGCATCACTGGCTGCTGTTCCATTACAGAGCAATAACCTTGATGAAGCCCGAGCTTTCTACAGAGTCACGGATCAGGTTGAAGAGGGATTGTGGTAGTTGTAGCTCATGGATAATGTGGTCAAGCATATCCAGGTCAGGAGTCAGCATCAGGTGATGCAGGACTTTGAGTGGGTGATGGATCTGTTGCAAACCTTTAACACTGCCACCTGCAAGCTAGAAACACACACAAAAAATGCAAAATGATCTAAAACATTGAATTATTGTTCAGTTGATAAATGTTACCTGAGCTTGAAATGCTGCTATGTTGGATTTAATGCGAGGTAAAACGTCTCTGTAGTATAACGGTTCTTTCAGCAGCCGGCTTGAAGACGATTCCTGCGCCAGATTCTTCCAATACAGCTCACTCTCAACATCCTGAAGAACATGAAGGGAGAGTACAGAACATTTCCTCCACTGTGACATACACTTCTTTACCAGCAAAGCAAGTTTTACTGAGGAAGAACATAACAACAATGGCATGTCACTGACCTCCCTGTGCAGTGTGGCCACATTGTCTTTGCTGCATCTCCGCACTAACCGAGGTCCGACCTCTACTGAGGGAAATTCCTGCTCATAGTCTATGCTGATCTGACCCCTGAGGAGAAAATTTCCATACATTTGAACATGCCTCTCTGTACCTTTTTCAAGCAGGAGTTTGATTATTTATTCTACACTTGGATCCAAACACCTTTGCTCTGTTCTCGAAGCTTGAATCTTCTGGTGAATGCTTTGATTGGCAGCTGCTACAGCTGATGGACCTGGAGCATCAGAAACATGACTGGAGGGATTTATGGGGATACACTTCACAGATGATGCTGTTGCCATGGCAGAGATGTCTCTTCCATTTCCGTCCTTTTTCTGATAGTGTGCACAAAAAAAGTTACAGCTACTCATGAAGTTAATAAATAACTCCTAATGTGAAAATAAATAGGAGTCTTACTTTTGTGTCTGCTGGATTTCTTCTGTTCTCCGACTGCTCTCTGACCTTTCGCAGTAACCTGCTCTCTTGGTATCTTTTTTGTACAGACTTTTCAGCCACCTGCTTGAGTTTCAGCGCCATCACATCTGGGCTGGGAGTGACTGTCAACGGGCTGAAGACATTTGTGTTCGACACTGCCGACACAAGTACAATTATTACAACAGTGGGAACCAAATAAAAAAGAGAAGAGTATGACACTTCTTTGCTCTAAAAGTCAAAGAGTTGTAAGAATCACCTAAAACGCCATCAGCAACAAACGGATGGTGCAGGAGGTCTGGCCATGACAAGCGCTTTTGAGGGTCTTTAGTCAACAAACCCCTCAGGAAACTCTGTGAAGACAACATAGAAAATATTATTAACAAAGATACATTACAATGATATTAAAACAAATACATCATACACTCAAACATTTAATGCTTTGTGTCCATTTACACCTTCATCTGACCTCCACACTCACTCCTCACTGCAGCTACATGACCATTATTTCATTCAATCTGTTTATAAAAAAAATCCCACCTAACTGTTTGTAAAGAAGCACAACTTCTTTCCTTATTAATTTTTTTTCTGGTTTAAGTTTCAGTCATTTCAGTTATGTTTTGTTTTGCTAAATTATTTCCTTTGTTTTGACAAAG
>JBAMHV010000016.1:7102349-7127473 GCA_037177535.1 Pseudomugil gertrudae | reverse complement strand
TATATATGTATATATATATATTAATTAAATGTTTTTTCTTTCCCTACACACACACATATATATATAAATAATAATAATAATAATAAATATTAATAATGTAATGGAGCCTAACGCTTGTTTAAAATATGATTTCCTTTATGTTATTGTCCACCAGATGTCATATGTGAGTCACACAGAATGAAATCGGGGATTAAACCTAAAGAAGCCCTGCTGTCTTTATTCTGAGGAATTTAAGATGAGATATTTTTTAGTGATAATATGCGTGCAATAGGCCCATTTAGCTCTCTAGAAATAAAGATGAGAACATTTTATTTTGAACCAATATGCCACTTTATCGTGTTGAATCCCATCTTATAGGCTATAACTAAACTTTACCTTCAGCCTGATGAGCCGCGCAGATTTTCTGTTAGTGGGACGTGTTCATCACATTGAACTGTGATACGATAGACCAACTGTTTGCAGAAGTTCGAGCGACTGGGCAGAAAAAGACCCCCAACTGAAATGCTCATCCAATCCCCACACCCCACCCACCCACCCGCAAAAGACTAAACATGACGACAAATGCATAAAGTCTACAAAAGGCAGCAGTCGGCCCACTCACAGGTGGAGGATGGAAGTGGGTCATGACCGGGAGTAGCTTTCTCTGAGTGGACTTGTATAAGATTTAGATCTCTGCGTTTTGGATTATGCTTTTCATCCTGATCTGTGTCTCGCGTCGCTTCCATTGAACTTGCAGATTCAGTGTTATCTGTTTACTCTGCTGGTCATTGCATTCTTTGTTGAATGCAAAGATCGTCATGTTCATCAGAAGAACTTTACTCCTTTACTTTGGAGTCTCACTCTTAAAGCTTGTCCATTGCATGGAAAGTGACATTTGCTTTCCAGTTACATTGGATGACGATGCCAGAAGGGATTTTGACAACGACGTGGAAAACCTTAATAGAAAAAGTGTCATAAAGATACACGCATTCCACCAGGAATTGGTGATTGATTTACATCAAGATTCTAGTTTCATTGCTCCCTCTTTTTCTAACCAAGACGCGTCCAGACTCCCAAACAGCGATGTCAGCGCTGATTTGAGCCGGTGTTTTTACTCCGGTTATGTGAACGCAGACCCCTTCTCCTATGCAGCCTTAAGCCTCTGCAACGGTCTACACGGTGCGTTTGGTTTACAGGGATGGGAATATTTTATCAGTCCGGAACAAAATAACACCAGAGGCACAAAAAGCGCGCACATCATCCGGCGCAGACGCAGCAACAGCCTCAAGCACAGTTCAGCCTCTAGGTGCGGAGTGGACAGCGATTTAAGCGTCCAAGTTGCGCAATCCCTGAAATACAAGCGATTCACGGACTACAAAAATATAACTGAAACCATGCTGAAAAGGTTTGGGAGAGCCAAAAGGTTCGCCTCAGTCCCCAGGTACGTAGAGACGCTTGTAGTAGCGGACGAGTCCATGGCGCAATTCCACGGAGATGACCTGAAACATTACCTCCTGACACTGATGTCAGTGGCAGCTAGGTTGTATAAGCACCCCAGCATTCTCAACTCCATCAGCATTACAGTTGTGAAGATCGTGATTATATCTGAGGAGGACAAAGGACCCAAGGTGTCCGGGAACGCAGCCATGACGCTGCGCAACTTTTGCACTTGGCAAAAAAAGATGAACAAAAACAACGATAAGCATCCAGACTACTGGGACACAGCGATTCTCTTCACTAGACAGGTAAAATGTTGGAGTGAAATTAAAAAGAAATGCACAGAGATGAGCAACCAAAATATTTGACCACTGTCATAGTTTTATATTCGTTACCTGGTTATTGCAGAAAAGTTACTATTAATATAGATTCCCTTTTAACACCTCAGATAATCTATTTGCTCTGAAACACTTTACTTGGTGAACTCCACTAACAGCATCAAAGCATTGGCACTGATGTAAGGTCACAAAGGAAATCACTGCAGAACACTTGATGGCTCTTTAGAGGGTAGTTTTATAGACTTGGATCCCACCTCTGACATCTTTCTGTACTCCCAAATATTTGGTGGGTGACCCGGGGTCAGACATTAAGTCATGTCTCACATTCATCAGTGTGATGAAAAGTTTTAAAAAGAAAAGTTCAGCAGGTACATAAATTTATTTAGGAAACAGGAAAGCTCACGCAGCCTTCTCTTATTGTTTCATTTGCTGTTTTAAAGTTGTTTCCAGCAGAATTAAAGAGCCAAATGCAACATAGTTACTTTGTGGTCAGCATGACATAACATGACATGCAGATTACTTGTTATACCTGCAATTTCACCAAATAATGACAATCAGTGCCCAGTGGGAGGCACTTGTCAGAAGTGTCTTGTTTCTCCTCCAGCTGTGGGTTTTTAAGCCTACCTCCTGCCTGATTCTCATTAAACCAGACCCTAAAGGGATCATTGCAAAGGTTTTGGGTGGTGGAGTCTTGTATGTATGTCAGAGTCACATCCTATATTTTTCTCTCCCAGCTGCTGGATCCAAGTCTGAGACAAGCTGCTACACAACAGCTGCTGCACTGAACAGATGCATTTACATCTTTACAATGTCATAGTCATTTTGACATACACTTCATCCGATATTTATTCTTTCAGCTGTATTTGCACGTGGTATCCATAAAAAATGCTTTTCCTGTTTATAACAGTACACCTAAAAAAAGTGGTCAACCATTTTTCCCTTTCTGGATTTTTACACATGTTTAGCTCAAGTTTTAAACAGCTTATCCAAAAGACTCTATAAAACTGTACTGGACCCTTCCTGCAGTGAGTCATGCAGCTGTAATTTACTGTATAAAGCAGAAAGGCCAGCCATGACAGTTTCCATCACTGTCTGAATTAACACATGAACGACAGACACAATTTCTTTTAATCTGAAGTTTTAAAAACTGAAACAAGCAAAGAAAAAAAATGCTTTAAGTAATTCTTGTCAATGGTGAAAAACTGATCCCTGCTTGTGAATTTTGTAATTCAAACCATGTTGGAGGAACTGAATGATAGCTGGTAAATACTGCCACTGTATTGAGGCACAGCATCCATCAATCCACCAGCTTCTGTAGCACATGGCAACATCATGTAAACTTTTTGTAAATAAGAAAAACTCATATGATGAGAGTGATGAAAGAAAATGACCAAAATGATGATGAAATGTCCACATATTGTTCCCCCTGCAAACAATCATTTAACATGGAGTTTTATTTCACGTCTTTAGACTTCAGTGTCTAGTTCATCTCAGGTGGATTCTAACATTGTGACTCAAAATTAATCATATCAGTCGATTATTTTTTTCTTATTATTTATTTTTATTGTTTAACATTACTTTCAGTGGACATTTAAGTCTCATAAACTGTGCTGTTTACCAACTCAGTGTAATTTTCTAGGTTTTATGAAGACCAACGTGATGTTGTCCAGAGGCGACTGCGGTTGTGTTTAAATTCTCCAAAAAGTGCTTGCTGTGAAAAGAATGTTGCAAGATTACTCAGTTCATTAAGTCACACACACTGATTACCGTACAAGAGCAGCCAAAAGATTAAATCAATGTTTGAACCTCTACGGTCCCCTGGGAGAGGACATGGTTGTGCTTTTGGCTCACTGCTTGTTTGTCTTTACTTGCTTGGTAGTGGGCTGAAAAAGAAAGGAGTCCACCCATGTCTGGATGTCATAAACTGTGTCTGTAACAGTGCTGATATTAGACAGAATAAACAAGCTATTTGTTTTTTCACTGCTTTTTAATATTGTACACCTAAAGCGTCAAAGGTAACAGGCGAGACAGAAATAAAAAGAATTATTTGCTAATAAAACTATTGTTTGTGAACTGCAGGCACACAAATGTGGTGATAGATGACAGATGTGAGAAGTAGGTCATAACAAAGAACAAACTCCCTGATATGGTTGTTTCTTCACCCCAGTTCAGTTCAACTGGCCCACGTATTCACGTCATCTTCCACAAGAGCACATCTGGACTAAATTTGCACCGGTCAACTATTGTGGTTTTAGTGGTTTATTCTTGAAGCTGATTTTTCATAATGCTAGAGGTCTTCACTTGGCCCAGATTTATATATGGATGCATTTAGTTTATGGGAGCTGTGTAAGATCAAACCAGTACTGTGCTGACCACCACAGGGTTTAGGGTAAAGGTTTTTGTGATGCTTACTGTCCAACTTGTTCTGTGATGATGGGGTTCTGCTCCAAATGGATACTGGCTAAAATTGGGTTTTAAAACCCTGTGGTAGAGAAATAGGTCATCTGGAAACTCTGCTCTGGCATGGAAACGTTATGGTTGGGGATAGCTGAATTAGCTCATAGAGGAAGGTGAGCTCTAAACACTGTTGCCCGCTAAAGAGATTTAAAGTGTGGGTGGAATGAGATGCTGCTGAACACTAGTGGACGTTTTCTCAATCTCCAGAAAAACAAAACACACCTCAATTACAATATGATGACATTGTGGACAATTTAATGATCATACTTTTATAAACTCGGTTCTCTTGTTGTGACAACATAATATGGGTCTGTCAACAGGTGACATCACTACAAAAGCCAAAGTGGACAAGAACCGGGAGTATTTGCTGATAGGTTCAAACTAACGTCAGTCAGGAAGGGAAAACAGTGATAAAACTCTGAGAACATATGGCTTTGGGAATATTTCTGACTTAATTGTGGTTCCTTTTTTTTTACATAGAAAGAGTGGATGTATCATCATCTTTCAAATGTTCATGTTTTTACTATTTCTAGTGATGGTGCCAATCTTAAAATTTGCAGATGGTTCCAGTCCTCAGAAAATGGGAGTACTTGTGTAAAATGAAAAATAAGGAGTTAGTAAAGCACTACCCTCTTTTTGTCAACACCCCAATAAAAGGTGACGACTGTGAGCGCGTGTTTTGAGGTCATGTCATTGGCATTTGTGGTAAAATAGCTCAAACAAGCATGGATGGAGAGATGTTTTTGGACTGAAGCCCAGTTTCAGGACGAGGCAGAAGCAAACACATGCAAATCTTTTTTATTCCATTACTGTGCTGTCATATTTCTTTCGCCTTTATTTTCCCCCAATATAATCCAGCTGGCAGCTGCATCATAAGAGGGGAAATCATTGTAACTCAGTATCTATCTCCAGTAATGTTGCTTCATAAATGCTGCTTGTCTGCATGTTTTTAATGTAACCATTTCCTGACAAGTTCTCCAGCTTTGTGTGTAAGGGTATTTTTCACTGCATACTGTAAGTTTAGCATTGAACTGTTTCTTATTTCCACCCTGTAAAGATTTACCATTCTGGTGTAAATGTTGTTTTTCCATCCAGGACCTCTGTGGATCCTCCACCTGTGACACTCTCGGCATTGCAGATGTCGGCACCATGTGTGACCCAAAGAGGAGCTGCTCTGTGATTGAAGATGACGGCCTACCTTCAGCCTTCACCACTGCTCATGAGCTTGGTATGACTAGTCGTGACTTTCAATTATTCAGTAGAAATAAGTACTTTAATATGTTCTATGTTGTTTATGCATACACACTAATACAAGAATGTGTATGTTGGCATGTTGCTTCCTCTTTGCAGGACACGTGTTCAACATGCCCCATGACAACGTACAGGCATGTGAAGATGTGTTTGGGAAACTACGGGACAACCACATGATGTCTCCTACACTTATTCAGATCAACCGCACCAGCCCCTGGTCCCCCTGCAGTGCAGCCATCATTACTGAATTTTTGGATGCTGGGCATGGTGAGTTACCATAGTTCCCTGTTTCCAGCCAATATGTCACAGTTAAGATAGAACCTGAACTGGCCATTACTGAAGATCTTTACACAGTGGTGTTAAACAAACAGGTTGGCATGTTTTTGATCACCTTGGAAGAATATATCTCCAGTAAGTTTTCCTGTTCAGTTAATTTTTTACTACAGCAGCCTTAAAGGTGACTTCCAGGCTTGTGTTGCTGATAATTATACAATTTTCAGGCATTTCAAATCAGACAATAGCAAAGCCTCCAATATTACCATTCTCATAGGAAAGACTGGTAATAAACCAAGGAGAAATATATCCATTTGGATGCAGATTGTTTGCCAAACAGACCAGACCACAGGACCTACCCTTGGAGCAAAGAAAAAATGTAACTTTAAAACTGCAGCCACATCTGCCCTAAATTACAAGTCTTTTTCTTGGGAGAGTCACTGCAGTGGTTTGGATGAGGGGTGTTTCTGCCCAGTGTTTCCCATGCAGGTTTACTACAAATAGGAAAATGGTTTTTGCTTTGCTCCGTGTCCATTTTTGAGGATATGAGAGAATGTAAGACACTAAACTGGTGAAAGAGAAATATGCTGAAGAGCATTTTTAACTTGACAGTGAATGATTTTAAAGATATAAAACACAGTTGTAACCTGGTTTCCCTGATAATAAATCTAGACCTTTAAAAGACAGATAGGGGGAAAAATAAATAAAAACATGTGTTGCCACGTTTGAGACACGTTACATATCATGGTAATTTGTTACCTGCTCTTCTGGCTGCACACACAAACACACACCACCAGCTATTGTTTTTCACGATTGCTTTCTGTAGTGGTTTGTCTATGTACTAGGGTACTATCAGCTAATTAGTGTGTAACACACTGTGTTCTGCCAAATCTGTGGTGAAATGGGAGGAAACAAACTTGCCACCAGCTGCGACTCATTCATTTACAACTTTATTATCTGTTGAACATTCACAGCAACACAAATGGCATAATAAACAAAGTTAAGTATCCCAGTTTTGCATACAGCACATGACTCTCCTCACATATGAACATTTCCTATAAAAGGTAAGAAATTTTGTTAATTTCTGGAGAGTAAAATCCTCCTCCTGCAAGCTTTTTGTTCTACTTATTTAGAGCTTTTAATGACCATCTATGATTAAAAAGGTCTCTGTGTGGTAGAGACCAGTGTTTCTCAACCCTGGTCCTCAAGTACCCCTGCCCTGCATGTCTTAGAGGCAACCCTACTTTAACACACCTGATTCCAATTAATGAACTTTCTCATCAAGTTCTTTGCAGCCTGTTAACGAGCATTTATTGCATTCAGGTGTGTTAAAGTAGGGTTGCCTCTAAGACATGCAGGGCAGGGGTAGTTGAGAAACACTGGTATAGACCATGCTTTTGACCTTTGCACTCTTTGTTAGTTGCATATAATTTCAAATTCAGATCCAAAATGTTGTCATATTCAAACTTACTGATCCTGCAAGACATGCAACATGGGTGGGCTCATTGGTTTTAGGGGGAAATTAAGGTTTGGGGATGGGGTGACATGGGGTTGGAAATGCTTTACGTGTGGGGTGCTCATACTTGTTTTTTGTATATATATCTGTGGGTTATGTGGTATTAACCCAATACACACATCAGGCTGTGTTTCCACTTAAAAGAAAATAAAGAAAGAAACAAGGGAAGTGGCTGCTTGCCGCATCCAACCATCCCACCCACACACACGTTTGATGACAAGGTTGAGATACAGTAAAAGTTTATCAAAAGTTTAGACACACCTACTCATTAGCTTTAAATGAGTATATGTGTCCAAATCATTGATCTGTACTATGCATTTTTATATATAACTATTGATTATCCTACAAACACTCAGCAGACGCCTTTATTCAAAGCGACTTACATATGATAAGGAGTCATTTTAACCATAGCTATTGAGTTATGAGAACATGCAAACTCCACACAGGAAGGCCACTGGACAACCCTCCCAGCCTAGGCTCAAAACAATGACCTTCTTGCTGTGAGGCCACAGCGCTAACCGCTGCACCACCATGCTGAGTTCATAACATTGCTTCCAATTCATGCAAATATTCTGATTAAACCTTGAGATAAGAAAATCAAAACCCTTTGAAATTCTTCTGCAAGTGTTCAATAGCTGTAACACCATCTGAGTGAGACGAAGTTCACCGTATGTAGGTGCTTCTGGTCTCTCATCATGTTTCATCCAACTTCCCTAAACATTAGATAATGTTCAACAACCCCAAGGTTCCCTATCTTGAGTTTATTGATTGTTTTCTCTGTAATTAAGATCTATGCACCTCATTGTAACAACATAGCCCCTCATACATAACAGTAGGGATCTTTAATAATCAGGTTTTAGATTTTACAAAACTTTTCAGTATTATATCATGGACAGAAGACTAATACATCTGAAATGCACCAAAGTGGATCTCATTGTACTCTTGGTGTGATCATTGCTGACTGGTCAACAAAAGGTCCTCCTATAGTTGCTTTGTGTTTTAGTGCCTTTACTTGTGCACCTTGACCTTGCTGTTTAGTTTTACACCAACCATTTTGTCTTGAAAAGAGCATGTTTACCTTCCCATTTTTCCTTATACGAGTTTTTCTAAAGTTAACTAAGAGTTTAAAGAAAAGTGAGGCTATATTTCATGAGTATATGTTACACAATTCCCAATCACTCCAAAATTTCACAAACATTTTCTTAGAACTTTAAATGGATTTAAGGATTTATTCATGTATATTAGCAAAAAGAAGTTATTGCTTATTGAGCATTTCTCTTCCAGGCGAATGTTTGCTGGACCAGCCTCAGAAACCATTAGTCCTTCCTGATGCACAGCCTGGAGAAACCTACAGCCTCGACCGTCAGTGTGAGCTCGCCTTCGGAGAAGACTCCAAGCCTTGTCTCTTCATGCAGTCGTCATGCAGCCGCTTGTGGTGCACAGGAAAGTCCAGTGGCCACTTCGTGTGTATGACGCGGCACTTTCCCTGGGCAGATGGCACCAACTGTGGTGATGGAAAGGTCTGCGACCGAGGAGTCTGCTCTGACAAACAGGTCCACAATGTGAAAGTAAGACTCACATAATGATGCGGTTATTAACTATCAGCAAATACTTAGATGTCATTCATGAATTTTGTTATTTATTTGTGTTTCCAGGTGGATGGACGCTGGGGTAAATGGGGTTTGTTTGGTTCCTGTTCGCGCACATGTGGAGGTGGTGTCCAACTGTCAAAAAGGGAGTGTAACAATCCTGTTCCATCAAATGGGGGTAAATACTGCCAAGGGGTTCGAGTCAGATATCGCTCCTGCCATTTGAACCGTTGCCCTGAAACAGGTAAGAGTTGCTCAAAGCAAGCAGCTCGGACCAGATGCAGTTCTGTCTTTTAGTTCCACTTCTTACCTACTGTACTCTTCCTCCTCTCTGTGTAGGTAAGAGTTTTCGTGAAGAGCAGTGTGAGACATCTGGGCAAGGTTTCAACAATAACCACATCACCCAGCCTGTGGTGTGGGTACCGAAGTATTCGGGAGTTTCTCTAGATGACAGGTGTAAACTCATCTGCAGGGCAAACGGAACTGGCTACTTTTATGTCCTCTCACCAAAGGTAAATAGCAAGAATAATTTCCTTTAAAAAATTATATTTACAACATGAATGTAGTAGCCGGACGTATTCCTTAAGCTCATAAACCTCTCAAATATAATTACTCTGCACAATATTTAAGGTGAAAATAGCAGCTAGCTAACATTTTCTCCAGTTGAGTCAAAGTAAAACTGAACAACTGAACTTTTGGTGTTTGTCCCAAATCGGGTCCTTTAGAGCATTAGCTAACAATGCAACATCATATAAGAAAAACTTGAATTTCTCATTGCCAACTAAAATATGGTTACAATCACAAGTCAGTTCTTCACTCCAGTTATTCTCCCTTACAGACTAGCTTTATTTTTTTCAAAAATCAGAGAAATACACCCCTTAATGCCCTAAAACGGCAACTGTCTTTATTTCTATTAAAGCAAAGACTGTAATTTTCTTACAGTTGGTACAAAGCAACAGCAAGGCTACCCATAAATACCCAGCAACACTCGTATAACCCCAGTTCTTGTATCACTGCAAAAGCATTCATAATAATTCAGGATTTAACTCAAAATCTACCTTCTCCTCCACAAAGCCTTTTAAAGCCACTTTGAGTTCATTCCTACAAACCCTTATAAGGTTTTATGGCAATGGTATACTAGTGGTTCTTTACTCTAATTTATTTTCTCCTCACTCTAATGAACGGCTGATAGACTTGAGAGTAGACATGAAAGAAGTTGAAACACAAAAGGGTGTAGACAGACATGGAGGGACAGACAATGCCTAAATGGAAATTGGATGTTTTATTTTTGGATATCAACATAACAATGACAGTCCTATAAAAAAGAATTACATCAGCTAGCTGAAACTAAAGGAAGGAATGAAGGAGGAGAGGAGGGCGATTTAACTCACACAGATAGCAGAGTGTGGGGTGAGCTTAAGCAACAGTGAGACAGAGTTCACACAGTCTGCAGAGGAGAGGCACATACGGGATATGTACCCAGAGTCACGCAGCAGCTGGATTGTTTCACTTATTAGTCACAGACTTAGATATATATGAACTAAAGCTTCAGTGTCCACATCACAATAGACTATGTTGCAGTGTACTGCATTACATACTACACCAACATCACAAAGTGCGCTTGATTTTTCTGTCTAATTAGGGGGATTCTATTTGAATGGGGAAAGTTAATCTTGGTTGTGTTTTCCAGGTTGTTGACGGGACTCAATGCTCACCAGATTCCACAGGAGTGTGTGTTCAGGGAAAGTGCATTAAGGCTGGGTGTGATGGCAAAATTAGCTCCAACAAGAAGTTTGATAAATGTGGAATCTGTGGAGGTGATAACAAGGCCTGCAAGAAGGTGTCAGGACTCTTCACAAAGCCTTTGTGAGTAAAACTCTCATCATTATCTGACAGGCTTTACACAATACTTGTCATTCTTCAGCATTTAATAATACACACATTGACTGTGAAATGTTTTGGCATGCAGGCATGGCTACAACTTTGTGGTGATGTTACCAGTTGGTGCAGCCAACATAGACGTGCGTCAGCGAGGCTACAAAGGAATGATGACTGATGACAACTATCTGGCGGTGAAGAACAGTCAAGGCCACTACTTGCTTAATGGGAATTACATAGTGTCTGCTGGTGAGAGAGATATCATTGTAAAGAGTAGCTTGTTGCGCTACAGCGGCACATCCGGCCTCTCAGAGACCTTGCAGGCTGTAAAACCGCTGGGAGAAGCCTTGACTGTAGAGGTGTTGTGCGCAGGCAAGATGACACCTCCTCGCATCCGCTACTCATTCTACCTCCCTCGTCAGACCAAAGAGGACAAAACTCTGAAGAAAGATGGGCACACCAGCTCCCACAATAGTGTTCTGGTAGAGGATGGCAGCAAAGAGAAAGGAAACACCCTGAAAAGCTCCTACAGTAAGGAGGATTCTGCAGTTGGGAAATGGATTTCTGCAGCCTGGGACCAGTGCTCTGTGTCCTGTGGACAGGGTTTCCAGAGAAGGATGGTGCAGTGTCTTAGACCAGATGGAAAGCCAGGGGTGGACTGTGATCCTTCACAAAGACCTTCAGCCACAAGGGTTTGTGAAGAGCCATGTGCTGAGTGGCACATTGGGCAGTGGTCCCCATGCTCCCGAACCTGTGGCAAAGGCTTTAAGAGACGACCACTGCATTGCAAAAGCCATTCTGGGCATATTATCACAAGGGATCACTGCGCTGGCCTTCGTAAACCACAGGAGCTGGACTTCTGTAACCTATCGCGTTGTTAGTGACTCAAAACTACAAACTACACGTGCTTAAATGTTTTAAAAAGACTGAATTAAATCCACTTGCAAGTATCACACCATGTCTGTCAGATGCAGATGTTTCCACCTGCATCGCTGGATTGTTAACGGATGACAGACATTGCTTGGAAGAAGTACATGAATGTTGGAAAACAAGTAACAGCTGGAGGATGAATGCTGGAAGATATTCCTCTCTGGCACCACTCTGTAACTCTGAGGGGAAAATAACATAATAGAAAGTCAAGTAAAATTTAAATCCTTCGTTCTGTCAGCCGATGGACAATGCCCATTTGCAAGCAATCGATCTATTCTGCAGCCTGAGTCTGGAACCAATTTAATGTCATAATAATTAAAAATCAAAGTTTTTCATCTGGTTCTTGCAGATATTTTAGTAAAGCCAACAAGATGTCCAAAAAAACAAATCCAGAAATTTTTCAAACAGAAAATATCCCAGAAATGACTTGTAACATGTCTATCGTTTGCTTATTAATTTAGGAAGGTAACATCTAATTTATGATATTTAAGAGAGTCTACTGCTGCATCAACTATATACTGAGAATACAAACTAATGGACACCAGCTGTGATAAAACAACAGTAATAAAATCAACGATAGCTTTTGACAGCAGCCTCCACCGTATTGTTCTTTTAAAAGCATCTCTAGCACAGCAGTTCTTGTTAAACGGTTTGTCTGCATCAGAGAGGATTTTTTTCTTTTGTTAAAAATATCTGATATCACACACCATACACACACATTCTGAGCTCAGCTCCTGCCTCCCTTTGTTCAGCATGTTTCATCGTTGCCTTCATTTGACCTCAACTATTTGTCTTCACATTTTGTGGTCTTCAGCTGGTCATGAAGCTTATTACGTCAAGCCTGTCTGGCAAAGTTACCACCAATAATTTATTATCAATGAAACAATTAAACACAGAGGGAGTGTTGCCATGGAGCTCCTCAGAGCCTGAAGTATTATTGATTATAACCTGAAATCCATTATGCCCTTCTTTTTGTAAGTGGCGCCATTGACCAGTCGAGCAACCAACTACAGGATGAATGCATTAACTAAATTACCATTATTTTAGTTTGTTTTTCTACTTTTCTAATGAGCTTTTGCACATTGTACAGCAAAAGAAACCATTGACCTACATGAGCTGTGCTGTATACTATGTATACATTTATTCAGCTCTGTGCAAAAATGTAAATAAGACACCATTTTTTTACCTAGACATTTGTAACAGTATTTGATTTATGCATATTTATTCAAAAATAAAGCAGTTACTTAAAAATATGTTGAATGTGTCAATATTTTTAATGATGTCAGTATCTTTGAATCAATATCACATCAGCCAGTTTTCTCATCGCCATCAACATCCTCATCTTAGAAAATCCGTTCATGTTGCACATTATGTCTTGTTGCCATGACGTCAGTTACTTTATATTGTTATGAACCCCCACCATTACCCCCTCCCCACCACCCAAACCCAGACTGATTCTAACTAGTCCATTGTATTAGTAGTAGTATAATACATTGCAGATGACCATAACCTCTAGACCAGACAGACCTGCTGATGTGCAAACAGATGGTTCTTGTTTGAGTATTCAGGTCCCTCTTGAACGTTGTCACTATTGTTCCATTTAAAAACAAATACTTAGCAACATGACCTGTAGTGTTTTACAGTTTCAAGATCCTCTAAAACTATAATTCCCTTGATGTAAGCCACATTGCAACATCTAAAATCCATCTAATGGATATGGGGTAAATATGACTCATATCAATGTCCAAACTTTTATAGCAGCTAGACAATAGGTGGATATTTAGAGTAATTTTTTACTACTGTCAAATGTCAAAACCAGTCAAAAACAGCACAATGTACAAACATTGTTTAGGTATTATTAAATTTTAATATAATTTCTGTTTTAGCTGTCTGTAGACAGACTTCCTCAGACGCCGTTGACTGTTTCCACACCTATAAGCAGCCACTCGCTGTCTGAACATGAATGAATGAACATAATACATTTTAGAAATAGTGACATGCTTAACTGTAAACTAGTATAACACAGGGGCAACAGCATTCCTTAATTTATCTACCACATTAATATCAAAAAGAAAGAAAAGAAATAAAGTGATGACCCAAATGTAATACTACACCAGGGCCCAAATACGTACCCTCCCTTGTTTGAACTAATCATCAGTTCTCACATCTGCAGGTAAAGTGATTTTAAAGGTGAAGTACTGGTGGCTAACGTGCCTTGCAGCAATTCACTGCAGCCTATAAACTCTACTTTGCTGTGCATTTATTTCACGGTCAACATTTCAGACATGCAACTACAAATATTTTCCACTGTGATGTGAACTCATTCTCTCTGCCTGTTTCTGTGACCAGTCCAAGAATGCAGCTGTGAGCTAAAATGGAAATTGTGAATTGTGCAGTTTTTGACATGACGACTTATGCATGACTGACTGTCTGACTTTGAGAAAAAGGGCTGTAAGAGTGACTGTATGGAAAGTATTATTTTATGCATTTTTATCTAAGGGGGAATAAAGCAGTATAAAAAAGCTAAGGAATCTGACCTACATAACAACAGATATACAAAAAACAGGAGGAGAGCCTATAAATATTTATTTGTTCCACTTGAGTCATATCTAGTTGCAGGTTTCATGGCTTTCACTGAATCAGATACTATATGAAAAGAACGTTTGGCTGTTAAAGCTTCTTTCATATCAGGTTTTAAAGTAGCTAAAGTCTATCTTATAACTTGTGTTTCATTAAAGTTAACTGAACAAAGAAGCTTAAATCAACTGAACAGTTTATTGTGTGAATGCCATCAGTTTCTTACATGGTTTCTTCCTCCTTGTACACCTTCTGTTCCACTTCATCCATTCAAGTATTAAACTCTTCAGCTCATTCAGGAGACGATTGCTATGATAGGCAACACATTGGCAACTCATGGTGTTATGGGGTGCTAGGTGTAAAAATTCAAGATTAAAACGATTGCTGACTCGTTTTCATTATTTATCTCACTTTTTTTATATTTAGCACTTTTTTAATTTCTGAAACTATACACAGTTCCACATACACATATATGGGTGTCAAATATAAGATGTCATCAACAAATTACATTTAAATCTAAATACCTAAATATAAATATAAATGCTAAAAGTTAAATCCAAATGTTAGATCTTGAACTTAAATGTTTCAAATATATGCTGAATGACTCCACCACTGACATCCTTAACCACTGAACAAGCACACGACTTTATGAAACATAATAATATTAATAAACATTTCAGATTTCTACTGAAAATGTTGGAGAAAAAGTTTTTGTTTTTACATAAAAGCAGCTAGAAGATGCACTGCTTTCTTAGTCTACCACCTTATATAAATAAGCTTATTTTTCTTTTTTTTTACACTTAAAATAAAGAGTTAAATTCTCTGACTCTTTAGATTGTACATATAATGGATGGACAGTAAAAAACTTTGATCATTAAAAAGATAAATAAGGGTGCTGCATTCATGCACATAATTTCTGATAAAAAAAAGACCACAGCTACAAGGGCTTACCAATAAGCCCCATACTTTGTTGAATTTCCTGTTTAAATAATTAACCCACCACTCCACATTCTCTAGATCCCGTGCTGTAGTTCTCTAATTAAGCATTAACCCATAATCGCTGTGACCATTTTAAACTGGAGAGGATCTCAGTGTCTGTTAAG
The DNA here is from genome assembly GCA_037177535.1 of Pseudomugil gertrudae. Lineage (NCBI taxonomy): Eukaryota > Metazoa > Chordata > Actinopteri > Atheriniformes > Pseudomugilidae > Pseudomugil > Pseudomugil gertrudae. The sequence goes on along the minus strand of JBAMHV010000016.1, from coordinate 7,112,145 downwards.
TATGGTGACAAATTTTCTGTGTGGCGTCTTCTGTCTGATCAACAGCTTGTTTTTGTTTGTGCAGCTATTGCTGAGTCAGATGAACTGCTCACCACAACTCTTTTTAACAAGTCTCAAAGAAATGCTTTGTATCTTGTCCATGTGACCATGAATATGCAGTTGGAAAAGCCCAATGAGCCTCATTATTGCACATCTATGAGGAGGTATGCTGACTGCAGCAGGAATAGGATCAGTCTGCAAACAATGTGATGACACAGCCACAACTGACCTCTTCTTGTGGAAAAATAATGCACCAATTCACTTTACTGTGGCTAAGTTAAAGTGTGTGACACTTTTGTGACACATGTAGATTGTTTATGTGAGACTTCTCAGTTCCCATAAAGCTGAAAAGTAACTGTCTAAGTATGTTGTTCAGTCTTTCCTCTGCTGCCTTGTTGGAGCTAAACATGAACCAAATATTAAGTTCAGATTAGAAAACACTCGAATGATGATGGCTATCTGATATATTATGAGTAATGTAGGAGTTATTTTAAAACATCTATAGAAAGACACAAATGATGTTGATATTTATGTCATTAAAATAAAAGTTTTTTCAGTTGGTATGAGTTTTTTAAACTAAAATTATATTTAGTGAAGAGATCAGACATATTTGGAGAATGCAGAGATATTCTTTGCCTCTTAAGACTGCTGCATCTGTGATCCAAAACTGAGAAATAGGAGCTAGTGTTAAATATTACTTTAATTTAGTGAAATATTTGCATTTTTTCTTTGTGAAGAATATGTTTAGTCCTTTAATTCAATCCCATTGTAAGATCTCCCGTGTTGCCATAAAGCATACAACAATACCAAAAATCTGGGTGAGATGTCCGTTTTGTCCCTCAGAGTTTATTACAAGGCACCGCTATGATGACTCAGGTAATGTCCCCTAAAGAAACTACGCCGCCATAATGACTTTTAAAACTCAAACCAACTTCTATAAAGGCTTTAGGTTGGTTAAAAAAAGACAAAGCAAGTATTTTATATTTCAACATGTCCACCCAGATTCCTGCACTCTCTGCTCCCAGCCTTATAAAGACATTTTGTTCTTTTGTTTGACTTTTATCTTTGACCTTGCTTGAGTGAAAATATGAAAAGGGAGAGAAGGAATGGAGAGAACGATCTGAGATGTTTTTCCATTATTGTCTGCATGAGGAGAACATTTCTCGGCCCAGTCTCGATGTGTGAAAGGAGAAATTTATGATCAGCTTCAACATGGGCTTGTTTGTGCAATATGTCTGTGTGTAAAAGGTTTACTGAGGACATGTCTTTACTCAGAGCTTAATATTTACTACATGTCAGAAGAGTTAATGAAGGTAATGGGTGTTTTCTTAACTCTGCATTTAGAGTAATAATCCAAAGCTTTGCCACTGGGTTGTAAATTTGTGAACATCTGCAATTTTAACTACAAAGTTTATGAAAATCTGCTAATGCGACAAATATTGGACACCATATTCACTCCTGATGTTAAGCCTGGAATTAGGAGGGGAAAGGTAATTTTCATTTAATTTTAGCTTTGATATTAATCTTTGGCGGTGTTAATAGTGAGCTTTTTGAATGTAGAAAAGAAAAGTTTTGTGTGTGCAAATATGTACAATTGTACAAATATTTATAATGGTATTGATGTATCAAGTAAAGTAATTATGAACAAAAGACAGAAGGGTGGTGAAAACTGAAGCAAACAATATGAAGCAGGCTCAACATACAAAGGAAAACTTTCCATACCCAGGCCTAACTAACCCAATGGACTCTCCCAGTGGCCATGATGGCACAGGGTGTCATCCTCCCACTCAGCGTATGTTCCCTTTCATGTAATAAATGGAGATTTGGAATAAAATGAACAACTGTGTATTTATGGCAGGCTGGAAATGAACACATTCAGTCCGAGCAGGAAGGAAAGATAACAAAGAGTACAGCTTGTTGGCCGTTCGGAAAACTTTACCACCCACTTCCAGTCTGCCAGGAAGTTCCTTCTAGCCCGCGTTACCTTCACAGATAACCTTAGATCCCTTAATGACCATGTAGAGAATAAATACAAAAGGCTTCTGGATGGACCTTCTTCCTCTGTTGGGAAATCAGATGTAACCAAACATCCCCATAGTTTCAAGTCAACCTTTAATAGGAACAGCAACAGCTGCAACAATTTTCCAAATGCTGCAATACGAACAATCCAGTCTTTTGGGAGATTGATGTCAGAAAAATGATTTTGAGATTATAAAAATGTTTTGTTTCTAACAAAAGTTAGAAACAAAACCATTTAAAACGTGGACATTGTTGAAATTGTATAATGTATTGTTTGATGCGTTTTTATCTGGTAAACTAGAAAAGACACCAGGAAACATTTTGTAGTTCGTTGACTTTTAAATCCACAGAAACAAACTAAGCTGTAATGAGTCTGTATTGGGCTACATAAGTGGTCTCTTTAGGTCTTGCATCTTGAATCCTGCAGCTAGTCTTTGACTCTAGTTTAGGGTAGGCCAATTACTTCCCTTATGTTGTTTAAATTATTTGTCTGCACAGATTTTAGTGATATTAAATAATAAAGGGTGTAATGATATTTCTGTTTTTTCTGAAAATGAAATGGTCTCTATTTCTGGGTTTAAAATTCCGACAATACTGAGTAGCTTGGCAAGACACTGAGTTTTAAAGCTGTAATTCATTATCACCTAAATAAAAGACATTGGCATTTTGTAACAACTGATGAAGGAGGATTTAAGAATATTCTTTTCACCATTTTTCTTACCTAGAGAGAAAATTGTTCAAACGGCAAAAAACAAATGATTGATCGGGTCTTCAAACAGAAACAGGTCTCTCTGTGCAGCTCAACCTAACCAAGCACGTACATATTTAATGTTTCATTAAAGATGTTTGTCAAAATACCCAAATCTGGGGTTTTGTATTATACTTTGCTCTAATAATGCGGTGTTCCTCGATCCCATATAAAGAGAAAAAGAGATTGATGAAAACCATATGTGACTGTATGAGAGGGGAAGTACCAAAAGTGGGTGGGTGTGGGATTGTTATAGGTTTCTGACGTTTATTCTTCACACTGTAATTTGGATCACAGAGCCAAACCCCTGGTGATTGAAAATATGGCATCAATCAAGAGACTACACAATACAGTTAAGGTGCAGTGCAGGACAAAACCTGGCTGCATGGGCTCTCATAATCTGATTGTAGTGGGTGGTCTGGGTGCTTTCGGTTCTTTGTTTAACCCAAATCAACACAAGTTTGTAGAGCATGTAATGTGGTTACGAAGGCAGTTGGACAAAGAAAATGACAAAGGCAAGTTTCTGGATTTCCCTTCTGTGTTTGAATGGGAAGCTATTGATACGTTTTATGGTAGCACGGCATTTTTTACATTTTCTTTGTTGTTAAATTAAACAGAAATATTTTCCTACAGTGTAAAAGGTTCAGAGAGGTTCCTGGCAGAGATTCAAAGCATTAAAAGTTATTCCTTTAACCTATTCTTTATCTGAATTTAGCCTGAGCCTGCTATTCCTCAATGAAACTCTTCACTTCCAACCCTCTTAGAAAAAAGGATGAAGTCATTTGATGCTATAAGCTTATAAAGCATAGTATCTGATGGGAATAAGGGCAGTTTACTCTGCAGGACCGTTGTTTGAAATCTAAAGCAGGGTTCTCTGAGAAACAGACAACATAGCATTAGAAAAGGTATTTCAACTAAACCTTAGTCTGTAATATTTCAGAAAGCAATGAAGAGCTCTAATTACAACTCCTGATTTATAAATGAGGCAACCAAGGCTAATCTAAAGCTGATGTGCATTACAGCCGAAAATGCTTGGAGATTGCATCAGACCTTTCTAACCAGTAAAATGATAAAACAGAGAGGAATTTATGTTTTCTCCAAACTGGTAAATTTTCATGAAGTTTTCTGACTTCAGCGTACACTGACCTAGAAAAACCCACAAGCCAAGATGATATGCACATGGAAAAGCATGAGACAGAAGGGAGGAGAAGTTCTCTGCTAGTAACAGCAAAAGCTATTCATCCTGAATTTATGTCAGAAAAGCATAATAAGAGAAGCCATTAATTGTCGCTGGAAAAAATAAAAGCATAGTGTCATATTTTGCCTGAGTGTACAGCAAGCACTGTGATATTTACAGGATATATTTTTTTACAGCTGTTTTCTTTTCGTGAAGGTCCCAAACCCTTCACAAAAGATTGAACATACAATGGATGCATAAGTGCAAACCAAACATGAGACTTTATCAGTTATTTTGCTTTTGTTTGGGAGGGAGGGGGAGCTTCATTCTTGCGAGTCTGATTCTTCAAACTGGTCCCAGACCACCATTCTGCAGCTGTGAAACTTGAAGGAGGTAATGAATAATGACTTGGATTATGATAGTGAATAAGGCCTTTTTTTGCATGCTGCTGAACTGAAAAGAACCAGAAACAATCCGATGGTTGGTCCACTGGAGACAAAAGGAGGCATTTTTAAAACAAGCTTGACACACTGATTTCTTAGAGAGGGAACTGCAGACAGGTTTTACATGAAGATACCGTGGTTTATGCAGTGAATTTTCTATACCACTCAATCCAAGTCAGGGTTGTGGGTTCGCTGGAGCCAATCCCAGCGATTAGCAGGCGAGAGGCAGAGTACACCCTGAACATGTCACCACTCCATCACGGAACCAACATCGAAAGACACACAACCATTCCCCCTCGAGCCTAGATACACCACTAAAAGCAAAGCAATGTTAACATCTACATGGAACAAATTAACATTAAAACAGAAAATACTGTGCATCCCATCTTTGCATTATGAACATTGCTATGGTGATAAATTTGGTGTTTTTCTGTTTTTGCTTCAAAGAAGACGATTTAAAATGCCCAATTAACTCACTAGTAGCTAATTAGTTTTGGAATTTGTAGCTTTTTTTTTTTTTACAGTTTAACCGGAGAGAGAGGGAGACACAGAGAGAGAGAGAGCAGGATTGTCACTTCCTGGTTGGATTAAGCTGAAACAGAATCTCGTTAGGTTTAGAAAACAATCATGGTATGTATTTAAATATAGTCTTTTTATGACACTGCCGTCACTTGTAAGGATGACTTTTTACAATTCACAAACTTTCTTTCATACACACTGGATGACTATTTTTTATAAGTAATATAAGTCCACCGTGGAGGACACATGGAAGAAGACAGTCTCACATAAACATGTAACTTGGTTAAATCACGTTAGTTTATATGACTGGACACATACCTAAAAGAGCCAGTCTGTTTTGACACTGATCAAGTCATAAAATAGGAGGCCCCTCTGTACTTGCCATCACAATATTAATAGGATGGAACTAATCATTTCCATCTCAACGGGATCTGGCTATGTCTGTGTCTGCAGACATACTCACACACCCAAACACCCACACATTCATCTCGTTGCAATGGACACTTGCACTAATACAGTTTGGCAATCCAGAGGGAAAATGAGCAGGAAGCCCAACATTACAACATTTGCTCCCAGAAACTCTTAAAGCCAAGCTGACCACAAAGCAATGTTTTTCACCTTTACTTCTCAAAATCATATTTAAAAAGAACAAGTGTTATACTGGTCAACTTTAATAATGGTCAACTTTAATAATAGATGAGATCCACGGAAATTTCATTCAAACAGTTTGTGATGCATACTTAATGCTCTAACAAGGTGTGCATCTCTGCCAGTAGAGAATAAGCAAGAATTTCTTATTCAGTGATCGTACTGCTACCTAAAATTATAAGCAGATTATATCTGGTGCATAAAAAAATATGACCTGGTACATGAAAATGAAGCTTTTACGTACTGTATGTCATTAATTTTAAAGAAGGGAACGTTTAATAAATAACTATTTAAACAGAAAAAAACACACAGTGGCTATAAAATCAGTTTACACAGTAAAGTACATGTTTCCACTCTATTAATTAAAGTGTTTCAGGAAAAACACATACTTTGGCTACTGCTTGAAGGCATCATTTGCTTATAATGAAACCACGTTGAACCATGTTGGTAACCTTTCTTTCCTTACTGCACTTATCTAATTACTTTTAGAACCACTATGAGTAGGTTGGGGCAAACTTGTGGTTTTTGAAAGGAGTGATGGTTTATGTAGGAGTTTTTAACTGAAGGAAGTCTAGACAGATGGTCAGATTTGCCCCAACGGGTCACTGCATTCTGCATCATGTGTACAGATAGAGCTGAGGATGTGAAGAACCAATGCACCAAACAGATGTGACTGCCCTTTGCAACTAAATGATATACAGAGCTGTAGTGATGTCATACATCATAATTTATGGGGTGGCATTTTCAGGCTGCAAATTTGGCTTTTGGCTACCACCATTGTGGTAATGGGTTCAGAAGTAATAAACTTCAGTCTCTTCAACTGCAGTGTAGTTGGAGACTAAATATATATTTATATGCAAACGTATAAAAGTGCTGTTAACTAGATTAACATCTGAACAATCTTGGCTACTACTACTGTTGTCATGTTAACAGCAGAGTTAACGGTGCATATTGTGACGCACGCAAGCATCAGAGATGCTGGTGTTCAATCTGATGCTGCCAAAAAGCCAAAAACAACAATGTTCATATATAAATAATGTAGCTGGAAAATCTTCCCAGTGGATGGCATTTTCTGAAAGGATTGCAGTGTCTAAAACTTTATGGGGATGAGCACAATCTGCTTTTGATAAACACCATATGTAAAAAACTATTTTCTCCTGTTATGTATTGATTATTTATCTGTTCTGACAACATAAATAAGGAAATATGCAGTTAAAATAGTTAGTAAATTCACCATCATACTGATTCAATTTCTATACCATTTTATAATGTTGCAAATTCTTAAACTTCAATCTAATTTTCAATGGATTGGTAAGTTTTTGAAACACAAGTATGTTTTGTTGTGCACAAAGGTCAGAGTATGCAACACAGTTTTTATCTGACAGAGATACCAGTCAAATCCACAAAATCTCATGATAAGAAAAAAGATAAAACCTTTATGAAACCTTTAATGTTCTTGACTTACTCACAGAAGCAAAGGGTCAAGTGTGAGAAAATAAAACAAAATTATAACCCTAAATTCTCTGTAGATGGTCACAAGAGGATGATGCTTCAATCAGGCTCATATTTTACAGAAAAGATAACACTGCACGATGATAATTTGTCTTTCCCATGTTGTTGATGAAGCTGTGTGGAGTAACTCCAACTGAACATGGGTCTAAACGTCAAGTGCTGTGATAAATAGACGTTGTACTGCCAAAGATATCAGCAAACTGAGCGCAGAAGTGTTGCATGTTAAGAATGAACTGAAAGACCTGAAGGGCTTTTGTGGTTTTCATGTGTAATGAGAAGGAAGAATAATTAATCTGTGGCATGATGTATGTTGCATTAAATATTAGTAAATAAGAGAGTTATGATTCATTAAACAAGAGTCTACAATGGTCTGAAAGCATTTAAAGCCCATTTATATTAGAGGAAAGAATAATAGCTTCAGACTGGAAACAGTACAAACATGGTAACATTATTTTAGTCATAATGAGAGTTAAAAACACAACTTCAGCAGTTCTCTACATTTCCTGGAGATGCAAGTTGCTTAAGGGATTATATTAATTTGCATTTGCAGTACTTTATATTTCAGCAAAATAAAACATTACATGTTGGAAAGTACACTTTGTTTTTACATAATATTCAAGTTACTGTTGAATTCTTTGATAAACATGGGGATTTTTTCAGACTACTATTGCCTCAGGGGCTCATTCTGAGATGTTTGCCGATGAAAAATAGCTTAATTTCTTGTTCCCGGAAAACATGCTGGAAACGAATCCCCCCCAGAGTGTTTTCTGCCACAAATCCTCTGGTGACTCCTTTAAAAAGGAGCTCATAGTTTCTACAGGATTCATGAAAAAATAATGATGTACTGGGTGAAACATCCTTTCCTGGACACCCCTCCTTTTCTCTTTGACAGCTGGGATAGGAGCAAGTACCCCCACCCCCATGACTCCTAACAGGATTAAGTGGGTAGAAATAATATATAGCTGGGCAGATAGATGGATGAAAATGAAGAAGTGAACCAGTGGAGATGGAATAACTTAATACTCTTGAAGTTTTTTAAAACCAATTCATGGTTTTCACATCCACTTATGTGCATGTGTGAGGTAAATTTAGTCATCTGTACCAGTCTCTTCTCAGTTCACCAAGTCCCTCCCAGCCAATAACATGCAGCTGAAACAAATTAGTATCCATCCCATATGGAAAACAAAGACAAAGATAAGTTTAAGAAGAAGAGAAATGCTTGTACAAAGAAAGATTTAGCAAAAAACTACCAATCTTCATTTTATGTCCAATTTACATTAGATCAATTACATATCCATCCATGAGCAGCTTCAGTACACCTGACTCAAAAGATAATATGACTGGATCTATTGCATTAACAGTTATTTGGTAATGCACCTGTGGTGCATATCAAACATGCAATCCCTCCATCTGTTGTCTGTCAATTATCTATACTGTTTATTCCAATGAAGGGTCACGGGTAGCTGAAGTCTACCCCAGCAATCATTAGGCGAGAAGGCGGGATGATGGACAGGTTGCCAGTCCATCACAAGGACAAACACAGAGAGAGAAATAACCAAACAAACAACCAGGTACACACATTCATTCCGAAGGACAATGACAACATGCTAACCATTTAACAGAACTAAAAAATTCAGAATTGAAAGTTCATTTATTAGAGATGTCTGATATCATCGGCATACCAATATGCCGATATTAGCATTAAAATGCAATATTTGAAAATATTATTATAGGTTTTTTAAAATTTTTTAATGACAAAACCTTTAAACAGCACGGACATATTGTATATGCTATGTTATACACTCTTCAGCAAAGTCTACTTTATTAAAAATAACAAAATAAAACAGATGTCATGTATAGTTTCCCAGATATTTTTGTTTGTTTGGTACAAAAGAAATATCTGCGTCGGGTGACACCGGTATCGGAAGTTTGTTGGTATATTGAATAGCGACAATAAAGCCAATATTGAACATCACTACTAATTTTCTTTTGCTGATTTGGGAAGTCAGCTACACATTGGTGATGTGTTAGCACCACAGCCTCACAGAGCAGAGGTTGCTGGTTCAAGCGAGCAGTGACCTTCTGTGTGGAGTTTGCATGTTCTCCTGTGTTACTGTGGGTCCTCTCCAGGTATTCCAGCCATCTCCAACCATCCAAAAACATGCACGTTACTTTAATTGATCATTCAAAATTGTTCTTACATGTGAATGTATGAGTAAGTGGTTGTTTGTCTCCCTGTGTTAGCCCTGTGATGGACTGGCAACCTATACCCTGTCTCTTGCCAGTTTGTTATGCTATGGTGCACAGTGCATGATTGGTGGATAATGTGGTGTGAAGTCGGTATAGTGCAGATGAAAATGTAGGTATTGGCCATTAATGACCTCACATAATCTAGATGTTTTCACATTAAAGTTTATTTACACATTTGTGCATTCAGTTCAGCATTCATTTAATTCATGTACTGATAGTGAGATTAACTGAACTGAAATGGCCTAAAAAATATATATAAAAAACATTAAAACAGACTGCTGAACATACATTTTCTGCACTTTATGGCTCCCTATGTCCACATAACTTACAGAACATTTGCTATGTATTAATTTCTTCATGTTAATGGGGGGGGGGGGGGGGGGGGGGGGGGGGGGGGGGGGGGGGGGGGGGGGGGGAGGGGGGGGGGGGGGGGGGGGGGGG
>JBAMHV010000016.1:7068811-7083161 GCA_037177535.1 Pseudomugil gertrudae | reverse complement strand
GGATGGATGGATGGATGGATGGATGGATGGATGGATGGATGGATGGATGGATGGATGGATGGATGGATGGATGGTCAGAGGAGTCCTGTCTGTAGGCTGAGGTCAGGCTGCTGTAAACAGCTTCAGACAGACCAGTCATGCTGCTTCTCTGCTGTTCGGTCAGCTGAGACGTGTGCAGACATGTGAGAAATATATGTCCATAACTCTGGACCACACAATTTGTAGGTTTGATAAAGGATGCATCAGCATGTATTGACAAATAACCATTTCCTAACTTGGGGAAGCTATTGTGATAATTTTTTTCATGCGTGTCAGAGAAGTGGAACTGTAGAAATCAACACTGCCTGTCTCAGAAAGTTCTGAACAAGCTGTGAAAAAATGTGAAGCTGTATTTTTCTGAGTCTTTACATTTGTGGAGTGACCTTGTTGAAATGTCCTGTTTATGTCTACACAATTCTGCCTCCAAGACAAAAAATTTTTGAGTAGATCTTAAGATGAAACAACAGTCTAAGCCAGGGGTGGGAAACCCTCTGTTCCAACACACCAGATTCAAATGGATGAATCACTGTACAGATCTTAATAAGCTGTTTGATCCTTTTGATATAATTCAGGTTTACTGGTCCAGGGATGCATGAAAGCCTACAGGATTCCAAGCGTTGAGGATTGTGGTTTCCTTACTCAAACAGAGCAGGAACTCATGATTCATTATTCATTATTTCACGGCCACAATTCAAACAAATGGGTGAGTCTGGAAAGAACAGGAAAGTGAGATTTAAAATGTATATTTTATACTTTCTGTTGTAATCCAAGAACATGGGGAGTTGTTTTCATTGTGTAAGTACTGGATTTAACACAGTTTGGGAGATTCTCTTTCAGCCAGTTTATCAACCTGCTGACATGCAGCCCACAAAGCACTTTCATACGTAGGCTTAGGAAGCCACAGCACGGGCTCTGGAGAGGTTATTCTGTTATGTCACTTTAACTGGTGCACATTTTTATATGTTTTATATGTTTTGTTACAGCCAGAGGCCTCTCCAACTTTGCTATGATTGAATTTAGAAAAAACTCATGTATCTTCTGAAGTCATTGCTAGCACATGGTTTTATCACTGCAGTCAGCAAAGAGTCAGACAGACATGCCTCAAACTGCATCACTACAAAGGAACAGATTTAGTTCACTCTAATCTTTCTGCAGTACATGGAAATTGAATGAATAAGTTAATCTTACTTCAGTTATTAATGTATGACAATAAATTACTTGCACAGAGATGTGCAGCACTTGTAAACTGTTCAGAGAGCAGTTTTTATCCTTGTGCAGATGAAACTTTAATTTGGTTGTTTATATATTTACATATCCTAAATACCTCTGTAAGCTGATGTGTCTGGTTTAGGTGTTTTTTAACGTCTCATAGGAAAGACAGCAGGCACATTATAAATTAAATCATTTACATTTAGCAAATGTTCTAAATAAAAAAGTCGCCCCATTTCATTTTACATAGACAGAAGTAAGAGAAACTGACTGTTTAGTTTATTACTTTTTATTTATTAGTTTATTACTTCTTAAGCCTTATAAAGTAAAACCTTTACATTTCTTTGTAGCTTCACACCTGCACAAAACCTTTACATCCCTTCATATTTCTATGGATCTAGATGTCATTCATAATCATTCAGAAACATGCAAGCATATTTAATCCTATTTTATTATCAAGTAGACTTAAAATAAAATAATCAAATTTCCTCTTACACAGCATAAAACTGACATTTTTATGTTTTATGCTGCACCATGTCAGCTTACACAATGCAAAATGTCCATAACACAGTCTCACCCCCTCCTACCACACACACACACACACACACACACACACACACACACATATACATACGTGAAACATTGCTCACATACCTATGTCTGCTGCTTGTCTGCATAGAGATTAGAGTAATATTGACTTGATATATAGTATTCCTGAATGAAAGTCAAATCTCTGTTTTTATGGGCCTGATGTAATGTTATCTGGTCTTTCAGTTTCCACAAAGTGGCTTCAGGTATCTACGCAAACGGTCTAACATGATTTCTGAGGACTTCTCTCAACAAACAGGTTAAAAGCAACAAAGTACCGTTTGTACCTGAAGATTTGAAGCATTTTATTACAAACACTAATTCAGAATATGCTGTCATACTAAAAGGCTATATTTATTCTGATCTTCTGAATGTCAATGTACTGTCGTTTTAATGGATGTTTGAAATGACAGTTCATCTTGTAAAACTTGCAGAGTAATGTGGCGTTTGACCAGAAATAAAAGTATTATTGCCATGCCATACCTGTTTAAACAGAGAATTTTGTGAGCATCAGCCTGGCCTGTGCCCAAAGGGCTCTCAAAAGCTAGTTATTATAAGGACAGGTGGCGCTCCTTTTTACACTTCCTTTGAGGTGTAGACTTTAACCACTATTATGTGAAGAAAGCGTGCAGAAGAGGACAAAACCATTTATGAAGATGTTGCTCAATGTACTTTTTCCAGCACCCTGCTTGATCAGCTGTGTATCACCACACAAGTACCTTCTTGGTAATGCTGATATTTTATTCATTTAATGTGTTTAGACAATACTTTGAATTACTCAGATTAAAGGAGGGAACATAGAAACTGGTGACCTGTCCAGGGCTTACACCGCCTCTTCCTCAGCGATTGCTGGAATAGGCTCCCGCTACCTGTGACCCTGACTTGGATGAAGTCGTATGGAAAATGTATAGATGTATGTATGTATGTATAGATGTAATTTAAACTGAGAAATTTAATCCATATACCAAAAGATTTCAAAGTCTATTAATCTTTTATAAGCAAGGAGTTAAGCTCTTCACTATATTGCACGTGTTGCACTAGTTGTAGAATAAAGAACCAGACAGAACAAATGGAGACAAATACATTTTAAATAGTTGTTTTATTTTGGGGGAAATTGGCTGTGTGTAAGTCTTTGGCTTTAGTAGGTTGTGTTAAATGAATAAATCTACACAATATTTGAGTCTTTTGCTTAATCTGTTTTTTTTCCACAAGTTATGCAAAAACAAAAACATTTTACTGTAAAATACAACGGGATGTTTCTGCTTGTGTAAAACCATAGCAAAAGCTGGGAACCGGTAGTGTCAGTGTGAGTTTGTGCATGTTCACCTGTTTCTTGTTTTATTTTGCTATGTTTCCTGTGTTTCCATTTAAGCTTTCTTGTGTTCTGCTTGATTGGTTTCACCTGGTTTAATTTAGCTCATTTACTCCACCTGTTTCTCATTTGTTTGTCAGTGTATTTATACTTTTATAGTTAGTTTCTATTGGCTCTCTCTTGGTCAGTATTATGTCCTCAGTTTTGGGTTTGTTGGAATAAATATCCTCACATCCATCACTCTGCCTGCTGCCTCCTACCTGCCTGCCTTGGGTCCACACATCTTCTCCATATCTCCATATTCGCTAACCCCAGGAGCGTGACAAGTAGTGAGTTAGGTTTTTTTTAAAGCACAGGCACGTGGAATTAGTGGTGGACACATGTATGTGACTTTGTCAGCTGAACAGTGAGTGTAGTGAGGATGATGGATCATACATAATCTAAATGTATATTTTAATTAACCTGCAGTAACTTGCACTTTATATTGAGATCAGTCGACCAAACTAAAACCTTTTAGACAATCCTTAAGCAAGAGTCATTAGAGGCAGGCAGCTGCCAAAGCTGAGAGTTGGACAGTCCTAAACTGTGATAAGGACGTCAGCTTCACCCATTTTTTCTTTCTAAATGTGAGATGTAACATTGACTGTGTTGGACATACAGCTGAAACCAGAACACGGTAACATGTGCAGAATTATTTGTATCTTCCATCTATTCTGAGTTTTGCTGGCATTAAATTTGAAAAATGTTTATATTTCCACAAGACTTTATCACTTTTTTTCCCTTTTTGCACAAACTTATTTACAATTAGCAGATATTTTTGTCACATTTTAGAAAAGTTCCTAACCTTTCTGGAAATGTGTTGTATTAGCAAATAATGGACTTTGAGGCAGATGACAGATGGTGTTGCATTTCACTACCTGTTAAATTAATCTCATTTAGGACAAGTGTAAAACACTTCAAATAAGTGGCTACACATTTGTTTAGTTTTTTTTTTAGTGGCAGAGGTTGGTCAACAAATCCATTACAAGCTTACAAATGTTTATTTTACTGCAGCTGCTCTGATTTTGAGCACTTTCAATGCACAATGGGTTTTTTCCCTCTTTTGTTTGCCAGTGAAGTCCCGTAGCATGAGCCAGAAAGTGGGAGCCGGCCAGTATCAGTCCATGATCTCACAAGAAAGGAAGTATAATGAGTTGCATGTTCCCAACATCCAGTTTAAGAAGTCATGCTCTCAAGCAAATGCCAGATTTATACAAAGCCAATGGGTGAGTGCCATTGTGTGAACACAGAGTGTTTGTACATGATTTTCTACCACATTTAATAAATGCTTATGCTGATTGTGTTATGTTGATTGTGTCTAGAATGTTAAATACAGCCAGAAGAATCCATAAACTTGAAGAAAGATGTTTTACATTAAGATAAATAATGGCAAATGAGTCAGCTGAAAAGTAGAAAACACTTAGTCCTCGGTCAGCAGGCCAACATGCTGTCATGGTTAATAGTGGAAAAGAAATAGACAGATTTTTTTCAAAAACAAATTAAACTTTTAGGCCGTGCACAAGCAAAGAGTGTGGAAATATTGCAACACACACAACACAAAGTAAAAAAGTGGATCCTAAAATGTAAACACAAAATGAACGAGATGATCTGGCTGCAGAGCTTCACTGTGGAGACGGATCTGTTGTAGGCTCCACTCTCATACCACCTCCAACCATCGGGCTCTTTAAAATAAGTTATTACAGAACTTGGGCAGCTGTAGCTCAGGTGGAAGAGCAGTTGTCTTTCAACTGGAAGGTTGGGAGTTCAATTCCAGGCTTCCCCTGACTACATGTTGGAGTGTCCTTGTGACGTTCACTGAACCCCAACTAGCCCCCCGATGTGCCGATCGGGTGTGAATGTGATTATGTAGTGTAAAGTGCTTTGAGTGGTTGATAAGACTGGAAAAGTGATGTATGAGTCCATTTAAATGCAAAGAAGATTTTTATAAATAAAATGCACTGACAAAATCTGCTGTTATAACCTTTGTGTTCCTGTCTGAATCATGTTTTAAATAACATTAAGCACATATTAAAACATTTTTCTAAATATAAAACACCAAAATAATCAGCAGCCTGTTTTGTAACCTTTTCGTCACCATAAATAACATTAAACACACCCCTGTTCTCAGCAAAACATACTTTTCAATCATAATAGCCATTGCTGCTGATTTTACTGTAGAAAATATTGACAACTGTACATAATACAGAGATAAACACACTGCAAGAATACATTTTAAAGTAATTCACAGTTTAAGTCTTTATATTGCAAAAATGCTAGGCTGTACGCTTCAAATCCAAAGTTACATAGAATGCTTTGAGAGGCAGATTAAACATTTGAACCTGATAAAACGTTCATCAAAATAGTTAAGCTTTGATAAAAGTTGAGACGTTTTTCACAGATGAGCTAATTGGACAGTTTAGAACAAGAAACCTTTTATAGAAACCTGTCCATGACCACAATGGCATCGTAACAGCCATGGCATTGAGGAGCTAGTTATAAAAAATATTAACTTTGTAGATGCACTGAAGGGGATTCCTACATATGCCCCTCCACAAGTCAGGAGATCAGAGTTAGAAACGATCATCTGAAGTTCAGCAGGATCTCACAAGTCTGAGTCTCACTTGTTGCAAAGACAAGTCAGGAAATCTTCACTGTTTATCCTAAAACACTTATATCCAATCAGTTGAATCCATCTGTAAATCAGATTTTACTACCTGATGTCAGAATTCAGGTGCAAATCGTAAACATGTACACTACTACAGTTTTTACCAGCTTCCATACAAAGCATAGTCCGCATTTCCAACTAAGTCTTAATGAATATGTGTCAAGAAAAAGAAGTAGACGTAAGACGCGTGTGTGCTTTTGTGCCTCTAGATTTGGATTGGTATTATTTGTAATGCTGGCATTTATCTTAAAGACCCCTTAATGCCAAGTTGATACCTCAAAGATTCCTCATTCAGCCAACAAAAATCTGATTAATGCATATTAATACCACCCTTTTTTTCTTGTTCTTTACCCTGTTAGATATTCCACAAATATACACAAATTTTTCATCTTTTGCATCATTACAGCACAGCAAATGAGGAAGAGTTTTTTTTTATACAAATGTTAAATGATCAGTACAGTTTTTTTTTTACAAACATCCATCACTGCATCACTTCCTTCCACCAGTGTGAGTAGCTCAGCATGATCACATATGAGGACTGTCTCTTCCCGTGTCTTTAACGAGGCTCTGCAGCAGCGATCTTTGAAAGGCCTCATCACATGACTCAGGGATCAGAAACTCCAACAGGAGGTCACAGATGCAGAAGATCAGATGCCTGCAGATAATCAACAGGGCCAAAGCTTCAACAAACTCTAAATATAAATGCATAATAACCAGGAAGGGAATAATCAAAGTTAACACAGACACAGTGTTCAGTTCCATTTTAAGGGAAAAGACTTTACTTTTTCTATTTAATGCTTTATAAACATGAAAATGAGACGATAACCGAAACACTTCACAAGCTTCTGATTGTAAAACTGACAGTTTCAATCAACGTTGCTGACTCACTTGTTAATTTGATGGTCCTGAAGAGACTCCAGCAAAGTTTCCAAGCTCACCCTGTACTTCTCACGGCCCAGCATATCAGTAATGAGCTCTGTTCGGGCACAAGCAAATACACATTCAGAATCATGTCAGAATAACTGAAATCTATAATAATCCAACAGCTATGACATACCAGGAAGCAGCTGCATCAGGCAGTTCAAACATTGTTCCTTAGTCTCCTCTCTTTCAGCAGCACTGCGTTCAGGCTGTGTTTGAGAAGGTAGCATACCGCCGGGCCACACCGCTTCCTGCAGAACTTGTAGATAAATCACCCAGCAGGAGGCACTGGTTAGATGAGCAGCACCTACATCCAGCGATCTTGGACAAGAGACAGAAGTTTGTTGCAACAGTGTACACCAGCAAACAATTCAAACACGAGACATAAGCTTGACCTTATAAATTTAAAGTACTACATAAAGATTCAGAAGCAGGTATTAAATCCAAGAAGGGAGGCCAGATAAAGAGAGCAGGAAACCCCTGTGTCCTCTTTGGTGCATGGGGGCTGTCGGGGTTTAGCATCAGCTTGTTGGCTGCAGTTGCTATGTGTCCAGTCATAGGGATAGCTGCTCCTGGTTCATCCCGTCCAGTTGGGCTCCTACTGCCTCCAGTGGCTCACTTTTTTAAGGTAAGTTGTCTTCCTTCTAGACCAGGGGTAAGCAACTCCGGTCCAAGAGAGCCACACTCCTGCAAGTGTTGGGAGTTTCCCTTCTGCATCACACCTGACTCAAATCAATGAGTAATTAGCAGATGTATGCAGAGTTTGATGTCAAGCTCTGCATACATCTGCTAATTAAGTCTGATTTGTTTCAGGTGTGATGCAGCAGAGAAACTCATAATACTTGCAGGAGTGTGGCTCTCTAGGACTGAGTTGCCTACCGCTGGTCTAGACCTTTTACTTCCCTGGAACCCTCTCCTCCCCCTTTCTCTCACATCCATGCAGGTGCATGTCATGCAGGTTGAGGCAGAATCTAACTCAGCATATGTGTGGGGGAAATTAGGGTATGGGTGCGATGCCCAGGTGCCTCAGGATAGAATGTTAAAGTGCTCTTGGGTAATGTGGAGGCCCCCTGTCTGAGGGGAAGGTTCATGGGATCCTGGGCTCTGCCCGCCCTGGGTGGCCGATGTCCAGCAGGGTATCTCTGTAATCACCTTTTGCCATCTTATACACACTTCAGTAAACTTGTTCAGTAAACTTAACACTGTTTCTTTTGTTATGAATAAATGAGCATTGCCACAGTGTAAATCCTATACACATGCAGGAAGTTAATTACTAATAATAACAAGTAATAATATTTTTCTTATAAACTCACCATCAATAGGGTTTAAAATGATGTCAGGAGTTATTTTAATGTTAACATATATGTACAGTCATAAAACACATGAGAGAAACTGAGAAAACATCTACCTCTCAATGAAAGTGCCAAAGAGAAGTCGGATGGCCTTCTGTATGTTCTCTGTGCACAGCCAACTCCACTGATCCTTCATCAGCAGACACAAGATGTTTAAAGCAACATCTGCCACCGCTGTGTCTGCACCACACAAACAAACCCCACAAATGTTAAGACTGTTTCAAGACAAGAACTGGTAATCTTTGTGACTAAATGTTTTGCTTAACACCTATGCGTATAAGTAACTACAGGGACTGAGACAAACGGTGGAGGTTTGCTGCACCATAGTGGTGATGCAAAGCCATTGCATGCTGATTCTACAGAGCAAATACACACTTCTGTACTGGTGCTACGGGCGAGCTAACACTATCTCAACCTGTCCCATGAATTTTCCCTGAGATCCTCTTGTCTTTAGCTTGTGGCTCACAGCTCTGCTTGGCTGTTTCTGTTACGTTCAGCCCAAACAGAAGTCTCTCCTGCTCCCTGACAAAACTCTCCAGGCCAGACAGTGGCATGCCGTTAAGGATCTGAACATATTAAACAAATTATTAGGAAAGAAATTGGCCACTCTGTTCCATGACTATAATCAACACACATCAGGAAGGTAAACACAGTGCGGTAACTTACAGAGCTGCCTTTGCTGAAGCAGTATGTCACTTTGGGATGAAGGTCAAGTATATTGACAGAGGGGGATATTTTGCTCGGGAAGAGCCTCCTAAAGCATAAAACATTAAATGCCTCATTAATCAAAAATAAACTATTTTTGGTCCTATATTTTTTTTTTATACCAAATACTGTCAAAAAGGTGATTGATTGAGTTCTCACCTGTACTTTCTGCTGTCCACTGTTCTTCCATCACTGTCTCCTTCCACGTCCTCTGTTGGACTGAGGAGATCCGGATGAGGGAAAGCTGTCCTCAAAGTGTCCAAAGCATTTTCCATCATCTTTAATGACAAATTTGAGAAAACGTGAGAAATGCCAATGCTTCCTCTAATCCCAGTGGGATCCGTGGATGTACACTCACAGCTCTGTTTGCATACAGCAATGCCTCAATGTTTCTAAACACACACGAAGGAAAAAGGTGTGGTTATTCTGAAAGGCTGCATTAGTTTTCCTGTGGTATTTAAGTTGCAGTATAAGATTACTACTTAATGAAAATCAAGCATACATCACAAAACAAGTGTGATAGCGGAGTTTCTTTTACTTACTTTGTCAATCCTTGATTTGCTGACTGGTTTTCTTCCAAAATATGTGCAAACATCAGCATCGATCCCTAGGAACTCCTGCATGTCTTCACTATTGGCTGTTTCAGGAATGCTGCATAATTGCTATCAACAAATGTTGATAATAAGTCCATGCAAATACCATATACCAATTCAAGTGATAAAACTGACACCTACTTTTAGAAAGGTATCCAACTGGCTTTTTCGGGTTTCCGTTTTGTCACTGTCTGGACTGCCAAATGGGAGGTCAGGGAACATCCTCTTTGGCCCTTTGACATCTAATATGAAAAACAAATCGATGCATTTGTCTTGGCTTTGCATGATCTGTTATACAAGGATCAGTTCTTACTCTTGATTAATTTCTTGACTTCTGGTTTTTCCTCTAAACGTGTCTGCAGGTTGAGGAACTCGCTGTATCTGCGACTGACAGAGTGACAGACCCCAGGCTGCAGCGGGCCACCGTGATCATCATCAGCCACTGTCTCGAACTGAAACACAGAGGCAATTTTACATAACATGGTAGTCACTAACATATATACAGATGAGAGGGTGGTGTTACCTTTATGGTGTAGAGAGTATAGGGATGTGTACCCGTGCTGCGCTGCTCTTTTGCACTGACAATTCCAGAAATCTGCACTTTCTGGAAGTTAACTGGTGACGTTGGGTTGCTTGAGGCTTCAAAGTTGTAGGAGGGAGATAGCTTTCTTCGAGGGCTAGATGGGGATTTTTCCTGGGCTATGCCTGCTGGCCACAGGGACTCTTCAGGAACTACCAGCTTTGGCCCAAGATTTCTCAAAGGAGCAAAACAACCAAAGGCTTCATCATCCTTAACAGAGAGTAAGTTGCAGAAGTTGGTGGGAGGACCACAGTCACAAAAACGCCCCATCCGGTCATCATCCAAATCTGACTGGATAAGTGAGTCCATGGAAACTATTTTGGGCAGTGATAAGTGAGAATATAGGCCAGATGGGAGGGAACAGCAGTTCCCCTTGTATGATGTGTGTAAACCAGTGTGGCAGCTGGTTATTCTCTCAGAAGAGATCAGGCTGATCCTGCTGCACTGGGAGGAGTCCGTTCCTGAGATTGCACTCTGGCTCTGAAGATCATCAACATCGGAAGTGCTTTTGCTGCTGAGAACGGCTTGATCACACGAAGACGGTGACTTGCAGGTGGTCCAGGACTCCGGTAGGGTCTCACATTTGTAAAGTGCATCTACTGGAAGATCATCCACATTAATATCGTGTGTTTCCCTCGATCTGGTAAATATGTCTACAATTGTCTGGTTAAGCCAGTCTGGGTCAGATACTCTGTTAATGAGCGGTAATAAGACGTTGCAGGTGATGAGCTCGGTGACCACGTATCCTCCAGTTCTGGTTTCCATTTGAGGGTATGGAACAAGCACGTGTAAAACGAGGTTCATTAAAGCTCTGGAGTAGTTGAGCTCAGCAGATTCATTCCTCATGGCCGGATGTGGGGATTCTACTTCACTGTACAGCTGCCACAAACCAATTCTTTCTTTCTGTGTTGATTGTATCTGTCTTATAATCATGTAGGTCTGCAGGTGACAGCCATACAGCTCTAGCAACCGTTGCACCAATGCTTTTCTGTCTACTCGTCGTGCTCGCTCCTTCAGCTCCATCACTGACTCCAGCATCGAATTACGCACAGCACGCTCAAATTCTCCCTCAACATCCGGCAGCAGAGTGCGATACCAAGAGGACACGAAGTCACGCACTGCTTTATGGACAGCACTGTGGATCTCGTGGTTCAACCTCCACTCATGCTCAGGTGAATACAGAGGCGTGTTAATTTTACCAAGAGGCAAAAAGTGTTCCAAGTGGAGAAGGCTGTTGGCATCCAGTGCAGCCCGGGACCCAAGCCAACCTCCGAGAACCACCAAGAGACTGGTGAAGACGCAGAGGAGCCAAACGTTCACCAGAAGATGGAAGAGGACAAGCCATGCCAGCAGAGCTCCAAGTCCTAAGAGCCTCCGTTGCCCCAATAACTCCAATAAAGTCCAGTTAATAAAGCTCTTAGAAGGAGACATTACAGATGATGCACTATGTCCAGCTGGGAAAAGAGATATTTGAATAAGAAACAGTTTTTTCCTTTTGTTTTCAGCTAAGGGGAAAAACATGAAGTCATGCTTTCACAACTTTTTATTTAAATTATTTAAACAATTAAGCAATCTTTAAAACAGATGCTAATTAATTTAGGCAATCAACTAAGTGATGAATCACTGTGTGTAGAACGTATATGTCTCCATCATGAATATGATTAACTAAAGCAGATTTATTAGATTCAGGTCCTATTGGGTACTGCTTTTGTCACATAAAAGACATATTTCAGTATTATTTGTGTTGTTTACTTTTATCTTTGCTAACTGATCTCATCTCTGTCTAGTTGCTTTTCTTGTTCTCTTATCTTCTAAAACATCAAAAGCACCATACAAATCCATCCATCCATCCGTTTTCTACCTTGTGGTGATTCCTGTTCCCTGGTGGGTGCGGTCAGCAGCTGATCCTGCTATCCAGCGCCAGATTGTTGATTGTCCAGTGGTTAAAAAGCTTTCAGCCTCTGCTAGTCTGCTTAATCCACACCTTCAGGTTTTAACCTGCCTTGTCTTTCTCCTGCTACAGATTTCAGCCTGCCGGTCTGTTGACGCTACCTGTCTGTCTGCCTGCTTGCCCACCTGCTTGCCTGCCAACCTCCTGCTTTTGTCCAGTCTTCCAAGTCCCTGCTGGGAAATTTACTAGAGTTAGGAAAGTTAGGAGATCCAATAAACGGTTCCCTGGATGCTTTGACTGTGTCTGCTCTTTGGATTAAACTAGCCCCCTCTTACAACATACCTCCTATTTCTTGAACAGGGTTGCTGGAGCCAATCTCAGCAGATACTGGGCAAGACGCTGGGTACACCCTGGAGAGGTCACCAGTCCATCACAGAGAGACATTCACTCACATTAATTCCTATGGAGAATTTAGAATAAGCAATTAAAATGGTGGGAGGAAGCCAGAGTAGCCACTAACTGTGAACACTGGGGCAGCTGTAGCTCAGGTGGAAGAGCAGTTGTCTTTCAACAGGAAGGTTGGGAGTTCAATTCCAGGTTTCCCTTGACTACATCCTTGGGCAAGACACTGAATCCCAACTAGCCCCCCCGATGTGCCTATTGGGGTGTGAGTGTGGATGTGAATGTGACTGTATAGTGTAAAGTGCTTTGAGTGGTCAATAAGACTGGAAAAGTGCTATATAAGTATGAATCTATTTACTAACATGAAGAGAACATGCAAACTCCACAAAGAACAGTCACTGTTCGGACCTCGCCCCAGCCGAGGCTCGAACAACAACCTTCTTGCCCCACTGTGCAACCTATTATTATTATCATCATCATCATTATTTTAATTTCTTCCTGCTTAAGCTGTCCAGGAATTAGCAGATTGGGACTGACTGTTAGTCCAGTCTACATCTCTCTTCTTCTGCATCTATTCCTTTGAAATGAGTGAAGAATGTGGTTTGATGTTGTCAGATGAAGATTTATTCAGCTCTGCCAGGAAAAGCCACCTTGTTGGTGACATTTCTGTCTTTTTGCATTATTGCTGCCATCACAAAAAAGTGATGAAGTACACTACATCAATTTCTTTCAAAAAGATCTATCATTTTTATCGAGCTGACAACAATATGTGATGGTCCACCACAGATGCATCCTATCCCAGGAACATTTATGCAGTAAAGTGTACTTTGTTGGAATGCTTGGCAAAGTTTTGCAGAATAACCCTTCGTCCATGCCATTATATCTGATGAATTAGGTTCTTGATACAGAGCTGTCTAAGCTGGCAGATGGTTGTTAGATTCGTTCCCTTTACACACTAAATTTACATAGGAGAACTATGGAGACATCCTCAAATCTTTCTTTACAAAATGGTCTATGATTTTCTTACATATTTATCAACAATGACAATAGAAGTTTATAGGAGATACACTGTGATTATCAGACAAGCTGTCTCTGTTGGTAACTGCTAAATGCTATAACAGTTGGTAACTGTTGGCTTCATGTTTTATGCAAAAATTGCTCAATAATTTTAAGCTTTCTGGCTGTTAAATGTGACAGCAGAGTTTGTTGCTAATGAAAAATACAAACACAGACTGCATAGCAACAGCCAGGCAAACAGGGCAACCTATAACAACAAGCAGCTAACATGTAGTCTATATTAAATGCTGTTATAATGCCAGGAAGATGTCAGGAGATTTAAAAGTCTCTAAAAGGTTCAATAGAGCATATTAGCATGAATACTACCTTACAGTGTTGTTCTGCATCGGAAGACAGTTTAATCCTTCAGCAAAGATTATGGGGATAAACACACGTGGTCCATATGGACACTGAGCAGCAATGAGGTTGACCTGTTAGTTCATACAGAGGGTCGACACAGATCTGCAGCAAAACAAAAGGCTCTGCAGATAAAGGTCAATAATCACATGCAGTGATAAAATAAATATTACAAGGCCGCTAGTTTGAATTTGACACTGGTAAGGATATACGAGTGACCTACAAAGGTCTCTGGAGGCTAAGTGGATTTGTTTTGTTTGCTTGTTTGTGTTTTTCCATTTGGGATGTGAAATATGTAAGCAAAAGCAAAAAACAAAAATCAAAACAAGCTGCGGTTTTAATTTCTGATTTCCTGTTTTATTTTGTACTTTTCCTCCCCTGTCTATTTGGTTTAACTTTTCTAACTGTTCTAGTTCACAATTTAGTTCATTTACTCCAACTATAAGACTTCATATACGTGTTAAAAGATATGTTGTTCGTAGGAGCCCCTTTGAACATGAAAGTGTCTGATTTGTGACGTTGAAGGTATAAATAAACTTACAGCTGTGGCGTGGACCCTGTCCTGCCTTGGCCTAGGTGCTGGGTGGTTGCTGTATGCTTCTATGGCCGTGGGGGCCCTATCTCCTGGTGTGGATAGATCC
>JBAMHV010000016.1:7016928-7028682 GCA_037177535.1 Pseudomugil gertrudae | reverse complement strand
CCAAACGTGCTGCTGCATTCTGAACCATCTGCAGAGGTTTTACCGAGCATGCCGGCAGGCCTGCCAGTAAGGAGTTATAGTAGTCATGCATGTAATCAATAACTAAAGAAATGTGGCACTTAGCCCATTCTGTAAGGAGACAATCTAAAGCAAATATTCAATAAGTTGTAAGCTACTTTTAAATACATTTGAGTGCAAGTAGCATCGCTCTTGTTGCTAGCTGTGTGGGTTTAGTGTGACAGTGCATTAGCAGCCAGAGTCCATTCTCCTGGTCCCCTGAGAGACCAGAGCAGGCATATTAACATTCTCCTCAGAAGGGCCACAGGATCTGCCTTCAATGCCGTCTGACTCCAAACAAAAGATGATGTGCTTGTGTGTAAGTGTGTGTGTTTGAAAAAGGATGGCAGATGTGAGGAACTGTGTGCACAGTGATGAGGAAAAGCAGGGAGAAGGAACAAGGGAGAAAGGGTATAGTAGGTATAGTAGCAGGAGAAAATGAGTCTCAGTAGATGTTCCATTGCAGGATGTGCATAGATTTATATCCCCTCAAGTGGACTGTGAGCAGCATGTGCAAGAAGATTAAAACAATTAGTCTAGAAGTTATCTGATTTTAAGTTTCAGATTCACTTTCCTAGACTGAAAATTTATTTTGTTTAAAATCCTTTCAGGCTCGTACATCTGGAAAGTCTTTGGGATTGACTTATTACTTATTTTACCAATAGCAGCTCATTCCTTTGATGCCACAAAGAAGAATGTGATTAATGAAGTGCAATATTAAAATAATCTAAAGCTCATACATGATGTTGTTGCCTTACCGAGTAAACTGATACAATAGCCTACTTAAATTTCATTTGGACCGTCATTGTGGTCAACACTCTTTGACAACCACATGTTTCTGATGAGGATTGGTGAGTTTTGCTTTGTGGAAACCTGCACTAGTTGCTATGCAAACTGTAACCAGGTAACTCATAAGCAACTCTTCATAATTACTCCTACTCAAATTACTTTTATTTATGGAGTTTTGGTTTTGTGATTCATTTTGATGATTCTTTCTCAGACCGGATTTCGATACAAGATATCTCATGCTGGTATGTGTGACAGGATTTTCTAAGATGCAAGTATACAGCACAAAGCAGTCAACTACTTTCATATGGTAAAAACTGCAGAAATCTGACTTCCTATGCATAACTCAGACATCTGGCTTTCATCACTGACTGCTGAAATGTTTCTCCATTCCATGTGCAAACTGCACCATGTCATGCAATTGGTGTATAAGGCAAGGCAAGTTAATTTATATAGCACCTTTCATGTACAGGACAGCTCAAAATGTACTCTGCTGCAATGAATATAAATAACAACAGGAAAGCAAATGTGCTTTTATTTGTGTATCCAGCATAACAATAATATAGCATGCTATTAATTTTGCACTTGAGTACTGTGTAAATGCCACAGTACTCAAGTGTTGACCTTATATTGGTGTTACAGGATCAGTTCAGTGAAAAATGTAAACATGCTCCAGAGCGTTTGCATGTAT
Organism: Pseudomugil gertrudae; assembly: GCA_037177535.1. NCBI lineage: Eukaryota > Metazoa > Chordata > Actinopteri > Atheriniformes > Pseudomugilidae > Pseudomugil > Pseudomugil gertrudae. The sequence continues at coordinate 7,027,148 of JBAMHV010000016.1, read as the reverse complement.
TTATATACAGATATTTTGATTTTCTCATGTTTTATAATGATTTACTTGTCATTATATTCATTCTGAAATTCTGTATGTAAACTATCATTCACAAAGATCCCCTCATTGAAGGGCAACTAACCAACCTCATGAGCAATCGCTGTTTTGCTCATTTTCATGTGCCAAAGCCTGTTGGTCACTATTATGATCACCAGCATGTTTTACTAAATGATTTAGAAATCTACTCTCAGCATCGCCACATGCTTCTTCCAAGAATTTAAAGTGGTGACCAACCATGACTATGGTCCTTGAAACCGGGTGACTTTCCTAAACATATTGCCTTTATATTTACATGCTAAACTTAAATTATCAGAAGCTCAGTGCTTTAAAATACAGCGTAACTTAATAAAAAATAAACAAAATGCTTCTAAGACATTTCCATTGATTATGACATATATGATACAATAATTATGTGATGTATCTTTACTGTATCTCAATTACAGCTAAAATAAGGTTAGATGTAAATGTATTTGTTAAACATATGCCCTCATGTTTTACTGCGACTGTACTACTTCAGTGACATATCATATTCTAACTACATCTACGAGGGTTTTTAGTCTCAGGTGAAACATTCATGTGTTCAGTGACCACAGTGATACACTCTCCAATCATTTGTTGCAACTTTATGTTGAACCCTGGATCTAATTAAACGTATCTGATATCTGTTTTTATGGAATTAAACAAGTGAAAATCACATAAAGCCTGGCCGTGTTTTAAACCTGAAACATGACAACCTTTGACACTGTGAATATTGTATCAGTACTGAGCTGCACAGCAAACATATCCAGAGAGAAGTAAGAATGTGAACCTCCCACTAATCTCAGATGCATATATGTGTTCTCTAAGGGCAGCTTGTTTTCTCCACAGTCTTTATGATTTCATAGATAGTGTCTTCTTGGCAGAGGGTCTGAGAGGATTGATGACCTCCTGAATTTGCTGTTGTGCCACTCTGGCCTCCACCTACTCACATTCACATTATTCGCCAAAGCAGTCCACATCAGCAGTTCCACAAGCCAAATTCTAATCTCTCTAATCTACATCATTTGCTTTAACACTTGTGTTTCACCTGAGAAAAGTTTTCTTAAAAATAAATAAAAGGTTTTTAAAAAGCTTTATTTTTCCCCTTTTACCCCATGTATCCCCATTTCCCCATGTAGCAATGGAAAGTGTATTTATTACATCAAATTAATGTAAAATATCCTAGTTTTATTTGAGGCATTTACTGATTTAGCATAGCTGTTATCGGAACTGTGCATGTGTCACTGAACCTAATTCCCTTTTTGAACAAACAAGTACAAAAGAGTCTGCAGCGTCCACTATGTGACAACACCCACTTCAAAGTTCCTGGTGTGAGCAATGCCAGCATAAATGTGCGATAAGTCTATGGCCGGACAATCGTGGAACAAACAAGCAGTGGCAGGGTAGTGATGCTGGCACACAGTAAAGGCTGGGTTAGATTATTTGGTTTGAGTGCAGCAGAAACGGGCAGACCAGCAGCAGAGGCAGCAACAAGATGGCGGCGGTCTGCAGCAGAGAATGTAGTAAGCACTGTCCAGGGAGAGAACAGACAGAAAGCTATGAGCGTAACCTGCTCAGGGCACCAAAGTGCCAAGTATCACAGAGATTTGGAGCCAGCCCTTTCCATGGGATGGAGCGGGCAGAGCGGCGCCAGCACCCCCAGGAGCACTGATAGGTGAAGGGGGTGCAAGAACAATGGAATGGCTGCCTCCCAGACAGAGCTGCCGTACTGCAGTGATAAGAGAACAGGAAGGACGGGAGGAGGGGCAGTACAGGAGGTAGACACACCTGCTCCTGCTGCTGAAGCAACAGCAGCTACTGTAACAATCAAAAAGCAGAGGAAGTGAGAGAGGGATTCAGATGTTAGTTTGGTTGCTAAAGCTGTGATCAAAAGGCATCACAAGAGCATGCATAAAGTCTGAGCTGGAAATGGCACGCAAAAGAGCTAAAGCTGCTGTAAGCTGTAGACTCACACACAGCAACATTTCAGACATTTAGACTGCAGAATTAAATAAAAATCAGAATTTTAAATGATTATATCCCCATGTATGGACACGGTGTTTTACTGTGATTTACAGCCCTAAAGCTACACATACATTATGCCCGGGACATGTTATTCACCTTTACCTCATCAAACTCTACAATGAAAACTCACTAAACCTGTTTTAATTAAATTACAATGTATGACAAAAGGTAAAGGTCGGATTAAAACTCTTCTGTGACTACACCCTCCTCATATTACCTCTTTATTTACTGTAATCTACTTCTATAGTGGTTAAAAGTTATCCAACAACCACATACCAGAGGAATGGATGATATGAATTATGTCATGTAATCTATTTTTTTCGTCATTCAAAAAAGGATGTGTGTACACTGACGAAAACATATTTTCCACTCCTCTACTATAAGTCACACTCCTGCAAGCGAGATTTCACTGAAAAAAATTGAAAAATCTATTGTTCTGTTGACAGTCAGCAATTGCAGCTGCTGGAAGAAAAAAGCCTGATGGTGATGATGTCACGGCAGACCTTAATAATGGTTAATGCACACACATATCGACATACAGCTGAAATATACTGTGGATGCTTGAACGACACATGTGGAAGCTAGTGTTTTTTCACTGAGAATTTTATTATGAGCCATCTATTTCCATTGATATGACCTTTAAAAACCACACACATGTGAATCACAACCTCCATCACACTGCAAATATTTATCATGCTTCTCGTTTCTTTTGCCCTTACTAAGTGACTGGATGTACTTATATTGTGCCGATTAAGGCAAGCACTGACCCCATGACCTACCACTGCGGACCTGTTGCTTCATAAATAAAATGTAAAACACACATCTGAACTACATCATATTACAACCTTTACTTTTTGAAGTGGATACTAGAATAGAAATAATCAATTATTCATCTTTATGAGAACACATCGGGGAAAAAATGTTAAAAACTGTAAAAGTGGAATTACAGTAACAGACACGAATTAAACCTCTGCAAAATTGTAAACATCTCAGCATATATAATCACATGGAGGTGTCAAAAGCAGTGATGTTTTTGCAATGCTGATGATAGATCAAGAGGATATAGCAAGACACCCTACATATATGTGTGTTACCGAGTACATAAGTGTCTGTTCATAAGATGAGCCATCATACAGTAAAATGTGTCTAAATTAAATTACATATATCCTCTTTCAACAATAAGCTCATGCAGTAAACTAAAGGAGACATGCTGCAGCAGCGTATCCCCATTGTGAACATTTTACCACATTGTAAAAATCCCACCTTATGAATCTGAATTTCACGTGGACGATGAGCTGTACCAAGTATGGCAGCTGTTTGCGTCTGCCATTGCTTAAAGTACCTTCAAATCAAGGTTGAGAATATCATCTGAGTGCAAAGCCATCTGGCCTTGAACAACATAATCACATCCCATCTGAACTAATAAAAGAATGAGCACAAAACGTTAAACAGCATCTCTCTTCAACTGCTGCTAAAGCTCCTGAAAAAACAAAGCGTAACTTGAGAACTGATAAAGATGAAAATGAGACCATGCAGAGGGCAAGTGTGGAAACAGGGAGGAGAGAGCTGCAAATGAAGCTGACAGTCAAGCGATAACTGAAATCACAGCTCACCTGCGTATCACTGAATTATAAGCATTTCTTTCCACACACTTTTCAGCACTGAGGGTTTTAGGGAACTGTGATTATTATAAGGATAGATAATGACAGCTGAGGACCTTACATGACCTCCTCATACAGTACTACTTTAAAAAGTCACAGCACAGAAACCCTGCTCATGAACATCTGTTAAAGTATAATTAACACTAAAATAGCTTTTAAATGCAGGGTTATATCTCAAGACAGTCCTGCTTTCATCCATTGCTGATGAGAATGGCATCCTGCTATATACATGCACAAGAAGCTTGTAATTGTCACTCAACCATGTCTAGAGTGTAGTCATTCAGTACCTTCCATTCATATGAAAAAGGTACACAGTAGGTATACATGGCTATATAAAAGGAAGATGATGATTTTTATGAGGTCAAACACAAGTGTACTGAGCTGTTAGTGTCACGCTCTCACCAGTACTTTGTGCTGCTCTCAACATCGGTACTAAGAGGCTGTGAACACCTGTAAAGCTGTATTTGTTCTGTTATGTGGGAAATACAACACACCAAAGCACAGATTATCATTCTGTATAATTTCCCAGCAGGATCGCTCTGTAAATGCATCATTAGACACAAAAGCATATACACTTCAGTTTATTATAAAGTGTCTTTAGAAGGCTCCTTGTAGGGGTTCTTTGCAGTATGTTAGCATGTGCAACATCAATGGAGCTTTAGTAAAAAAATCTCAATTCATTCATTGTTCCTATTAAAAACAAGACAATGGTGCTGTAACTCAACTGAACATTGTGATGTCAGTCTGTCTTATCTGGACAAACCTCTGTCCTAGTTACATGTCCTTCAAACCCACATTCCTTCATCTTCATCCCCACTTCCTCATTGCATGCCCCATATGCTGTTTGGGTCTAAACTCTTCCATATCCTGTAAGAAACTTAATCTTCTTCTTTTTAAAATTATCTGGATTTTTGCAGTGGGGTTTGGACCAAATTTGTCACAATGTGTTGGTGAAAAAGAAGAGCTGCCTTTTTATCTCTGTTTCTGTCTTTCTGCCATATTTAGCCTATTTGGCTTGTTTATTTTAGGTTACGGAGATGTGTGAGTGCCCCTCGCAGCTCCCAAGAACCCAACCCGTGCACATCACAGCAAAACGTCACAAGTTAGGGTCTCAGGGAATGAGAGAGGTACAGATTGCTTTTTGTCTGGCCTTTCTTTATGCAACATACAGTGGATCACTGGGTGCACGTGGCCTATGGCTGAGGCTGAAACAGTGTAGCAACTTCCTCTCTTCCTGGTTTTGTACTGTGCTGTAACCCACCTCTCAGCTCATGCTCAGTTTGGTTCCTCCAGTCTCCACTACTCATCAGTTAATCCATAAATATTTATACAATAATGATAAAAATGTAAATGAAAAGTATTTTTAGATTAATCGTATGAGTTGAATGTAGACACACACTGTAAATCACAAGCATATCACATCACACACATCCTGTAAATGACACTGTAGTAATGACTGAATGGCCATTCACACCCAGCCAGACAGCACTTTTCTCTCACACAGTGTTCATAAGAATGAAACAGCCTCAGCATCGCCTTCCTCTCACTGCCAAAGCCTGCCTTTGTTTAACAATTCATTTTGACTACATTTTTAGGATGTGCACGCACACACAGACACACACGCATGCATGCATGCATACAAAGCAGTTAGATGACAAGGACATCAACAGAGTCCAAAATAAGCTATCAGTATCTCACGCTAATTAAAATCCCCTCCTTACACTACAATACAACGCTGTCTACACTTACTATCTCTATCTCGGTAAGCTCTTCAAACACAGCAGTGTTGTCAGTCCCATAGGACCACACCTGTCAACCCCACGGTTCTGACTTTGTGGAGGGAAAGCTTATTTTTTAGGTGAACAAAACCTGACTGCCTGCAAGACGAAGAGGTGGAGAAAAAGGTGGTTGGGAGGAGTGATGCGATGAGATGCGAGGAAGGTGAAAGGGAAAACTCACCCAGTTGGCTGTGGTGGTGGAGGCTGCCGCAGTCCTCTGTCTCTGCACCGGTCAGCAGAGCAGAAGAAGAGAGGATATGGCCGGACAAAATAAAGAGACAGAGATCTGCAAGAAAGACAGACCACTGGGAAGAAAATAAGAGCAAGATTTTAGCACTGCTTTCTCAGGCTTTGAGTAATAGATCATTTGTTGTAGCACACAACGCTGCTTTCGCAGATTGCTGCCGTCTAGCCGTCTGCTCCTCAGACATGCAAGACTGTGCCATGTGCAGCCAGAGAGAGGCAGAAGGAGAAACAGAAGACAGGGAACGTTGAAAAGGAGGGCAGGTGCGAGGTTAGAGGGTTAAAGTAAGTTAACAAGAAACATACAGTAGTAGAGCTGGCTGAAGATTGAATAAGTGTAAAGAAAAAAGTGACCAACACACAAAGCATCAACATAGAAATAAACAATCAAAAGAAAAGCCACTACAATTTGTCTTTAGAAAATAGAAATGAGAAAGATGCACTCCAGTGGGGTTCAATGGAAACATGCCAAGCAGTCGAGAAGAAAAAACCGGGCAGATTAATGGGCCTGTACTGTTTCCACACATGCATGCTGAGTGGCACAGGAGAGAAAGAAGAAATGAAAGAAAGACCATGAGGGGAAATAAAAACTGAAAGCAAAGGGGAAAAATAAAGGCAACTTTAGAATGTATTCAAAACAAGTAAATATATTTCCTAAAAGAAAAAATGCACATTTTCAAAGTAGTTCAGGCATCTTTGTATTCCCTACTGGTCACATCACATCTTTACATGTGTTTAAAAAAAGATAACAAACTAAATATTATCCAAATCTTTTTATAAGTATGAGAAAAGCTTAAAAAAAGACTTGCATATACAGCATCTAAACAAACACAAGAAGGAATAACATGAAAAAATGTATAACGCCTGTTGCTGTAGTGCCTCATGCATGCTGACTGCTACTTACCCTCTTTCTCCATGTGACACTACTGTCTATCTGTCTGTCTGGTCTCCTAGCTCCATCTGTCTCACATTTTCTTTCTTTCTTTCTCAACGCTTTAGTTTTGTTATATCGCATCTCTGTCTGAGCCTGTGCCTCTGTAATTGCTTTCCCTCCTCTGCCTTGTATGCTTCATGGTTACAGGCTCAGTCTCCAGGGCAGACAAACTGTGGAACCTCTGCCTGCCCCTCTGCATGTCACGTACAGCAACGAAACATCAGAAGCAGAGTGGGGAAGTTGAAATAAATATTCATTCATTTCCTGCCACAGCTGAAATCACTTAGACTATGAAGGCCTAGTATGTGCAAAGAAGGACAGATATGGAAATGAAGAGGAATGAGGGAAAAAGTGGTGAAGACAACAAGAACATACAGTAACAGTGGAGAGAAAGAAAGAAGGCAAGCATTGGCAAATAAACTGTTATATTTTTATCTTACAATGTCTGTCATCAAGCTCCTTTTCATTTAAGGGGGAAAAAAATCCTCTTCCAGTCGGCAAGTCCAGTTTTCTGTTCCTGTCTCTCTCGCCCTCTGTGTGTGAAAGTGACTGGGTATTACAGCATGCATTTCATGGAGAAAAGGAGGGTGGGAACAAGAGAAAAGGAGGGAGCAAGGGAGAGAAAAAAGCACCGGTTCAGGGAGCAGTAAAGGAAATGTAACTGGAAGCCTGGTGGTTTGATATGTCGTATGTTTTATCAGTATTAGTCACTGTAATGTCGTAGGAAAAAACTCTTTTAAAAAACGAGAGGCGAGATGGTAGGAAAGCGAGACAAATGGGGAAAAGAGGGAATTACCGGAACAGGGTTCCTCTGACAGACAACGTACAATAGGCTTAGATCAGTGACAGCAGAAAAATAGCCTGTGTGGTCCCACACTATCACACTCTGGACTGCTTTATCACAATCCATGTGTAAGACAATTTAGAGGGTTTCTTCTCAAGCTCAATTAGAAAACAACTAACAGGCAGAACTGTCATTTTTTCAGCTCTTTTGAACATTTTTCTTGTTTTCTGAGTCTCAAAAGAAATCCCAAAGTATCTTCTTTTACTTATAATTATCCTCCAAACACAGATGAAACCAACCAAAAGAGAATATCTACAAATTTTCAATTAAGACATTGTGATTCCACAACGAGGGTGGGCTTTATATAGAAGAGAGTCCAGTACGCCTCCTGCTGTATACTGTAATACATTACCTCCGGACCACAACTAAACACCTCACACAAAAAAGCGATGCATAAAAAAGAAAAGCACTTTGCCTACACGAGGACAAAAAATATACAAAGCAAAGAAATTATACACTGCCAAAATAACTCTAGCAGATTAATGTTGTCTCTAATGTAACTGAGAGCTCACACACTTGCCAAATCTGCCCTCTACCATAGGCCCCTTCATAATTCTTTCCCAAAGAGCTCCTTACCCCACCTCTATCGAACTCGGTGGCCTTGGGACAGAGAGCAGAGTCTAAGTGGAAACAGTCTTTCATCACCATGACACTCCCTGAACTTCACATCTGCACACAGCATCATACCACTCTTGTAGGAAACCACCTTCACAGGACTGCATCCAGTGCTTCGTCATGTCTACGATACTTGTTCAAGCTTCTATAAAAAGGAATGACTCATATTTATAACCATGCTCTTTATTATTTGTACAACTGCTTCCAATTAGTTGTAATATTTAACAGCTTGTACAAACGTCCTGAAAAGGTTTTACTCATTGAACATTTACCTACATGATGTATGTGATGTTACTTAATCCTAAGCACTCGTAGCCAAATATTCCAGCATCCCAAAGTTGCAGTTTAAAACATGTAGTCTCCGGTAGAGATCTAAACCACACAGCTAAAATACATTTGTGAAGAGCAGCTAATAGTTTGAGAGTTTGAGACCAGTCATGGGACATTTATATGAATAAACCCCAACATTAAGTAATAAATCAGTGTATTTCAAATTGCTGCCAGGAGCCTAGATGATTTCAGGGGTTTGTGGTTTTCCTAGTTTGATGCAGTGAAAGTTGTTGCTGCCTGTTTTAATCACAGGAGTATCTTTACCACATAGCTGAGCAGAGGAAGTATATAGTTTTGGTTAAGTGACACTGAACTTTGTACATAATTGACTGCAAAGACTGCGCTGTTCCCCCTGCAGCTGTATGGTGTTTTCCTTCAGTGGGATCTCTTTCATTAAAGCCTCCCGCAAACCTCGCTGCAACAGCAAATTCATGTTTTTACCATACTCTAAAACATTTTATAAAGATCATCCTTTACTCTTATGACTTTGATTTAGTCTTCCTGGCACTAATAATGTGAGGTAAAAGATGGTTGCTATGCTCAGGCTAGTTTACAATCACGTCATTGTGTCTTTCGTTATGTAAAACCTTTGAAATGTGAAAGTTTTAGATCATTATTTTATAGACAGTCACAGAAACAAACAAAAGAGCCCACCAGATGTTAGGATCCAGCATTTACAGCCAAGAGGAAAAAAATGGAAAAAAAATATACATGTCCTAATATCACAAAGTAGTGGATGTTTAAATAAACCATCATTAAAGAGAGTTAGTTGTGTTTCCTCAGGGAAAGCTAGGAGGCTGTACAGTTATCTCCTGTGGTGTCACTCTGAACTATACAACCTACTACCTCAACCTGCGAAAACACCGGAGGAAATTGCAGGATTGTTGCTCTGATTGGTGGGTGAGAACTGTAACTTTATTTTAATACTGACTGGTGTTATGTTTGGAGTTTAAAAGAAAACGCATTGATGGTTTTCATTTATTTAATTTTTTATACATTTATAAATGAGTAAAATATTCATGCAGCACTGTGCAAATCTTTCTGTGAAGTTGTACTGTGGAATTCCTGTAATATCATGCACAATGTCATGTCATACCATCATTCAGCCCAGCCTCCCTTCTTTGGGTGGGGTCGCTGCATAAAGACGTCACATGTGGGATATGTACGGTTGGGAAAATCCTGTATCCCAGCAATCAGGGTCGGTGTTGTTTAGAGTGCATGTTAGAGCACAGAAAGTGATTTACTATACAGTCCAAACCTGCTTAAAATATTCTTTTAGTATAGTAATTTTTCTTAAAGGCATCGACCAGGTGCTGTGTTTGCCAGGAAGACACATACCTATAGATACGAGCTTGTGCAGCCAGTCACCACAAGTTCGGATCTACGGGTTTGTGGCAGCTGACATTAACTCTTTAAGAACAAGTAAGAAAAACAAAACCCACAAAACATTTAAAAGAGCAAGTTATTCTGCAATCCAAGCGTTTTTATGCCTCTTAATACAAATACCACTTTCTCGGACTGGGCACGGAAGCAATCTGTTCCACAACAGACAATAATATAAAGTCAATAACTTTTTACACAACACAGCTTTGAATGTATTTTTACATTGACTTTACATTCATTTTACAGCCAAACAAAAGGCATCATGTAAGAGTATATATATATATATATATATATATATATATATATATATATATAAAGCAGCCATTTAAATATTATCATGTTACACTCAA
>JBAMHV010000016.1:6998867-7012332 GCA_037177535.1 Pseudomugil gertrudae | reverse complement strand
CTGAGATCTGTTCTGAACGACAGTACCAGTTTTCAGCTCATTTACAGATATTTATATTGTACAGATGTGAAGCTGAATCAAATCTAATAGTTTGTTTCTATAATCAGTTTTCAAATGGTCACCATAACATTGCATTGAGTAACTAAAGATTCACATCTGCAGTATTGCCCCAAGATATCCAACATATGTCTTGCTCTGCATGTAAAGACAGTCTCAATGAAACAAGTTGACATTTTAAGCAATATCAGCTGATGGAAGTCTTTATTTTCCAGCTTTCCTCCATGTCATCTTGAGAGTTTGTTTTCTTGTTATATCAGAGACTTAACAGACTAGAATTCCTCCAAAAACATAATATGAAATGAGTTACAATGGCTTTATATTTCCTGTCATGAGCTGAAATGATCATTTAGAGAAACACTCAGGATGCCCTTTTTTCCTTCTATTTTAAACACACAATGAAAAGAACAATTTTCACTTCAAGTGTAATTTGTGCAATAATTCCACATGAATATAAACAAGGTGACTACACCTTTAAATCATCACCATAGTGCATCACAACATGGGTATGACTATATGGGACATTTAAGAAATAACCTTTTAAAATAAATCCTAATTACATCATCCATTAGGTCTAGAATAAAAATATTTCTCTTAAAGATATAGAGCAGAGATTTATGTGCAAGTGTTTCTAAATCTTCTGAATTAAACAATTACTAAACACAGTCACTCTTACAGGAATGTGCTTTGACCAAACAAAATTGTGGTCCAGTAATTCTAGACAGGACGCTTGTATGTAAATGGTAAAAATAAATAAATAAATACAATCACAGTTCCCTTCATCAGTTGCTACAAGCAAAGTTTGGCATCCGTCGTTTTCAGGCTCTGCAAATGGCTGATTCTAATTGTTTGGCTCCAGCAGTCAAAACATGAAACAACCACCCACAGTCCAGGTTGTCTGATTGATTGTCTGAAGAATTTGCACAAATAACTGAAATCGTCAGTAGCATCTGTGAAATCCGTTCATATTTTGAGCCATAAAGGATGTAAAACATAAATATGGAGAGGGATTTATAAACTCTGGAGTTTTATTTGGGGCACATTTACACTATAATATCTCAATATGTCATACCATTTTATCTCTACTAGATTATCTGGGCTTTTCTTTTTATTGTTTGCAGCTCATTCAGCTACTGGTGTGTATTACTGCTTACTGTAAATCTTAAATAAACTTGAATTAGCTGATCTCAGCTACCAATTATCAGTGTAAATGTTAACAAATACCCAGAACAGATTAATGATAAAGCCCAAATAATTACAAGCACATTTATTTGTTGTGTTCATTCTGTGTCAGGGTTTATACAAAGAATATTCTGTTCACTGGAACGGACTGGATATTACATTTTCGTGATGAAGATTATGTCCCAAATCAACCCACTTCAACAGGATAATTTTTTAAAAGCTACATTGTGGAGTGTAATCAGACAAGAGAGCATAATAACACACTACTTCATGACACCACCCAGCAGCTGTAACAATTACTCTTCATTCTCAGTCACTCTTTTACATCTTTGTTTCTCGATGTTTTAGACCATTTTTATCTCTTAACCCTTTTCATCTAACCCATCTCTTCCAGTTGCTTGTCCGTCATTGTTCCCTCCTCTTGCTTACTCCATCAAATATTCTGCTCACGCACAACTGCGGCACCCTTTCTACAGTCCTCCCCATTAATCCACACCACAGACATCTTGGCCCACTGTCTCGTCTCTGTCAGCGTGCACTCAGAAGTCTTAGTCTACGTTGTTTCATTAGATAGTGCCTGAACAGGCCATGAAACTCTATGCTGACTGTGCCTTTCTGTGCACAGACTGTGCTGCAGACCATAAGGTCCCTCCCTCTAAATACTGCTTATTGGAAAACATAATGTGGCTTCAAGCAAAGGTCATATCAGGATAAGTAGAGCTCTGAATCTAATGCTCGTAATGCAAATAGCATCCAATATGTATGTTCTGCCATGCTTAACACTGGCTTCTCCGCAGAAACCTGCAACCCTATGTGCCTTTCTGATGATTTGTGGATAGCTCCACCTGTTCCGACACGGTTTGGCCACTTTTTAAAGGCGGGAAAGATATCAAATTTCTACTGTAACAGAAAAAAACCCCACTGATAGTTATCTTTTTGATCTACTGCTATTTGTGTTTAATTCACATGTTGTTTACATATTATGAAATAAGTTTTTCTGGTTTATTCCTCACACACTGAAATTTAAAACAACTTTATAAAGAGCTAATGAAATGCTATGTTTTTTCTTACAGTAGGATGGGAACTTTAAAATGAATTTTACAAATAAGCTTTTGGTTCTTTACTGTACTCGAACATGTACTGGACAATGTGTAAGTAGGCTGTGTTAATCAGACTATGTTTAGCTAAAAACTTACACATTACAGCATCCTACTTGTTTAAGTTGCTTCCAGAAGTTAACACAAAACAGAGTAGAGGTAAAACTAGGGGGAATATATATAATCCCTACATCAATTACTTCAGTTAAATAAATCTGTAGCATCCACTGGCTAGTACCAATCACTTTATGAATGCAGCCAATCCTCAATATTAACACGTCTTCCATGACAGGAGGAAGCGTGTGGGGTCGAGGAGGGGAATAAGGAAATGCAGATTTGCAAGAATTGAAGCAATTCCGTCAGATTTAAGAGAAGCAACTCAACATGAATATTAAAGATAAATAACAGGGAGTCCAATTTTCTTTCTCATTTTAAAATTTTCCCTGAATGGTGGCTTCATTGTACAGAAACAAACTATGGACAGTAATTCCAGAAAGTCATTTTGGTTGGATCTTAAGTTTATCCCCATCATCTCCAAAAAGGGATCAAGTTAGATTTTACAGCAAAGCTTAGAAGTAGTTCACAGTGTCTCATCAACCACCCTCCTCTTTTGACATTTCTTTCTTTCTTTCTCTCAGCCTCCACTCCTGCCGTTTCAGACCCTTATTTCCCTGCCCTCCTTCCCCACCCTCCTGGCTCTCTCATTCATTCAGTTTCATTTTGAACTCTGCACTTGTAGACAGGCAAAGAGGGTAGCTCCATGGTTACCTGGCACCAGGCCATCTCATTACACTGCCAATTGATTCTGGTCTGCCGCCATGTCCGCTGCCTCCCCCCCTCATCTCTGCACCCCAGACTGTCTGCAGCAAAGGAGATTTTAGAGCACACAGGATGGAGTCCAATAGCTTTAGTTATGTTCATCAAACTTAAGCATGCAAACAAAAACCTCTGCACACAAGACCACAAATAAAATCCAATATGTTCTTATAGAAATATATAGAAAAAAATCCTCGAGTCCCATTTTGCACGTTTGCTTAATATTTGACAACTTGTTTGATTCTATATCATCTCAAAAGGGTACAGATCAGTCTTGGTTTCTATTGCAAAGCAGAATCATTACACAACACCTTTTGTCTGATATCTGACACTTTCTGTATTTATCATGTTAATGCATTTACAGCCTAAAAACAATTCCCTTTAAGAAAAAATATTTAGTTAATTATTAAATGCTCCTAAGGAAACCCTTAGAAATAAGTATGAATACCATGGCACAGTTGTGTCTAAGAGATAAAATCATGTTTGCATGAATCTATTCAGTGTTACCTGTATTTATCAGATATTAAAATAATTTATATTCTATTATATTTTGTCCCTGATTCAATATAACCTGAACTTAAACTGCAATTGCAAAATCATCATTTCAAGATTAATATCCAACATGGTCTGTGTTAGCCTGAACAATCCAAAACAATGGATGTGCAAATTATATATAAAAATAAAAACACACTGAGCATTGTGGAGCTATTGTTGTACTTATTTGAAGGGAAGTTAATAAACAATCTACAGCACCACAAATGTCATGCTTTTTCTTGCAAAGAATAATTTTACCTTTCTGTTACATATAAGCCCGATGTTCTCCCTCCCAACGGACAATATCAGTAATATTAGATTAACTGTTTTAAAGCTCGTCCCAACTGAGACAAAATCTTTGGCTAAATCACATTTGGAATCACATGCACCTCAACAAGAACAACAGAATATCTGTCGGCCTGAAAGGGTGTACAGGGTGTGTGACTGTGTTTCTCTGAACATTGAATTAGTCTCAGTGACAGAATTTTGACTCCAGTGTAAGATCTCTCACAACAATCTCAAATACTGATGCTACCATCTCTGAAAGGGCATCTTTCAGAAGACCCCGCTTTACCAGACTGTAAATAGCCTAAACTCAAACTTTCATGTTTCACACCGAGTCATAAATTTCATGACAGTTTAGCACCAAGTAAAATCCCCATGCAGCAACAACCCAAATTATGTAAAATATCCACTTCACATAATTTTGTGTAGCCTTGCCAAACCAGTCAGGATCAACATTTAATGACTCATCTTGCCCATGAGACTTTCAGTGGGAGTGATCGTGGGGTGGTTGGTTTCACTGCTGAGACTTCATACAGAGCATCTGTCTAGGTGTGACTCAGACGTAGCTCGCCGCTCCTTCTGCCACTGCTGGCAGATGCCATGGTCATGGCCTCTAGCTAATGGGGGATTTCAGGGAATCTGAGGTCAAAGGGATATGAAGACTTCTACTGTGCTTGATCATCCTCATTTTAAAAGAAAATACACTGGTTTAAGATAAAAAAAAACTGGCTGTGGTAGCTTTTCTGTCATAAAAACACTGTTTAAAGTGACCAACAGTTCAATAAGGAGAAAGTAAAAGTGGTTCCTGACTCTTCTGGGTTTATTGCATTATGTATTGTTTAGCATTACAAGTGTAGGTCGAAGCTTACAGCAAAACATCCAACTCAGCATTTCCTCATTTACACCATTCAAGTGCTGCTGGATCTGCTCAAGCAGAATTTCCTGACCCCCACCTCCACCTTATTATCTACCTGTAATTACTCAGCATTACTCTTTTTTATTTACATACATGTCCAAAGAAATTCAGTTACATTTAAAACATAACTCGGACTGACTGAGATATGATAAAAAAATGCTAACAGCATGAACATCATATACCCATGTCTACTGTTGGTGAAGTACATACATTCATACAATTTCATAATAAATATCAAAGTATATTATAAATTTTACACTAAAGTCTAAATCTAAAGCACTTTTTAAAAATTAATCATTGTACATAATATCAGCCATATGCTGCCACATTATGCATATTTTACTTACAGTAATAAAGTAAATTAACTAATCAAATTAGTATGATCACATCCAAAACACCTGCAAATCAAACCCTGACAAAAGATGCTTTTTCACATCAATGAGGCCACACAATTACTTTGCCTTGAAGTGATCTAACTATTGTTCTGCACCAGGACAATCTGGATCTTTTTAAAAAATATCTAGTTTATTAATCTTCACATTCTATATATTGCATGTCATGTACCCATAATACTATAGTACTATAATACTGTAAATACTAAAACACTAGAATAAAGATTTTGATAAAGAAGTCAGCTAAAGACTTCTCAGAGAATGCTGCTCTTGAAAAACTAAGGATTAGAGATGGGCCTCCCCATTGTGGGGCCCCTTTCCTGTACATGCACACGGGTTGTTTAAGGACACAGTGAACCAGGCTACCCGATCTAAGGGAAGGGGCCCGGCAAGGGGAACAGTGACGGGACGGCCAAGTGGAATAAACTCTCATAGAATTCTAAGAGCTCCAGCTGCTGGCTTAATGCAGGAGGGAGAAGAGAGGGCAGGAGGAGAGAGAGAAGACTGGCTCGTGTAAAAAGAGAGGGAGGAGCCTGTTCTCCTGGAGGAGAGTATGCCGGATTCATGTGCTTGTTCTGGACTCGGTAGGTAGTGAAAGGGATGGGGGGGAATGAAGGTAAAAATTATAGAAGAGTGGTTAGCAAACTTAAAAGTTATAGTACATGTGAACTGTACTTCTGTTTTATTCATAACAACATTAGAAACATTCTGATATTATTCAGCAGGGCGGAGTCAGTCCTCTATGAATGACAACCTGTCACACCTGCACTATTGGGAGAAAGACGGAGCTACACACAGACATTCTTCTTTTTACCCCCACTTTCTTGACCCTTCTCCATTTACTCTCCCATCGTCCCCCCCACTCTTAAGTTCCTCCCCTCCTGTTGCTCCCCTTACTGTGTGAGTGTGTCTGGGTTCTGTTGGCGAGGCTTTGTCTGTGAACACTGGAGCCCTGACTGGCCCATGGGGGCCCAATCCATGAATAACCACACTGTGAGAGCTGCTCTTTCACTTCACACCACTTTCTCTTCGGGAATGCCTGAGCAATGAGGTAAGGAAGCCGTGCACACACACACACACACGTACAAAGAACGCACACGCATTTTCTCACTTTCCCTACCTTATATACACACACGTACACACATCGACATATACACTATACTTTGCACACAAATTGAGTGAGTCATGCGGTGATGAAAAGCCAGTGTTTTGTGTGTGAACCCTCTCACCCAGGACTAACATCCTGAGAGCTTTTCTCCTCCATCAGTCCCTGCCAAGCTCTCCCTCTAATTAAAGACCATCGGGTCCAATAGCATTGGCCCAGCTTCCCCTAGACCATGCCCCTTCCCCAGCCGTAGAGGTCCAGAGCAGACTAGAGTCTATGAGGAATGTGAATGACTGTGGTGATTAACAGCTTCTCAGGATTTCTAATTCCCCATTAAATGGTCTGCTTTGCCACAAGACTGATGCCAGCTTTGCAGAGGGGGTGGCCTAATAGATAGATTTCAACTGACAAATGATGGTCTGCAGAAGAATTTCAGCAAACAATTTTAGCACCCGTCCAAACATTACATACAATAATCATAGACTTGAATGCCATAGCAATATCCGGCATGAATTGTGCTGTACATTTTTTAAATGTTGTTTTAGGACCAGAAAAGTGCAGCTTTTCAGTGCTAAAATTAAAAACCAGCAATTATCTGAATGACAAAAGCACAAAACAATAGCAAAGTCCAAAAAGCTTATCAAGCTCTTCTTAGAGAGAAAACTGTAGATTTATACATATTTGGATGCTACTCGGAGCTGATTTTTAGCTACTAGAACCCTTTCATCATCAGCTCAGATGTTTGTATTTAATACAAGTTACTGCAGATGACTCAGTTACTCAGCTGAGAGGGAATTGATTAGAATGGACAGGAACAATCCTGGAAGTACCAAAACACAGTCCAGCTATTAACTTTTATCTACAGTGTATTATCATTGATAAGGAGCTCACAGGGAAAGTAAGAAACCTTGTTCCCAAAAAGGACATTTTTAAATAACTCTGAAGTTTCTGATTTTATGGACAAAGAAAAATCCTTCAGGGGAAGTTTTTATGGTGTTTGGCTAGAATGACTATGTTTACATGTACAGTGGTATTTTTAACTTAACTTATTTAAGCCATTACCCTGATCTGGACACTGCCACGTAAAACAGCATTTTAACCAAAATTAATCTGTGCTTGGAGTGGGAAACAATGTATTCTAATCTTAACTACTATGCAAACATAAGTATGCGTACCCTTTTAAACCATTACATGCTTACACAATTTTAGAATCGCCACAATAGTCAGGAATGAGAAATCAAAATGTATTTTAATGATTTTTGATTTGACGGAGACATTGAATAAAAACAAACATCACAAAAAAGATGTTTAGCAAATGAGACCTAATGTTGGCATTAATCATTACTCAAGCAGTTGTTGCTGAAATATAAACCGGAATAAGAATGTAATGGTCTGTAAGTAACACGTAATAATGCTTTAACTAACATTACATCTTCACCAGAACAATATAATACTGTATAAAAAAGTATTGAAAAAAACAGAAAAAATACACTATCTATGTAAATGTTATTATCCAGATGTTTAGAGATGTAAACACACACAGTGGTGGCAGCTTCATACCATGAGTTAGTCGTGTGCACTTGGACTTGGACAAAATTAGATGTTGACACAGTATTGATATAATTTACATCAAAGCTGGGTGATGAAAGCAGTCTAAATCTATTCTGCCAAGAGTATCAAATAACCAACCAGGGGTCTCATTTATAAAACACTGCATAGGATCTACAGTAAAAGTCTATGTATGCCCAAAAGCCAAATATGGCAACTCTCAGACCTATAAAGCCAAGCACAAGCCCACTTGCAGCTCAAACTTTCAGTGTAAGGATCTGCCTCGTGTTTTGCCCTCAACACGGCCACATACAACCATAAATGGTAAATGTAAAGCACCTCGTGGATAGCAATGTGTATTTAAAAGAGTCAGCTGATGAATCTTACTTCATGGTTAATAATGAAAATTAAAATTGATTTACCAAGAAACCAGCTGTTAATAGAGGCTGCCATTATATCCCCTACACTGCTTTGCACCAGGATAAAGGAGTTGTGTGTTAATACAGCCCATCATGCCACTATATTTGACAGGTATGTTGGAATCACATATGATGTGCACAATAATAGAATGCACATTGCTCTCTATTTACATACATAATGGGGCCCTTATGAGTTATATGAGTGAAGTCATTGTAGCAAATAGTTATTTAATGTTGCTCTGTACTCCCACAGTGCAGAGAAATGTCTTCTATTGACTGGTCATTTTACCAATGCCATCCAAGCAAAGACATCATTACGCTGCCTGCGAGATCCCAAACCGATGGAGAATTTCACAAAATTATGTTGCGTTGCTAAAAGTGGGTTTAGAGCTAATTAATTGATGATAATGCGAAACACATTACTGTGGCTAATATGTTGCTAATATGGGCTAGCCAGAGCTGGTTGCCAGGTGCACCTGTAAATGAACAGGAATATAGTGTGGTTATGTGTGGTCAATCTCTCCAATACTAGACCCAGTTCAGCACATAGATCCAAGAGCAATGTTGTAGGGAGTCTAATTTTCCAATTATCATCATGGCTCAGGAAATGTTGGTGACCCCTGAAAATACAATCCCTCTTAATTCTTCCATTTGCCATTCGTCTTCCAGTACAACCAGTGCATCCATCATGCAGCATTATGCACAGTGTCACCACAGTATTTATATATTTACAGCAATCAGTCTGATTGCCTCACACACCACAGTTTGTGTTAATCTGTGGTACACATGCCCCTGGTTATCATCGAGGAGAGGAACGTGATGGCGAGAAAACTGATGAACTGTTGTGCAGACTTTGATATAAAATTTAAGTTGGCATTAAGGCCTTTTTTTCATTGCAGAGGTCTTTATGTCTTGCTATGGCTTACAAGCCTAAGTATAAAAACACTGCTGCTCTGAATGCCTGTGATAATGTTGATCAAAATTTGATATGGAGTGAAGTTAAATGTCTGAGAGGTATCATGATGCAGTGCATGGGCGCAGATGGCACTGGGGACGGGGGGACATGTCCCCCTCACATTCACAGTGACCCCGATCCGTCCCCCCAACTTTCCCAGGGTAAGGCATCAAACATCCCAGATAAAATAGAGAACGCACATCAGTGACATGCTGCAATACGCGCTGTGATGACGTCTCGCACGCACACTGCGCGTGTATTACGACAAGCAAACATATAACAGCACAATGTGATCAGCTGCTGCGTCTCTCAATGTGATTACAGCGCACGTTGATCTCAGACAGCGGCGGAGACGTGTGTTTCAACTAATGGTGCATTTTAGATGTACGCGAATGTCGGCATTTACAAACTTCCCCGTGAAGTCTGGTCTTCCAATGGAAAAGTTTAATATAGGCTACTTCATCAACCCAATATAGAATACATACTATCTGCTACTTACGTAAACATTAGTTTCTAGTTTTGCTATACTATATAAGGTGGGGAAGCGCTGAGAGTCCCCAACTTTTAAATAACATTGTCCTATGTGGCTCCCACTTTGGAAAAACCACGTGTAATTGAACACACAATAAGACAAGGTTCACTCCCCAGAGAGAAGTAGATCTGAATCTGTTCTTGTTGTACTGTATCATGAAAGAACGATTTCATATCAATGAAGACACAAAATGAAAAAACAAAAAACACATCGTTTTTTTAAAGAAACAGCAATGTCAGTAGGCTGTTCTACACCTGATGCTTGTTGCTTTTCCCAAATGTGGCAAATAATCTCTTAATAATGTTGAATAGCCTAGCTAGTTTGGCATTGAAAAAAGGACATTGGCGTTTACTTAAAGATGGTAAATATAAAATAAAGCCCTTTTAGGCTGTAGGTCATGCACTTAAATTTTTTTTCTTTTGTAGACCATTGTTGTTAAAGAAGGCCTTTGTTTAAGGAGCTTCATCTATAATTTTAAATAAGAGTTCTCCAATGACTTTTTAGTGGAGTCCATTCCAGTTTAAGTCCATAGTGTGATGCTGATAAGAAATGTGTATTAGTTAGTAATGTCTTTTTCTTTTTCTGTATATTTAGGTTATGGATAAAATGCAACACAATATACATAACAGATCTACAGTGAGATCAGGAAAAGCAGCACTGTGTGGAGAGCTTTATAAAAATAGTTCTGCATTGTTAGCTGTATGTCTATCTAGTCATGTCTTATGAGAGCAGCACACATTCTATTATGACAGTAAATGCTTGAATGCTGGTTAAAGGCCTAATCACACAAAAATAGCTTAGTGAGTTGATCATTTGCTGACATCTCCGTCCCCCCAGTTTCAAAATCCTATCTGCGCCCCTGGTTTATAGTTTTAACATTACTGTCTTATATTGTAAATTTAGTGAGTTTAAAGACGAAAAGCTTTTGATGTGGCCATTCTCTTCTGATGCTAATATCACTATAATAAGTGCAATCTGTATTTTTATGAACAGAAATAAAAGCTACTGTGAGGTACCTGTCCAGCACAAACAGAGGTGGCAGATATTTCAGCTTGATGGTGACGAAGGATCATTTTCAGGCTTAAAAACTTGAGTGTTTCTCTCAGGGGGTTGGAAGAGCGTGAAAACCACTCCAGATGCATGCTAATAGTGCTAAATACAAAACAGCCCAATAAAATCTGTCACAGCTGCGTATGAGATGCGATAAAAGAAGATGTTTATTTCTTATTTCTGCTGTTTTATTTGTTCCTGCTGGTTCAAGTTTCTGATCTTTGTTTATATTTCACAGATGACATAACCCCAATCTGGGTTTTCATGCATTTTTAAAAATGTTTTACAGTACCTGTAAGCTTGTAAAAACATGTCACGTATGCTTGCTTCGCAGTGTCGCATCGAAAACCAGATTTTTTGAGAATGCCTCCCGGCACGTTGGAAGGTATGCGCAACCATTTGTCTGGCATTCAGTAGGCTAATAAGATGGCGTGAGTGTGTTTCGCTTTGCACAACAGTTTTTTACATGCCAAAGTGAAATGATGAGAAAATCTATTGAATGCATCAGCAGTGATATTTGCATGTTTAAGTCCGCTTTATCCAGATGTGATTGTGCCTGCAGGTTTTGTAAGTTTTCCTTCTCTCACACACCTGATCCAGATTAAATGATCTCCTTTACAGCTTGCCCTCATGTTCTCCACAAGGTTGTTTATAACCCAATATTTTGAGTGTAAGCAGGAAAACATCTAAACCCTGCAGGGCGATGGCCAAATGTGTACAATTCAGATTCAGAATAAATGTAAACTCAGGCAGATTATTAGACTTGCTGTGCTTGGGGCTGTTTACATTGTTTTTATTCTTAGAGTCCCACTCATGTGATAAGAGAGTGTGTGAAGGTAGTGTCCCAGTGGGGATTTCAGCCTGATTTCAACCCCTGGGGCTCTCTTATCACCATGGAGACCAAATGGAAACCCCTTTGGACTCTGCTTTAGTGTAATGGTTATAATTAGGTTAGAGAAAGCAGTGTTTCTGGGTGGACAGGGTTTGACCTCACAGTGTGAGCAAAACCCTGCAGCGAGCCAAACATACGCACAGTTGTTGCACGCCCATATAAACTGTATTCTTATATGTGCTCTCATGATGCAGTGAGGCCTGTATGAGGTGGAAACAGACACATCTGCACTTTTATGATTTGCATGGATGAGCCCAGTTTGGGCCCTTACTGGCCTCCTGCCCAGACACCAACGCAGGCTGTAAATGAGGAGTGTAGGCGTTTTATCTATGATGACTCATCTCTGTGTGTATGTGTGTGTTTTCTTAAATATCATCTCTAATACTGTTCCACCCAATTTAAAGTGAAGTGTCCACATGAAGGTTTTTACCTCTACTTTAGTTAGCAAGGTTTAAGCTCAGTCCCATTTCATCCCCTAGTTTATAGACACATGTGCACAATAGTTATTTGTGTAAGATGCCTCTTTTAAGTGATTAAACAGTACTCAGCATCTATCCATTAAACCAGGGTGTTGGAAGCTGTATGGATTGTAGAATGATCACTAATCATTGATCCTTGAAAGGGACACTTAGCCAGTGCAATGCAACAAGGTTCAGCCATGTGAGCCAAAGGGCTCAAATCAGTTTGGCTTTTAGGCAACAGAAGCAGAGGTTGTAGCATTAGAAATGATTTTTCATGCACAAAAAAAAGTTATTTATTGATTGGGTTCAGATTTAATGATTAATGTTGTAGCTATTGACCATAAATGGTATTCTTTTTTCTCTGCTATATTTCAGCCCATCACCCACTTCCCCACTACCAGTATTGACAAGTGTAAAAAAAGAGGTGAGCTCTACTGTCATTTTCAGGTTTAATGGTGTATTTCAGTTTATTTAGTTTTTCACTGATTATTCCGGTGTCTGTTTTGTTTACCGCAGAATTGATGCTAACATACACAACAGTGTGTGACATCATCACCCGCTGCGTAGGAAGCCAAAAGAAGTCACCAATGGAGTGATTCAGTTCTGCCTCATCATAATTTTACTGAGTTTTTAATTGCTTTAGGAAAGTATCGTTTGTGGTACTTAACAGTGCAGGTTGTGACTTGTTGCTCTTATTTTCAGCACAGTGAAACTGGTTAAACCTCCTGTGCTCCAGAGCCGCAGTCCTGCAAGGGTTAATAGTTTCCCTGCTGCAATAATTACCCACTGAGTTGAGTCAGGTGTGTTGTAGCAGGGAAACTCGTAACATTTACAGGACTGCAGCGCTCCAGGATGTGAGTTGCCCACCCCTGATGCTCCACATGGTAACTTCTAGAAGGATTGAAATAAATCATGTTTTATAGCTGAGCACAGAAACTACTGTGGTAGTGTGTCAAAGCAACACTTTAAGATTGTCTTTCAGTATTAAAACCAATAGTGTGGAAAGGAATATTGGGGGGATATTTTAATTTGTAACATCAAAACGGGACTAAATCAACGAATAAGCTATAATGACTTCTCTTAAGGTTTTACTCATACCTGCCATGTCTGTAGGGAAAACATGAAACATGAGTCACTTTTTTTTATTGGAACTTAAAGGAGAACTTCGCTTTTTTTTAACCTGGGGTCTGTTGTCATCTTTCCTTCCATACATGTGAGTGATGT
>JBAMHV010000016.1:6983234-6998767 GCA_037177535.1 Pseudomugil gertrudae | reverse complement strand
GGCAGCTGGGATAGGCTCCAGCCCCCCCGCGACCCCGCTCTGGGAACAAGCGGTTGAAAATGGATGGATGGACATCACTCTTTGGAAACAGAGTCACTAAACAACTAGAGGACTCTTGGAAAATGCCACCATAACATTTCCAGACCGTTACAAATGTCTGCTGAGGTGGAGAAATAGAAGAGCCAATGATATGAGTCTGAGTTGGGAGCAATTAGTCAGAAAGAGGATGACAGTGACCAAATAGCAGTCTTTTTCTTGGGACAAACTATCAATTCCTTACCATTTTCATTTAATAAATCAGACTTTCTTGTTTATTGGCATGTACATCTCTCAGTGTTGGTCCTGTGATGGACAGTGAACCTGTCCAGAATGGACCCCACCTCTTACACAATGATTGCTGGGATAAGTTCGCTCCCTGTGACCCTGAATGGAATAAGTAAGTATAACATTTAATTCATAACAAAATGCAGAGATCTACCCACTGATTCTAGAGTGCAAAAAAATGAGCAACAAATAGGGGAGCAACCATCATCCTCATCAGCAACATCATTCAATACTTATAGAACAAAATAGTTCTGGTTTTACTGTAAAACAGTAACTTTAGTAGTAAAAGCTCTTTAAAGTATGAGCAGTACAAAAAAAGTCGCCTCACTCTCTTGGAATAAAGTCTCTTTATATATGTGTTTATCCACAGTTACCACCACTAAAACAACTAAACTGAAATATGTCTTGTCTAAAATATTTTCAATTCAATTTCAAAGGAGCAAAGCTTACAGTGAATCTTCAAGATGCAGGTCAATAGTTTAGATGAATGTTCAGGACAACTCCTTTTGTTTCAAAAACAATAAATTGCACAACATTTGGGGTGTCTTCCCAATACCACGCAAGACATGATTCAGAACAGTGGAAAATCGTGATAAGCACTAAAAAAGTTGTCAATTTCAGTAATCAAATTAATGTAAGTGTGTAAGCTTACGGCATAAGGGTGTGTAGACTCCGCTGTGGTTTCCTGTGTCTGTCTGATGACTCAGTACACTTTCACTTGTAGTCAGACAACAAACTGGTCACTGAACCACACTTCCACTATACAAGAAAATGATCTTCCACTACACACACAATTTTTCACACACACACTAGCAAATGGTTTGAATGAGTAATATTTGTAATAAACTGGAGCATGTAATAATTGAAGCTCCAATATTTCGCCATACTATAACGACATATTATCTTTTATTTGAGATTCAATAAAACAAGATTTGAAATTAAACATAAAACAGTATCATTCAGGCGTTTCCTATTCCATTTTATAAATACACTGACTTATACATTTAATCATATTTAATCACATGAGATTACTGAGTTAACTATCAGTTAATCCCATTTTAATAGCAGTTTTTTTTATTCATTTATAAGCGTGACATAAAAGGATATTTATTATGTTTTAATACTCCTGTGAGCAGCTATGTACCAGCAGTGATGAAATAAGTACTGGTTACCTGTTTAAATGGCTTCACACACACTAAAGAATACCCAACTTCACCCTGCTTAGCTCCAGTGTCAGTATTGCTGGTGTATGAATGCATATGAAGCTGTGTATACACATGTTCACCAACACCACCAAGAATTAGGAGTGAATAACTAATAGGTTCCCAGTAAATCACTTTGGGGGAATTAAAAAAAAGGTTATTCAAATCAATTCAGTTTCATTAATGGAAACATTATTTGTCCCTCATTATTATTATCATTATCACTGCTACTTTTAAAGCTTTGGTCTTTAGTCTATTATACTCAGAACATAGCACTGATAAAACAAAGAATATATTAATTATTGAAAAAAAAACATTGCAGATAATGTACAGAAATTATGAATAAAAAACTCTTCAATGTTGTTTTGCTCATTGTCAAAGTTTAATTTTCTGTTGTTTTCCTGAAAATGTACCATAATGCTGAGGATGTCAAGAAGAAGAAAAGAAAGAAAGAAAGAAAGAAAACGTAAGACCCAATGAACTGGGAAGCCTGTTTAATGTATTATGGGAAAAGTGGTGAGATCTGGTTAGGAGGCTTCCATGCACATGAAAAAAAAAAGAGAAAGAAGTTTTTGGAGAATCCTTCGGACATGCAGAGTTATCCTACCAATGATGTTCAACCTGAGGAGATACAGATGGGAGGGTTTGGCCATCATAGGACCCTACCCTATAATTTCCCCAAAATCTGGGGGCAGATTCAAAATGAGGAGCATTTAAGATCAGAAACTGCTAGCAAAGGGAGTGTTAGTACTGACCATGCAAGGAGTCCATTTATTGCTTTGATCTATGAATACCATACATAAAATATCAACAATAGCTTGAAAATAAGCTTTTGGAGAGGTTATATCTTATTCACCTATTCATTCAAACAAGAAGAAAGTTTTGTTTATAGGTGCCCAAACTTTTGCATGCCACTATTGAATAATCTGGTTCCACTAAGCGCCCTCTGAGGTTAATCCTCCTAACCATCTTTAACTCATTTGCACAAACACAAAACAAAAGCAGTACAGCACACTGTGGTAATACAGTCATTAGACTCTACTACAGTACAAAAACACAGGCAAATCAACCACATTTTCACCTTCACATCAATATACACGTAATGTTTCCTATACTGCCATTAACAAGCGGTTGGTATTAATTAGTTTAATCATTTAACACAATATAAGAGAAAAGTCAGACAACTTCTTACCCTTACAATTTCAGTTCAAGCTTCAACACCCAGACTTTTTTAGTGTTACAAAAATGGAAGTAAAATGTTACTAATGTTACACGGAAAAACCTTTTAAAGAAGAAATGCAAAGAAAGTCACAAGAATCCAAGTGATGCTTGTTTTTCACACATGCAGGTATTTAAACAGCACATGAGAAAATAAAACAGAATGTGAGTATTCCTGCATCCTAGAAGAAAACTATTCTGGCTAAAACAATGTGATAAAATGGCATAATAATATCATCTACACATGTAGGACACACAACTATAAAGGACAACTTGCAAAACTTTCAGACAAATAATCTAAGCTTTAATCGCTCACTGGTTCCACGCAAATCACCATTATACGCCAATAAGCACATGTACCATAAAGTATAAACTAATAGATAGGTCCTCTGCTGGTTGGCCACTGATGTTTGCCATGCTTCTACAGCTTCTAAGACAGTACTGCCACACTGTGTCAGACAAGGTAACGTGCTATTATTCTGCTGTGAATGACTTGACGAAGACTTAAGGTGACAAGCCACAGCTTGGTTTGATTCTTGAAGAATTAACAGAGACTGAGTTTTGGGTGGTGCACAGTTACAATGAGGTGCTCATTATATCTGGGATAACGAGGGTATTGTATTTACCTAATGGGATTCACAATGACCCTGACAAGAATCTGCATTTCCTCTTCTTAACAAGATGCAGATTGATGTTATTCTAACCTTGTATAACCAAATGTCTCCCATCCAAAGTCATTAGATGTGACAGTTTGTCTGCTTTATATTAAAATGAGAAGAAAATGAGTGTATTTTTTAAAACATAAACCAAAATTTACATCCTCTTTTTTATGTTTTTTCCCTTCTCAACAATGAAGACACATCATTTCAAAAGCAATGAGATCAGACATCCAATAAGGCACTACTGTCTCATTGCTTTTGAAATGATGAATAACTATTGTTACTTTTAATGTGTAGTTAGATAACTTCAATAATAACATTTTAAACATTGTAGTAATAATGTTTAACTACAATATTTGT
This sequence comes from Pseudomugil gertrudae, assembly GCA_037177535.1. Lineage (NCBI taxonomy): Eukaryota > Metazoa > Chordata > Actinopteri > Atheriniformes > Pseudomugilidae > Pseudomugil > Pseudomugil gertrudae. The sequence continues at coordinate 6,995,004 of JBAMHV010000016.1, read as the reverse complement.
TACAGTTTGTCTGCCTGTCCGGGTGTACCTCTCGCCCGTTGATTGCTGGGATAGGCTCCAGCTGCTCACAACCCTGAACTGGATGAGCAGTATGAAAAACTGATGGATGGAACCATTTGTTACAGTTTCCTATCTTTGCTTTTGCTCGTGAAAACAGAGGACTACAGACACCCCTTTGGAATAAATTTCCACTGTATTTCTTCTTCTTCTCTCTCTCTCTTTCTTTTATTACTTCTGCTGCTTTCTTTGCTGCAGTTCTCTGTGATTGGTTGAATTCAGGTGTCAACACGTTTCAGTGCTGTCAAGACGAGGAGTGTAATTGGCTGGTGATCTACCACTCAACTTCACACCAGCCAGGCACACTCCTCCCCCAGGCTGGGGGGTTGCTGAGTAGGCAAGCAGACAAGTGAGAGTAAGCCGAGACATTCTGGGTCACCCCAGGTATCAAAGAACCTGCATGTGGACAGCAAAGCTAATGAATATTTTTCATTACCTTTAATTGGTATTTTCTTTAGAGCAGGGAAAGACCACAGCATCTCTCTAAGACGTTACTCTAAAAACGGCTCACAGTGGTGATCAGATACTGAAACAAAGGCTGAATCATGAAAAAAAGAAGAAAGAAGCTCAAGTTTATCAAGGGAAGTGTGAAAATATCATTTAACTGCTGGGAGACAATGTTCTTCAGAAAAGGATGGAACATAATTAGCATATTTCTCCCTCTACAGTGCATAACATTAAACAAGTCAGGGGATTGGGAAGAATTCAAGCATATACAGGACAAAGCGCGCCGCTTAGTGTGATATCCCTAATCTTTGATTCCTAGGAGACACGACAACACATAAAACCATTATTCATCACAAGCTCTTATAACAACATAGGTTAAGGATTACGCTCAGAATCTTTTATTAAGCCTTTGGGAATGCAACACAATGTCTAGAGCTGCATCACAAATGCCACGTGAAATTTTACTGGGAAAAAAAGAAAATGTGATGTCTCGAGGCAGCTTTGAATTCTCTGGGCTAACCCTGGACATCTTTTTGTCCCTGAGTAAAAAGATTAAGAAGGACCATCTAGACTATTATCTGCTCCAAGTCCAAACACAGGCTCAGAGATGGTTTGAGGCTGTTTCAGCTGTTTTTTTTTAAGTTTTGCTAAACTTATTTACACTTTTTTTGATGGCACCACGTGGAAAATCAGAGATTTTGCCGCAACATGTGCTGCCCGTAACAGACACTTATTTCTAACAGAACAACTCAAAACCACATCCTGCACACACATTAAAAAGCTGAGGAAGAGCAGCGAATGGGTCCTGGCATACCTGCATTGATGAACTGTGTCCAACATAAGATGTTTAGGAGAATGTAAAAAGAAAATAGGTAAAGTTGGAAACAAAAATGTTCTGCTAGAAGCTTTAAGATATTTTTGTTGCTTGGGAAAAAAAAACTAAAGATGATTGCTTTGGTATTCTCTATATTAATATAAATCTAATAAATATATATATTTATATAAATCTTTTTTAAATATGTTGGTAGGATTGGCATTATTAGAAACATGTAAATGCTCTGCTGTGTCGATTGATTAACATCTTTCTACCCCTCCAAAGAGAGTTACATCACATATGGCATCCAGGTGTTGTATGACAGCAGCTCTGCAGTAAACAAAAAGACCCTAATGACAACCATAAAGACTGCACAAAACCCCATAAACCAGAAGAAAATGCACTTCTAAAAAAATCTGTTCAATTTACAGTTACTTTCTATATGGGCATCAATCAAGCAGAAGTACTTCATGTTAATTTTTAATCTGTGATTCCCTGCTTTTAGTCAAGTCATGGCATCTATTAAGTCTCATTCAGCCTTCTGAAACTGTACACACTCACTACCCAGCTTCAGAGTAGTGCTTCAAAGTGCAACAGTGATAGCAAAGTTGGCTGACATCGCACATTTACAATTAGAAAAGAAAGAAAACAATGTTTTGGTCATGCTTGCGCTGTGAGTCACTTTGTGTTGTCCTCTGCCATACATCACAGCAGCAGCACCACGCCGACAAAACAAAAACACAGAAATATGCAGACTCCCACAACAAGGTGCTGAAGTGAAGTGGCCATTAAACATATGTCCCTTCATCACATCACACCAAACTGCACAGATATGAAGAATGAAACGGGGTTTTCTTCCAACAGCGATGCTGTTAATATTATGCTAACAAACAGCAGTAAGTGTGACTTCCACCTGCAGGCTGTCGAGGAAATAAAGCTCTGTGAGCATTCAGCTTACCGGTAGGACATGGTGGGCTCTCTCCATCTGCAATAGAGGTTCGTTCAGTCACCTGGGGGGGAAAGGAAAATGAGAAACGAATGATATACGGCAGAGGTGGCTGTCCAAATGGACAAATGCTGGCTTATAATACCACTGCTTGATACTGACTTTTTGTTTTGTTCCACTGCTTTTCATACAGCAGTGCTGAGATGGAGTGCAATATTCAGATAAGAGCAAGAGTAGCTGTTTTGTAGATTGAGGTCAGGATTTGGCACAGGGTGTTATGTAACCTGTTATATGGGACAGAATAATAGTATTACATAGGAGAATGCAGTTCAAATAGGAGTCACAGTGGTAGAAGGAAGGCTGGTGCAGACTGCAGCAGTGTCTGTGTTTTTAGGCAAAGTGTGCTCACGACGGACAGACATGCCCCAGAGAGTCATCGCAGCCCTTTTCCTCTTGTCGCATGTAATTTTTCTCCTTTGCAATCAGGGTATTTTCTCCCTCTTTCCTATTAAAGAGCTGCTATTCAGCTTCACAGCTGATGAATTTATACATTCTTTGATGTCCCCGTATCCTCAGTCCTAATTGACTATTTAATGTGAATCGTACAGACAGACAGACAGACAAATAGATGTCATTGCCACTTCTGCTTTTTTTCCTCCTCTCTTGCTCTAGAAGGGTGGGATATCTGCAGTGGTTGCTATGGCACCAGACAGCTCTTCCTTTCCTCAGACAACAGCTATCTGTTCTTGTGTGTCTGTGTCTGCACATGTATGTGCCCCTGTGTGTGCGCTTATCCACGTCTAGTAACAATTCATTTGTGAGGGCCCAAATGTTTACCATGATGAGTTGAAGATTGAAGAACACACCGTCCTCTGTCAGTCATAAAATCCCCTGAAGATTCATTTTCAATCATATGTATACAGCTGCAGCTCAGCTTCATCCCGTGTTTTAAGGTCTTCAGTCAGATGACCTGCTCACTGTATTTACAAAAGGAAGTGAATCATAGCAAGCATGCAACTGTTAAAGAGGTACTGTGAACTTTAGTCATTGTTTTCAATTAGTCTTATCTTTACCTTGTTTCACAGCATTTTGTCACATGTTAGTCCAGGGATTTCACAAACCAGTGTCTTTAAGCATCCATCCTTGCTGAACCTGCTGTTTTTCTTCATTCTGCACTCCAGCAGATGGCAGTGTCTCCATGACACTTTACTATGCCTTTTCCAAACTATGTCCACCTAACACCTATCTGACAAGTTGTAATATATTTTTTTTCAAACCAACAAGTAAGAAAAAAAATGAATGTCAGTCATCTTACAACTGCACATGTTATTTACAACTAATTTAATTTCTGCTTATATCAAGAAAATAACAGTTAATGCTCAATAAAAATAAAAATGGGTGTTTACAAAAAAACTAAACATAATAGTCGAAGGAGAGAAAAGCACAAAAGCACTGATTCTGAAGCTCTTTCAAACAAAGGCCGCTTGGGACTGCCAAACCTACAAGAACATGCTGTCCTGACAGCTGTGTAAAGGTGGCAAAAGAAAAGGAGCACTTGTCAGTCAATACGTGCAAGTTTGTGTCTATTCATATATGTCTATGTGACAAGGCTGTGGTGTTTGGTGAAAGAGGTGTGCTTTTTTCCACCCTGAGGGGCCTCAGGCTGGGGTACGGTAAGGCGGAGCTCTGGGGAGGCGCAGCATGGGGCGGGCTGTTTCAGCTGAACTCAGTGCACTGTAACAGCACTCAGGGCGGGAGGTCATAGAGTCCAGCATTCCTCCAGAGCGCTGTCTGTTTACATGACTGCTGCTGCGCCTGGGGGAGGTGGTAGTCCTGCATAACTACACCATCAGATGAAAATATTGCTTGCATTTATATTCATTATCTACAGAGATCAGAATACTTCATTCATTATTTCAAATGCTGGTCAGGTTGCAAACATTCATTCTTGTTATGCAGATTTTAATTATCACAACGGCCCTGCAGTACACTAAGTCTTTGTTTAACCACTAACAGGGGTACATGAATATAGGTTACCGTGTGCTTATTGTATTTTATTTAATGCTTTGTGTGCATTGTTATTGAGAAAACTATCTTATTTACCGAAAAAGCTCTAATCTAGCCAACATCAGCTCACCTCTAATGCAGTGAATCAAATCAGCATGCCTACTTTTACAACAAACATAATCCTTGTTTAAGTCACTCTAATTGTTTTTATTGTGCATTTACAAAAATAAAGCAATTAATTTTTTCACTATATTTAATATATAAAAATACAGATTGTGAAATATTTGAATTTTATATGTGGTTTTGATAAATCAGTAATTTAAGCAGCATCAATGGCATTTGATGCAAAACTACGACACAGGACTAAGATATCAAACCAAAGAAAGGATTATTTAGTCAGTTCAGCTCATCTGCAGTGACCAGTGTTATCAGGGTATTTATGCAGGAACAGCTTGGACTTGGTATGGCTAAGTTGCTGCTGGCTAATCTGTGCTGAACTTTGACTGTAGCTCCACTGTGCTGCTGCTTTCAGATCCCAGAGCCTAAAAGCCAGCTGGTCAGCTCTTGGGGAGCACAACAGAGATGGGGAGTGACATCCAAGCCCTGAAGAGACAGTGCGCTGACTGTACTGTGGACAGGGGAGGAGGGGGGTATGGCTGTCAAAGGCGGCATTGTCTAACAGGCCTACATGGTTTCACGTGCAGCACATGATTCTCACTGTGGGTCTGAACTATAGCCCAGTCCAATCTAAACTGTCCAGGAGGATGTAGCGGAGGCCTCATCGGGCAAGTTAAAGTGTAACTGTGTCCATGTTTTCTCAGGGAAAGTGTGTTTATCTAGAGGACCAACATGGAGGCCCTTTTGTTTAAATAAGTAGCAAGGCTCACCCTTAAAGTAAAGCTCTGAAACACACAGGAACCACCTGGCTATTCTGTGTTCCATCTAATATTCGTTAGGAACAAACTACACAACTATATGCTTGCAGTCACGCAGACAAGTGCATTTCAAACTAATATATTATATCTAGAATCATAAGATGAGATTTTTCATCTAGTCCAGCACAAACCACTCTCAAAAAGTCCTCACAGTTCAGAGGCACCTATTGCCTATGCAAAGAAAAGCAGCTGTAGCCAATTAAATGCAAACTACTGCCGTGTTAGAAGGGAAATACTGGCACTTTCTCTACCTGCTTCTTTTTCTCTCATTTCAACTTGTTGCACATAAAAACAAATTAATTGTTAATGTTTTTGTACATTATTGTCTTTCAGAAAATTCAAGAAAATTAGATGATGGGGTAGATGATGTAGTTAACTGGCAGTTATTCATCAAAATAATAAAAAAAAAAAATCTATTAGAAAACAGAACTGTGAAGAATGGTAACAAGCAACAGTCTGCAAACACAAGACAGCTGTGCTACAGGATCATGTCAGCCCACCATGATCTTCATCTTACATTAACATGTTAACATGCTATGCATGGAAATAATGATTGATGACTGGGCATATTACATCATGGAAAGAAAACTGAAAACATAAAATAAACAGAGCTTATAGATAGAACCAGTCCCAGAAGGAGGCGAGGTAACCTGTCTGCAAGCCAGCCTAAGCATGCTTTATGCCAGAGGTAGGGAATCGTGGCTCTCATTCTTTAAGTTTTCATGTCTCGCTGGTTCAACTCACCAGATTCAAGTGAATGAATCACTGTGCAGATCTTAATAAACTGTTGGATTTTAATTAAATAAGGTGTGCTGGAACAGGGATACATGGAAAACTTGTGGGATTCCTGCCATCCTCACCCGTGCTTTATCCTCACCCTCACAGTAGAAACAAAGATGGCCTGATTTAACAAAAAGCTCATGCATTTCCCCCCAAAAACCTGTGCTCTGCAAAGCCAGAGAAGATCCAGACATGTAGAAAAATATATGCAGGAAAGATTTGGATAAAGAAAATTTGAGGTGATAATGGCTAAAAAGTAAATAGATTGTTAATGTCATGACCCAAATATCCAAACTCTAAATGATAATCTGATATTTTTGTGGTATTTTACTAAAATTAAAAATGTCATCAGTAGATATGAGACAGATGAAACATCAAAGGATAACCAGAATCATGACAATGATCATCTAACTCATAAACATCTGTACTCTAATAGGAAAATACATCCAAAAATGATGACAGCAATCACATACCTGCAAAAAATGTCTGAATTTGTCTGAAACGTGCAGAACTTCATTGACTGTTAGATCCATTAAAACAGAGGCAGGTTTTTTGGAGCAGGGACATATTTAAAATCTGCAAGACTAGTTTTGAATTTTACTTTTGAATGCAACTCTATTGCAATAGAAAGGTTGACTGTTCTGATGATTGGCTGGTTTAGAGCATTTTTTTAGACTTTTTTCACATTTGTGGCACTATTGTTTTGGCACTCAATTGTTTTGATCAATATAAACATGTCAATAAAACCATTTTTCTAATTACCATTACCATGTATGTACCATGTATGTTTACTTGCCATTAAACATACTAAATTAGTGAGTTAGGTAAATCCAATTACAGTTAAAACAGGAGAAAGTAGATAAGAGATCATGTAAAATATTCTCCATATCCCATGTCACTGCATTCTTAGTTAACATCTATCATAAATTCCCTCTTTAGAAACTATAGAAAGCTTTAAAAACATCAGCAAATGTCATAAATAATAGTTTGTTGATGTTCGTTTGGACCATACTTGGCCCTCGCAGACAAAGAGAGCACACAGACATTGCTGTGTATATAATCTTCTCTAGACCCAAATGAAATACGTTTTTGCCTACATCATGAGAATACACACCCATAATACCATCTAATATAATAACTCTCAATTACTGTTTATTTTTATTAAAAACATTTTTTAATTCATATAATTTAAATATACTAAATTACTTGGTTAGAATCTTTCCCAACTAAAAATATTGTATGACTAAATCACTTTTATAGCATGAAGCAAGCGTTGTTTATCCCACTGCTCGCTCCCCACTGACATCAAGGCGTTCATGACCAAATGTCAGAGTTGACTACACAAATAAATGATGTGTGAAGTCATTGAGAATTGGCTTAGTGTTGGAGGAGCTTCAAGTAGCCATTTAAGGATTTGCAGCTTCCAGCATTTTTGCACAGACTTATGTTTTTAGCCCTGTCTCCTGCACTCAATGCCCTTTTCAGTGTACACAGTAAAAACACCTATGTACACTATAGGTGTTATTAGGCAGCGTACACAAGTTTAGTTGTAGCTCTCCCTGATAAACCTTGCCCAGCACAGTCACTACTCTATAAATGCTACAAATGAAGACTAATTAATTACTGGAGAACACCAAAAAACACAGAGATGTGAATGTTTTTTCAGCATCTTGCCTAACACCTTTGAGACTGTCGTTGGTTAAAAAAACAAAAACATACTGGCTTTGCTTGTTCACTCTTTCATAACTTAATAATAATAATAATAATAAAACTGAAAGTTTATTCAGAGTTCTATACATTTTATATAAATTTAAATTTGGTTATCTTAACAATACTACTGAATGATCCTGTTCTTTTTGGCACTTAATGCTTATTTTAGCAGCAGGATGGTACCATTAGTGTCACATGGTAAAAGTCAATAACAATTGAAATGGAAATATCCACTTACATATAACTACTTACCCTCTATCTACACCAATGATTCATAATCCCAAATGTGAGGTTTCATCTTAAATTGCACTGTTCACTTTATTCAACAATGTTTTAAAGAAAAAGTCAGATTTAGTGGAAGACAGGGTGGAACCAAAGCAGCAATGTAATACCGACATGTTGTTTAATATTTTTAAATAATTTAGAAAAAGGAGAGCAGCTGAGACTGGTAAGATGGCAATAAATACACACATTTTGGTGTTTAAAGTCAACCTTTTTGTCTCCTGCTCATTCTGGAAAGTCAGGCAATGATACAACTTTGCATGTGAAAATTATTTTCATTCAAATGTAATTAATGTAAATGCATGTCCTGATAAGCATAGATCAGAATCCTACCCAGATTAAACAAATTCTGCAAATATAAATATGACAACAGAAATTTTAAAGTAAGGTTTGCAGGATGTGTTACACTTGTTATGTAGTACTCTGCAAGTACAGCAAACTATGTTCTTGTCATTGTGTTAGAAATAAGAATAAAGTTTTTTTTGCCACAGTTACGTCATGTTTCACAAAAACATTTGTCTGTAATAGAGTAAAGACGTGTGTGTGAGGAGTGTCCACGTCTTTATAAGCAACATACAATGGGTTTTGTTGTTTAAAAGCCTACTTAATGAGCAGGTTGGGGTGTGTGTGCTAGGTGTCCGTGTCTTTATATGCCATGTTTTGTGTACATGTTTGTATTTTCTCATCACTTTGACCAGGTGTTCATTAAAACTACCTGGCCAACATTTTTTAAGCTTTAATTTACCAGTTTGCTAATTATCTAACAAATAACAGATGGAAGTGAAACGTTTGTTATGAATTAGAACATCTAGTTGGGTGTGTCATGCAAAAAGTACAGGTTTGCTAAGCTTTTTCTATCTAATGTGATGTGTGCACAAGCTATCAAATTAATCAAACAAAATCTAAATCCAACATAATCTGTGCTGTTCTGATTACTGTGAGTAGCAAAAATGAGGCTTATGACCAAATATGTGAATAAGTAACTAGACATAAAATAACTTAACACAAAACTAGCAATGAATTAAAAATAACATAAAATATCCATTTGTGAAGAAAAAGGGGGAAGGAGTAAAATAAAGCTAAATAATAAGATAAGATGTATAAAATCTATATAATTATCTGAACTTGGATATCAGTATACAACAGAGAAAACCAGAATGTAAAATAGTATCATTATCACATGCACTAGCTAGCATGGGAGCTAAACATGAAATAAATATAGCTGAGAAATAGCTGCAACCACCATAAACATATCAATACACGGTTAATATCTTCCTCTATACAGTTCTCCTGCATTTATTCAGAGTAGATTATTTTAGATTAGGCAGAAGACAGAGCCAAGCTGGGCACCGTGAGGCCCTTTGCTTTTCTTGAAGGTTGATCCCACCAGCTGGAGACAAGAGCAGCACAAAAATATTACGATGGATGCTCCAACAACTCTATACGCTTAGCTCCTCTGCACATTACAGTTCTGTCACGTGTATTACCTGAGGAGGAACAAGAACACAACATCTGGATATGTTCTGAGGGCTGTAATTTTAGAAGCTCTCCAACACCCTTAATCCCCTCACAGTGTGTTGCTTATTTTGGTAGTGCTCACTGGTCGATAGCCAGCTTTCTCAGAAGCAGCCAGCAGGTTTTGAAAGTTATGCAGTAAGGCCTAATATGCTGAGAGATTTATGAAAACAAGTAGAAACATTCATCCTTTTTCAGTTAAAGATTAAGCAGTAGATGTATCTGCTGAGGTGGTGAATATCTGGAATATTCTTTGTATTCCAGGAAGATCATTTGCACGGAGTACATCGCAATGTTTATATCCGTTTTTCCAACTATTCAAATGTGGATTTTCCAAGAAAAGTCTCTTTTAGCTTGAATACGTGTGTACCGAAACTATCAAAATGGCAGCTGTTCTTTCTCTGAGGCAAGACACAGATCAGTAAAAATATCTGTAAAAATGGATTACATCTTATCACGCAAGCGTTAAAAAGGGACGTTAAATAAAAGACTCAGCAAAGTTAATCTGTTGATACAGATTAGCAGTGGGGGAAAAGTTTTTTTTAGTTGCATTGCAATATGGACAATTCTGAATCAATGTACAAATGTTAAAACACACACGTATAACGATGAGCAGCACAAAAAGCAAAACTTTAAATTGCAGAAGTGTGGCGCCTGGACAGTTTGTGGCGTAACACATCACAGACATTGTGACTGATTGTGAAAGTGGTACCCTCTGCATTAAAAGCTGGCATGTACTCCAGCTTCAGTGGGTGACAGGATATCCTGGGGTCGCATGCTGAAGTCAATGAAAGAACTGTGATGCAGATCAAAAAATCTAACTCTGGTTCACCTTCAAACATAACTCTCTAGCATTAAGTGAACCAAACATGCAGGAGGTGTATTACAATGAAAATGGCACTGTGGGTTCAACGCAGGGAATTGTGGGTAAACATAACCAAAACATCATGTGTGTCAGATGACAGGCTGCTTTGCCAGGAGGACATTTTGCAGCCAGAGGGAGGTATACGTGCACACATATATGAGCTAAGTAATCCCCAAAGATCAAACTACAAACTTCTAGCGCAGTGTTTTTCTCTTCTGTCAACAGTCAAAACAAGACTCATGTATTAATGATGGCATTAATGATATGTTTGTACGTTTGGTCCAGTACAAGCCACCCAATGTTTCATGCAAAAAAATAAGCTAGGTCATTGCTATATTAAGTAAGTTGTTAACATAACCTCTGGTACCAGCATTAAGTTAACAGGCTGCAATTGCATCATTTGCAACCAGATAAACACAACAACATACTGATTAAGTTAAAAGGTTTCATCATTAGCATTTAACTTGGACTAATAAAATATTTCTCATCAGCACAGTGCAGATGTGGACCTGTGTTCAAGCTGCTGAATGAGCCACTCGTCAGGTTAACATAGCACATTGTATATACCGTACTATTTTATCTGCGATAGCAGGAAATCCCATATTTGTTTTATGGTTGGAACAACCAGTAGTTTCATGGTTTAAGCTAACAGAACTGTAACAAACTTTAGCATCAACAGAATAAAGTTTTCACAGTAGGGGGCACCAGGGTCATTATTACAGCTACAAAAAGGGTAGTGAAGAATCCTAATAATCACATTATGTTCAGATATAAATGTGCAGCTCATCAGCGGTTGTCTCACTTGTAGAATAAATGCATTTGTTAACCAGTCTGTTGCTGCTGTCTGTGGGGTCTTTTCACACCTATGGTCTATCTGTGTAACCGCGCTCCTCGTCATCTCAGCGCTTCCACCTCTGGCGCTTTCCTCTTGTTGAATAATCATTTAAAAATCTTGATTAGGCTACTGATCAATTGACATTGGTGGACTATTGGTGACAACTGACAAGAACAAATCTTTCAGGCTGTGGGTGGCTGCCAGTGCAAAGCAGGCAAATCAGCCACTTGATGAAGAGCCTTGTGATGTCAGCCAGTCCTGTCAGCCGGTTCGGCCTGCGGTAAGCTTTCTGATAGAAAAACGGTCTATCCAAAACTACTTCTTTACTCTGATGTGGTTGAAATAGAAATAGCCCGTATTGACCAATAGAGGAACAAGTTTCCTTCTATGATGTTTGTCACTGCAAATATGAGGAACCGTGTTATGTCTTCACTCAAAAAATACTACTCGTGAAGTCACCACATGGAGGAAAAGGGTGCCTTAAGTTGCATCAATAATAATTTTATAATCAAATTACAGCCATCTAGGTCAAATATATGCATAAAGATTTTCACACTAGTGTAGAATTATATTTATT